>JAWNZC010000216.1:1267500-1797500 GCA_035771165.1 Paragorgia papillata
CTACTGTACTGTACTGTACTGTACTGCACTGCACTATACTGTACTGTGCCGCACTGTACAGTGCAGTACAGTACAGTACAGTACAGTACTGTACTGTACTGCACTATACTGTGCCGCGCTGTACTGTACTGTAGTGTACTGTACTGTACTGTATTGCACTGTACTGCACTGTGTGTGACATGCTGTGGTGTGCAGTCACTGCAGTGTGGTATGCTGAGGTGAGCGGTCACTGCAGGTGGTGTGGTGTGCAGTCACTGCAGTGTGGTGTGCTGTGGCGAGCAGTCACTGCAGTGTGGTGTGCTGTGGTGTACTATAATGTATAATATATTCTTACCAGAGAATGTAAGTGGCTTTCGTAAGGTCCAGGAGGAGAAGGCATTGCTTGAAGATTGGGACGAGGCCATGATCCTTGCGCAGAACTTGAAGATCCAGCTAAGAAAAAAAACTTTGTTCTAGTCTGCTCAGCTGACGTCGGGGTAAAGTGTGAGGAGGGGTATGGTGGGGAGGGGGGTAGGGGGGATAGGGTGGGGGTAGGGTGAGGTGTTGTCACACCTCAGTTACTTGTCGAAGAAAAACTGGGCACTAACCTGATAAAGGTCGATCACTAATGCTTGTCAAAGGTGGAGGAGATGCAATTGGAGTTGGAGGGTTGGATGAATAGTTGGTCGTTGTGTCCGAATATATCTGAACGGAAAATAATGCACACAGTTAGTCATTGGGTTAAGGTAGTGTACTGCAGTGCGGTGCGGTGTAGTTAGTGTGGTGTGGTGCGGTGTAGTGTGGTGTAGTGTGGTGTGGTGCGGTGCAGTGTAGTTAGTGTGGTGTGGTGTGGTGCGGTGTAGTGTAGTGTGGTGTGGTGCAGTGTAGTGTAGTTAGTGTGGTGCAGTGCAGTGCAGTGTAGTTAGTGTGGTGTGGTGCGGTGCGGTGTAGTGTGGTGTAGTGCAGTGTAGTGCAGTGTAGTGTAGTTAGTGTGGTGCAGTGCAGTGCAGTGCAGTGTGGTGCAGTGCAGTGCAGTGTAGTGTAGTGTAGTGCAATGTTATGTGCTACAATCTAGTGAATCTACTCACCGACGCTAAAGCTTTTCCGATCGCCTGCGAACCGGATCCACTCCGACTGACTTGTGCTGAAAGAAAAACAAATACAGACCTTATACGCCACATTCTGACTAATACAAAGATCAAACCTTCAACCTTCTAATGACCAGTTAGACGCTCTAACCATTGAATTACTGAGGCTCAGATAGAGAATCATAGTCAAACGTGCTTCATAAGTGGTAGCGTTTACATATGAGATGTAGTTAATTACTGATCCAGTGACTTACCCATAACCGACGGATCGTTGCCACTCAGTGGAGGAGAGACTGGGGATGGGTGATGAAACCGCTGACCTTGGATAGATTCTTGATGAAACGAGGACATTGGTGGTAGCGAAGACATTCGTTCGTAAGCTTCTCTACCCATGTACGTCTAGAAGAGAAGATGAACTGTTAGGCATGGGGAGGAAGGAAGGTGGGAGGGAGGGAGGATGGAAAGAAGGAAGGAGGGGAGGAAGGAGGGGAGGAAGGAGGGGAGGAAGGGAGGGAGGGAGGGAGGGAGGAAGGGAGGAAGGAAGGGGAGGAAGGAAGGAAAGAAGGAAGGGAGGGAGGGAGGGAGGGAGGGAGGGAGGGAGCTCCGGAGGGAGGGAGGGAGGGAGGGAGGGAGGGAGGGAGGGAGGGAGGAAGGAAGGAAGGAAGGAAGGAAGGAAGGAAGGAAGGAAGGAAGGAAGGAAGGAAGGAAGGAAGGAAGGAAGGAAGGAAGGGAGGGAGGGAGGGAGGGAGGGAGGGAGGGAGGAAGGAAGGGAGGAAGGAAGGAAGGGGAGGAAGGAAGGAAAGAAGGAAAGAAGGAAGGGAGGGAGGGAGGGAGGGAGGGAGGAAGGAAGGAAGGAAGGGAGGGAGGGAGGGAGGGAGGAAGGAAGGAAGGAAGGAAGGAAGGAAGGAAGGAAGGAAGGAAGGAAGGAAGGAAGGAAGGAAGGAAGGAAGGAAGGAAGGAAGGAAGGAAGGAAGGAAGGAAGGAAAAAGAGCCTACCATAGGTTCGTGGTGTCCATGATGACTATACAAGCCATAACCAGGCGCCATTCCACTGGTCGAGTTATAAGTAGTTGAAGACGGACCAATACTGTTGGCATGCGTCCACGGGTCAGGTGAACCATGATCTCCTAGAAGAGAAACAAAACTTATTATTAGATGACTAGTTCAGATTAACCCTTGGTAGAAAGACAAACATGATGACGAGGTGTGCGCAAGCTAAAGGAAAAAGGACGCACATTTCAACATCCCATCGCCGCCACTGCGCTCCTCCCTCTCTTAGTCAAGGTACACGTACACAGACCCATGCGCACGCAAAAACTCATATCCGAGCACGCGGAAACGTACACACGTAGCGCAAACACACGTAAGCGCATACATGCACACATAAAGCACACGCATGCAATATACGCAAGAGCGCAACCGTGCAGGCAAAAACGCAAACTCCACACAAAGCACACGCATGCAATATACTCAAGAGCGACAACCGTGCAGGCAAAAACGCAAACTCCACATAAAGCACACGCATGCAATATACTCAAGAGCGCAACCGTGCAGGCAAAAACGCAAACTCCACATAAAGCACACGCATGCAATATACTCAAGAGCGCAACCGTGCAGGCAAAAACGTTACCCAAAAGTCCACGCAAACATGCACAAGCTCTCCTCCGCAGACTTTTTTAAATTCTAGTGAGTCATAAGCGCGCGCTTTACGATGACCTGCGCATCTACGCCTTACCCGATTAAAACAGCCTGTGCGCAGGAAAGA
This sequence comes from Paragorgia papillata, assembly GCA_035771165.1. Classification (NCBI taxonomy): domain Eukaryota; kingdom Metazoa; phylum Cnidaria; class Anthozoa; order Scleralcyonacea; family Coralliidae; genus Paragorgia; species Paragorgia papillata. The sequence continues at coordinate 1,270,333 of JAWNZC010000216.1, forward strand.
GAGATGCGCAGGAAAGCACCCACATAGCGCGAACGTACTGACGCACATAAACGCATACACGCGCACCAAACTAAACGTGCGCAAATAAGCGCAAAAACTAGAAACGAAAGTACACCCATGAACAAACGTTGCCAGCCAAGTACACGACACATAAACTCTCTCTCCTCCGGGTGCTTACTTTGTGTTTCGCGCACGAATTTGTTATTCTTTGACCCTGACCCTGAAAACACCCTAATCCTAACCCTGATCCCAACCCCAATCCTAACCCTAATGCATATTCGTGCGCAAAACACAAAGTAATAACCCTCCTCCGTAGAGGTTCTTTCGGGGATCGTCGGAGATGTGTGGGATCGTCGGAGATGTGTCGGAATTGCCAGCTGGACACATCTCCGACAATCCCCGAAATCCCCGAACGAACCTCTGCGCAGGAGAGATACAGAACAATGGCCAGACCTCGATGAAAGATCAACGTGACCTTGAGTGAGGTCAACTGCATTTTCCTCATAGTTTTAGTACGGTTATTACACACCTAATATTATCCGCGTTGATCTAAAGCCTTGGAAAAGATCGTTCCAACAAAGAGGATTAAGACAAAACTCATTTCAGGCGTCACAATTCAACGAAATTCTTTTCCGCCCCTCCGAAAGCGGGCGGTTAGGATGTTATCCCAATCGGACATCTCTTATCACTGCGCTCTCTAGTCTCAGACATGAAATGACGTAATCAGACCTGCAGGTGTCAGAGACTTCAGAATTCAAGCAGCGTTGAAGATAAATGTCTCAATTGGAAGATTGGAATTAGATTCGTGGCGTTATTCACTCGATTAGGTTGTCAAAAAGTAGAGTGTTGTATAGGTAGTGTTTTGGATAGAGCAAAGTGAAAAGATGGTAAACTGCTGAGAATAGTTTTGATAACGAAATACTGACGTTTCAAGCAGAGTCCTTCATCAGAGTAAAAAAGTAGAGTGTTGTGTAGACAGTGTTTTGGATAGAGCAAAGTGAAAAGATGGTAAACTGCTGAGATTAGTTTTGATAACGAAATACTGACGTTTCAAGCAGAGCTCTTCATCAGAGTAAAAAGTAGAGTACTGTGCAGCAGTGTTTTAGATAGAGCAAAGTGAAAAGATGGTAAACTGCTGAGAATAGTTTTGATAACGAAATACTGACGTTTCAAGCAGAGTCCTTCATCAGAGTAAAAAAGTAGAGTGTTGTGTAGGCAGTGTTTTAGATAGAGCAAAGTGAAAAGATGGTAAACTGCTGAGAATAGTTTTGATAACGAAATACTGACGTTTCAAGCAGAGTCCTTCATCAGAGTAAAAAAGTAGAGTGTTGTGTAGGCAGTGTTTTAGATAGAGCAAAGTGAAAAGATGGTAAACTGCTGAGAATAGTTTTGATAACGAAATACTGACGTTTCAAGCAGAGTCCTTCATCAGAGTAAAAAAGTAGAGTGTTGTGTAGACAGTGTTTTGGATAGAGCAAAGTGAAAAGATGGTAAACTACTGAGATTTTAGAGAATGAAATACTGACGTTTTGAGCCAAAGTCGTTCAGAGTTAAACTATCACAATTTGGTCGAGACAATTCCTGATTTGACGCCTTTTGTGCAGCGAGACAACAAAAGTTCTGCTTTATCGCTTTTTCAAGTGCTCTCAACTCCAGACAAGTCTCGCTTGATCGCTTTACAAGTGGCATCAACTTCAAAAAAGTCTCAGCTTTGCTGTTCTAGAAAAATCCCTGAACTAGTGCCCTCAAGGTATCAGAGGATAAAATAATTTTCTGTAAACCCTCGGTGGAAAGGTTTTTAGTACAAAATCATTGATTGTTATGTCCTAATCTGAACACTTTCTCTTCACTAGTCATCTAACACTAGTAGTCTTCTATTAGTCTTGTCTTCAACAGTAATACTTCAAACCACTGATCTCAAATAATAGACTCATTATACTGGATAGAGCATCCGGTGCTCGCTGTGAAGTCGGAATAAATTAGCGGCAGCCATTTCAGGTGGGACCCACTTGGGTTTTATACAGCTACTTTTAAGTTCTCCTATAGCGACAGGTACATATCACAAAAATTTAGCTGGTTTTCGTTAAAAATCCAATCATTTAAAGCGAAAACCAGAGGCGAAAACTATGATTCAGCAATATTGTGGGTCCCACCGGATATGGCCGCCGCGAGATTTTTAGCCTTACTTCCGACTTCAATTTTTGCCACGCGCGAAACAATAGATGCTCTATCCAGTATAATGAGTCTATTATTTGAGATCAAATGTATTGCGCAGAAGATAAGCGGTCGCTACCATGAGGAAAAGAACCCGCAGTCCAGTTATGTATAGCCAGCGGTGTATCACCTTTGCTCCGCTTGAAACGTCATTATTTCGTTATTAAAACTATTCTCAGCAGTTTACCATCTTTTCACATTGCTCTATCTAAAACACTGTCTACACAACACTCTACTTTTTACTCTGATGAAGGACTCTGCTTGAAACGTCAGTATTTCGTTATCAAAACTAATCTCAGCAGTTTACCATCTTTTCACTTTGCTCTATCTAAAACACTGCCTACACAACACTCTACTTTTTACTCTGATGAAGGACTCTGCTTGAAACGTCAGTATTTCGTTATCAAAACTATTCTCAGCAGTTTACCATCTTTTCACTTTGCTCTATCTAAAACACTGTCTACACAACACTCTAGTTTTTACTCTGATGAAGGGCTCTGCTTGAAACGTCAGTATTTCGTTATCAAAACTATTCTCAGCAGTTTACCATCTTTTTACTTTGCTCTATATGAAACACTGCCCACACAACACTCTAGTTTTTACTCTGATGAAGGGCTCTGCTTGAAACGTCAGTATTTCATTATTAAAACTATTCTCAGCAGTTTACCATCTTTTCACTTTGCTCTATCTAAAACACTGCCTACACAACACTCTACTTTTTACTGTGATGAAGGACTCTGCTTGAAACGTCAGTATTTCATTATTAAAACTATTCTCAGTAGTTTACCATCTTTTCACTTTGCTCTATCTAAAACACTGCCTACACAACACTCTAGTTTTTTACTTAATTAACAAATTATATTACAGCTAACGGTAACTACAATATTACAAAATAAAAGTAATAATTAATGAACTTAAAGCTAATTCAGAAAAGAAAGGACGTGCTTGCTGAAGCTTTCGGAGCACTTGTTATTAACTATTTGCTCTGGAAGGTTATTCCATGCAGGGATAGTGCGAGGGGAAAATGAGTACTTAAAGACATCAGTACGTACAGAGAGGTGTTTGTATGTCTGGGAGTGTTTCCGCCGGGTAACCCCGGTAGATAAGGTGGCGTACTGATTTGGGTCAACATCATTGAGACCAAGAGTTGCTTTATGAAAGAAGCTTAGGTGGAGGCACTCACGGCGTTTAGAAAAGAGAGGCCAGCTCAGCTCAGGTCAGATAACATGGAACTGACACTCGACTCCATCGAGTAGTCCCGATTCACAAACCGTGCAGCACGTCTTTGCACCTTCTCCAGCAGGTTTATATTACGCTGGATATAAGGAACCCATGCTGAGCAAGCATACTCCAACGAGGGACGAACAAGAGCAAGGTAAAGCCTTGTCTTGACCTGATGAATGGCGGTGAACTACCGAGAATAGTTTCGATCACGAAATACTGATGAAGGGCTCTGCTTGAAACGTCAGTATTTCGTTATTAAAACTATTCTCAGCAGTTTACCATCTTTTCACTTTGCTCTTTCTAAAACACTGCCTACACAACACTCTAGTTTTTACTCTGATGAAGGACTCCGCTTGAAACGTCAGTATTTCGTTATCAAAACTATTCTCAGCAGTTGACCATCTTTTCACTTTGCTCTATTACACTCTTGCAACTTGTACTTTCGACTGGACATGCTGTCACACTCGCGGAGGTAAGACCCTGGGTACGAGGTTGTCACACTCGCTGTCACAAAATCAAGCATATTGAAGGCACGGCACAGCATGGTACTTTGGCATGATCGACAGTTTATTAAACACAGACCCCTGAGGAGGTAGAACTATTATTTGGCAACATTGTAATAAAATTGAAATGACAGCGCGACATGCTGTCAAGATAAGTTTGTTTTGAACGCGAACACCCACGAGGCGAAAAACGAAAAAAACAGAACTGCACAGAAGAATTCGTGTGTGGTAGAGTTTGATCATTGGATTATTTGACTGACGCAGTGGTACTGTCATCCGTCAGGGGTGAGACTAGCAGAGAAAAGGTCTATAGACTATTGCTTTTCCCACCGCAGTGTTTATACGAGACAGGCGGGTAACTCGCCCTGGCGAGAACTCGGCACTGCAAGCCGGGTTCTCGACAAAGCGGGATAAACATTTCCCCATATAAACACTTTTCCCCGGGTAACTCGGCATACTGGGATGAATTTTCTATATTCGTCGCTGTATGTCACTTTCGTATAGCAATGCCGAGAGATGGTCCTTACTGGACCTCTAGAGAGAACAGTTTAGATATGACTGATAGAGTTATCCAGTATAAAGAAAGTTAGTTTAGTTTATTTACTCCAGTTTCCTCCTGTAGTAACACTGGACCAATGAGAGTTGGTCCTTACTGGACCTCTAGAGAGAACAGTTTAGATATGACTGATAGGGTTATCCAGTATAAAGAAAGTTAGTTTAGTTTCCTCCTGTAGTAACACTGGATCAATGAAAGATGGTCCTTACTGGACTTCTAGAGAGAACAGTTTAGATATGACTGATAGGATAATCCAGTACAAATAAAGTTAGTTTACTCCAGTTTCCTCCTGTAGTAACACTGGATCAATGAAGGATGGTCCTTACTGGACCTCTAGAGAGAACAGTTTAGATATGACTGATAGGATTATCCAGTATAAATAAAGTTAGTTTAGTTTCCTCCTGTAGTAACACTGGATCAATGAAGGATGGTCCTTACTGGACCTCTAGGGAGAACAGTTTAGATATGACTGATAGGGTTATCCAGTATAAATAAAGTTAGTTTAGTTTACTCCAGTTTCCTTCTGTAGTAACACTGGAGCAATGAAGGATGGTCCTTACTGGACTTCTAGGGAGAACAGTTTAGACATGACTGATAGGATTATCCAGTATAAATAAAGTTAGTTTAGTTTACTCCAGTTTTCTTCTGTAGTAACACTGGATCAATGAGAGATGGTCACAGTAACAGTCATCAATTTACTGAGAGGAATAACTTCTGCTCAAAGCGCGACAGTTCGTCAATTTACGCCTGAGAATCGCGTGCGACAAGTTTATTTTTTTGTTTCACAATTAAGTTTAGCAAAGAATTTATAGAGTCATGTGGCGAACGAAAAAAACAAACTATGTTAATCCTAATTCAATTTTCACCTCAGCCAAACAGCAGGCATATAAAAACACACAGCAGGATTTCCACAGGAGCGAGAAAAAACGAAAACTGCAGACAACAGTAGATACCTGATCATGAACCGAAGATAAAGAGCAGAAAAACTGTAAACTAATTTAAGTTCAAACTTTTAAATTGCATTCAAGAACTCGTTATTAATTCATGAAAGATAATTCAAAAACTCATTAATAAGTCGGATGAGGAAAATTCAAAAGAAATTAAAGTTTAATCAGTGTCTTTATATGTGATAAAGATACCTCCTGATTTACATAAACATTAGCTTTGATTTTGTAGGCTTAGACAAGGTTATTTTTCAAACTTACTACGCCAATGAACTTACCAAGTGGTTCGTTTTTGAAGCTGTTCAATAAACTCGCAGTTCGTGTTTTATCAGATATAAAAACACTCGGCTTCGCCTCGTGTCTTTATATCTGATGAAACACTCTTGCTCGTTTATTAAACACTACATAAAAATAAAAGGAATTTATGTTTAGCACGTTGAGGCCTCGACCTCTCCCTGTGCTGAATAAAATCATCTGTCGTTAGCCAGAATAAAATCATTAAAGTCTCGTCTTCAGGCTTCAAAGTGTTAAAGAGATAGGTTTTAACACTTTGAGGCCTGGACCTCTCCCTGTGCTGAATAAAATCGTCTGGCGTTAGCCAGAATAAAATCATCTGTCGTTAGCCAGAATAAAATCATTAAAGTCTCGTCTTCAGGCTTCAAAGTGTTAAAGAGATAGGTTTCAACACTTTGAGGCTTGGACCTCTCCCTGTGCTGAATAAAATCGTCTGGTGTTAGCCAGAATAAAATACTAAAGACTCGTCTTCAGGCTTCAAAGTAACATACACTAACTATTTTAGAAGGTCATCAGTTAGCTGTACTAAGTAATATTAAAAACACGAGCAGGAGTGTTTTATCAGATTTAAAACCACGAGGGCGCAAGCCCAAGTGTTTTAGAGCTGATAAAACACGTGATGCGAGTGTTTTGAATGGCTTCAAAAACGATTCGTTATTGGATGTCATGTTCATTAGTATCCTTTATATAAAATTGTACGTTCATTAGTATTCTTTATATAAAATTGTATGTTCATTAGTATTCTTTCTGACGTCAAGAAGTTTTATCAGGTATAAAACCACAGACATGGTACTGGTTTCCTTTGTGTTTTCCTCGTGAATTATTAATGACTTTTTGAAGAAGATTTAGATTAGTTATAAACGCAAACAAAAATCCTAAGCGTAGTCAGTAACAAGTATTGGAATAGATTCTTAAAATACTCATTAATAATTCATGACGAAAATTCAAAAGAAATCAATACCGTAGCAGTGGTTGTAAATCGGATACAGCATCGTCCTGATTTACAAACTTTAGCTTCGATTTTCTCGGCTAAAACAGACCGTATCCCCAAAATAGTTGGTGAACTTGATTACTTAGATGCATTTGTATTTTAAGAAAGATACAGCATTCGCATCCGAGCTGTATCTGATTTACTACGGCTCGCTTGCAGCTCGCCTTGTAAACCAGATACAGCTCGGCTGCTCATGCTGCATCTGTTACATATATAACAATGTGATTGGTTCCTTATAACCAATCAAAATACCTCTTGCCTACTTTCATTAAGTCGTAACATCGCTTTATTTTTAGGCTTGTTTTTTTAAACTTAAGACGTGTTCACGTTTCTCGCAATGTTTACAAAATCATTTAGATTAATTTATTAGTCCAGAGTGGCATGTTTGTCGGCGTGAGGTCCAACGCTCTTGACCTTGTAAACAAACAATAGGTTTCCCATTTCACGCACTAGTGTCCAACCGTGAGCGCTATGATTTTTTAGAGATTCCATTCAGTGCTGTGTCTCGCCGCTGAAGTTAAGCCCAGTTAGACGGAGTTAGTGCTTAGCATGGGTGGCATAAGCTGTAAGCGCACTGCCTCTCACCGCTCAAGTTATTCGGAGATAGTATTCAGATGGGTGACCACCTTCCTGTACTTCGAGGGTTTTTCACTGGCTTCTCCAGTTTTCCTCCCTCCATAAAATCAACACCATAGTTTCCTCAGTTAATTCTATAAACTAGTTCCATCAAGAGGCGAGGGCCATATGACCAATCCTATAAAGAACGACTTATTAACCTTGATTTTGGCATGAATACTTGGACATGTTTTTTTTTTCTCTCCAAAGCAACAAAAGGCTTAATAAATCTGAATCCTACTGTAATCCCCTCTGTGGTCCGCTGTTCAAAACCTACTCGATCAAATTCTCTAACTCTGCATGTCCACTTCATCATTCGTAAATGCAGAACAACCACTTTCCAGAGATTATACTTCAACAGAACTACAAGAATATGGAACACGCTCGTTAACGATCGAACTTACTAATATTAATTTCAATGCACTAGAACTGGCAACATTTAGATCTCTGATGCTCAGCTACTACTTTACTACTTTACTGCTCTTGTCAATACCTATAACCCTGACGATCCACGTTCTTTCAAAACTATATGTCCAAATTGTAACAATGCTCGTAGTCTTACCCGTAGCATTACTTGCTGTTTTTAATATTTATTTCTATATTGCATGTATGTTGTATATTGTGCAAGTCTTATTAGAATTTTTGACTTTAACTTTTATATTTTTGGGCCCGCAGTAATTGGCCTTCACGCTGTTGCGGTTGAATGGTCATCGTTTTAGTTTACTTTGTGATACCATACATATATTTATAGTCAAGTCTATGGCGAAGCTAATAAAATAAAAAATAAAAAATAAAATAAATACTGTGACATGTTGCTCTGAATAAATAAATAAAGACGCGTTAGATGAGCGACCACCTTGGGTTCATGTCAGACGTATAGTTGTTGCTTTTCTCCTGTGCTTCGAAGTTCTCTGGTTTCCCTCCCTCCTCAAAATCAACTTTAAGGCCTGTTTTGTATGGAGCCAAGTTACCCGGTTTGCCGGGATAAACTTTACGTTCTGTTTATATCTTTATCTTTATTCAAACAACATAAATACCAGATTTGGTATATAAGATACATACATATAACATATAAACTAGACTACGTGCTCAACTATAAACTTTCAAAACTTGTTAAAACATTAAAACAGTATTTAGCTACCAAAGTCATAATTGTTTTGTCTTGCATAGCAATGACATACATGAAAAGGTCTTGATAGCTAAATTTAGAAAATGAGTTATTTATTTTACAGAGACTTTCCATAAAATTAACTCTAAATTAACTCTGGGTTTATATGAAAGCGAGTTGCCTGGCGGGTTGTAATATTCGAGATGATTCTCATCAACGAAAGTGACATGAAGTAACGAATATAGAAAATTCATCCCGCTATGCCGAATTACCCGGCCAAAAGTATTCTATTTCACACTGCAGCAATATCGCATCGCTATTAAGGTATGGGGAGAAAATTCGGTGATACGACAAGAGCTGCAGTGCAAATGCTCAGAATTGGGTGGGTGGGCGGATTTGAAGTCATTTTCACGATAAATCGGCATCACTATCAGGAATCCCGATAAACCTTCCAATATAATACTGGGCTGCATCGCACGCTTACATAGCGCTTACATTCCTACACCGCTGTACTTGACCACACTGACAATTTATTCATAGTTTGTTGACCTTTATATTGCGATGCTCTAATTTATGCAGTGTGAATATTGTTTATATGGGGAAATGTTTATCCCGCCTTGCTGAGATCCTGGCTGCCAGTGCCGAGTTTCTCGCCAGGGCGAGTTACTCGTCTGTCTCATATAAACACCGCGGTGGGAAAACAGAGCTAACCCTTTGCTAGTGTCTCCGATTAGTAGACCCCTTGGCAACAAGATTAGACACAAAGCCTTTTGCCGTGCGATTAAATTTTTGGCTCGAGAGTCCTCATCGGGTCGAGACAGGAAATTGCTTATTTTATATACAAAAGTCGAGCGCAAATTTAAAAGCGTTTTTAATGGGAAGGAAATCCGTCGTTTTAGTCCCAAGAATCAAGCTGTGTGCGTGAGACTCTGATCTCATTAAGCCTCGCGTCAGTTGATCTATTTTTGTTCCGGAGACCTTGACATTTGACTGATTTAAAATAAAAACAAGACAACCTGGGTCAGGTGTTCCCTCGGGCTACTGGAAAGTGCAGAGGTCTCTAGACAGATCATTGAACAACTGTTAGTATTAATGCTGAGGCCATGTGGAAAACCTATGAACATCGCAATTGCTCGACCAAAAGCATGAGAAAGTGTATATAGTGTCAATATAAAGATCCAGAATGTTAGCGTTTTGATCCTCATCTCTGTACCGGCGGTATTAAATATTTATAGAATGTAGAGACCTGTTTAGCCATGGGAAAAATATACTGTATATCCCACTTGGATGCAACAGCTTCGGCTAGCTTTGCCTTTGACGAAATTGTTAGTAGGTTTTCCAAGTAAATTGCGTATATGGTTGATCAGTGATGTGCTTGATACAAAGTTCCACAGAATAGGAACTAAGGAACATGACTGTCGATGAATTTTCGAAGTGACCGAACACTCGAAGTGTAGGCTCCATATATGGCAGGTATTGCGCAATTTTGCAGTTTTGTGTGGCGAAGAAAATAGAAACAAACGGAGCCGAAACCTAACTACTACTTTATTCATCAAATACCAATACAGGCACATATGAAAAGATATTTACGTAATATATCAAACACGAGGAGGCGTGTTTCATCAGGATATCCAAACACCGAGACGTTTGTTGAAAACCGAGGCGAAGCCGAGGTTTTTGAACAAACTTCGAGGTGTTTGGATATCCTGATGAAACACTCCTCCGAGTGTTTGATATAGCATCTAAAACAAATCAGTATTTTAAGAGAAAATCAAGATGAAAGTTTGCTTAATTTATGTAATTTCTTCCTCCGATATCCAAACACCGACACGGTACTGATTTCCTTTGTGTTTTCTTCATGAATTATTAATGAGTTTTGGATATAAAAGTACAGAACGCAACGTAACATGAACTAGATAATACCATACAAACTATGGTTAAAAGTGTAAAGGGTATAGTAATGCGAGTTAAATAATAATATAGCTAGGAGTGCAGTGTATGGTAATATGGGTTAGACAATATAATGACTATCATATAATGAAAGAATATCATGAAAATATTTTGATATTATTACTTTGTGTCAAGTAAACGGAAAGACGCGTTGACACTGTATATATTATTTATAAATGTATTTCGAAGCTCTACAAACTTTTTGTTGGAGCAGGACATTAAATAGTGAAATTCATCACCGATTTCATTCGAGTGACATAAAGTACACTTTCGTTCCTCGTAAGGGGTTTTGTTTTTGATTTGAGTTGAACTTTCAAATAAAGGCAAGAGTGAATGAAGATCGAGCCTCTTACGAATGTTCTTCCTCCAATTTCTAAATACAGCCAAGCTGCTTGAAAACAGAATTATTAATGAGTTTCAGAAATTGATTTTCTGTTTGGTTTCAAAAAACAATCCCTACAGCCGCTCGATTTCTACTAGAGGAGAAATGCACACTTAAGAGTGTTTTCTTAATGGAAGTTACAAATAGAACCTGGATCTATTTTTGACCGATCCTTTAGGCAAGAAAAACAGTTAATTCCAGATATATCGCATTATATTTCTTTAGCGCAAAGCGGGCGAAAATTGCTGAAGTTTGTAATCTAGTTTTCGGCGCAAAGCGCATGTTGAAGTTCGTAATCTAGTTTTAGCACAAAGAGCGCAAATTGTTCAATATAATTGCATTCCAGTTCGCTTGCGCAGATTGTTAAAATTTCGTGTGTGCGCGGCACTTTAGCATCGTTTCATCCGTTTCGACACGCATCTATTTACGAAAATAGACAAATAAACTGCGCAAGTTGTCATGTTAAAATCATATGAAAGGCGACCGCAATTGTAATTAACTGGATTATCGATCGAACCAGATTTAAACGCAAGTATCTGTCATTTTGAGCGGGGAACCGCCAAGATCTACAGGTAAGCTAATATTGCTCCACATACGAAAACAAATAGCCGTTTTATTCAGACGCTGAAATTTTCCTGAAGAGAACTGAGACAGCTTAGAACCTTTGGCATCGACGTCACTTAGATTGTTTTTGTTGCTAATCTGAACGATTTCGTACACGCAGGGTTTAAACCCCGGTCGGCTTTAGATTACCGAGACTTTACAAGTTTTAGCAGTTGAACATCGGAGTATCGGATCGGATGGATGCAGAAAGGACGGAGAGCGAAGTTGTCAACTGACGTTTTACAATGTGAAAAACAATGTTGTAGAATGCCTTTGGGGGTTCAAAAAAGTGGTTTGATTATTTCTAACTTCCTTTCGGCATCTCTAAGTGTTGATAAACACACATAAGAGCCACCGTGCAAAGTTCACAGCATTTTGAAAGTCGAAAACTATCGCGTGAATAACGATTAAATAACGATATATATATATATATATATACTTGCTATACTTGATATATACTTGCTGTAACAATGAAATGTTAAAGTAAACTACTTGAAATATGTAAATTTTTGTATAAATATTTGGTTTAGCCTGAAAGGCGTTGGATGTACATAATTAAGAGGTTGGATTTACTTTTTGCTTCATCCATTTGTACCGCGTAGTTTATCTATCCACCAAAAATAGACAAATACTCGCTGCATGTTTCGAAGAACCACAAGAGAAGCGGAGACCCCCCATGAATACATCGGGAAAGTAATAAGCTTAAGAAGATTGACGTCAATCTTGGAGGAATTCGAAAAATTCGTCTAGCCAATTGACGTGAAAAACATCAAGAAAATTAGGCTTGATAGTCCAATGTTTATTCAACAAACATGACTCGAAATTTCGGCAATGACTTGAAACGTGACTTCGCAATTAACCAGGAAAACTTAAAGCATGCATGAATTAGACGCCGCCGCAACCCTCAAAAAAAACTGGGCCTCTTTCTTTGTGTGATATATATATAAAAGTACTCTAACATTTTGGCGCGGCGCGCGCAAGTAGGGGAGAAAATATTGTAGGTGCAGTAAACGCAAGTGCGCAACGAATGTGGCTGACGCTCTTTTGCGCTTTTTCATTAAATAACTACAATGCGCAATCAACGCATGAGCGCAATCCAAATAAACTGACTCACCTCCTTTCTGAGCCATATTTAAAGTGATTTTAAACCCTAATATTTCGGCGCGCAAGTAGCATAGAAAATATTGTACGTTCGGTACACGAATTGAAAATGCGCAACTGTATCTGGTGCTCTTTTGCGCATAAACAACTAAAATGCGCAATTAGGTGCAGCGCAATCCAAACAAACCGACTCTCCTCCTTTCTGAGCTATATATAAACTCTAATATTTCGGCGCGCAAGTAGCATAGAAAATATTATGGGTTCAGTACACGAAAATGCGCAACTGTAACTGGTGCTCTTTTGCGCATAAACAACTAAAATGCGCAATTAGGCGCAGCGCAATCCAAATACATTGACTCACCTCCTTTCTGAGCTATATTTAAAGTGATTTTAAACTCTAATATTTCGGCGCAAAAGTAGCATAGAAAATATTGTAGGTTCAAGTGCACGAAAAAGCGCAACTGTATCTTGTGCTATATTTAAAGTGATTTTAAACTCTAATATTTCGGTGCGCACGTAGCATAGAAAATATTGTAGGTTCAAGTGCACGCAAATGCGCAACTCTATCTGGCGCTATTTTGCGCATTGCGCAATTATTAGACGCAGCGCAATCCAAAACTGATCCTCCCTCCTTTCTGTGCTATATATAAACTCTAATCTCTCACCGCGCAAAGTAGCACAGAAAATACAGAACGTTCAATGACGCTATTTCCAAAAACGCAATTTCAAGAAATCCGCAACGAGTATATGTGAGACACTCAGGCTAGATTTGCCTTGGTCCTTGAGATTATTTTGCGCAAATTTCATTAAAAATCTGAAGTGCGCAATTTAATAGACGACACAGCGCAACCAAAAAAAATGTGATCCCAATCCTTTGTGTTCTATTTATAACCGCGCAATGTATATCTAGTAAATATATAAATATAGATATCGCTCAAGCAGGGCAGAAAATGTTTCAGGGGAAGTATTTTCTCCCTCAAAGGAACACGACAATAATAGGACCGGAAAACAAACTAAATATGTCTGCCACTCTTCTGAACAATCTTCATTAGCGTTGTTTACTGTTGACAAAACCTTATTAGCTTTTTTTAATCGACAGTCTGGAGAGCGACGAATTTTATTAATAAGATCTTTGCGAGAATGCGCCAAGGAAAGGTAAATAGCCTTAGCAAGGCGCCGCGGTATGAAAAACTTGACGAGTATGTTGGAGCATATTGGAGTTAACCTCCTCGTCAGGCAACTCGCGGGCTGGGGACAAAATCAGGGCTGGTTTAGTGTTATCTAAAAGGGTTTATTTTGATTGTTAGGTGGCGAACTTAGCATTCAGCTTTGCAAAGTTTTGTTCGTTCTTGCTATACAAGCTGTCGTTAGTTAGTGTAGTACTTTCAGCTTGGAGTTTGTAAAGTTTTGTTAGTTGTTGCTCTACAAGATGTCGTTAGTTAGTATAGTACTTTCAGCTTGGAGTTTGTAAAGTTTTGTTAGTTCTTGCTCTACAAGCTGTCGTTAGTTAGTATAGTATTTTCAGCTTGGAGTTTGTAAAGTTTTGTTAGTTCTCAGCGAGGGGAAAAGGTGTTGAACTGCTGAGAATTTAGGAACGAATTACTGGGGTTTCGAGCGGAGATTTTCATTTTACTCTGGCTAATCCTAGACACGATGTACTCATCCCAAACGTTAACCCATTCCTGCCTGAGCTGGTCAAAAATGGTTCCTTTATTGTTTTACTCTGTCTAACACCAGATGATTTTATTCATCAAAGAGAGAACCCTCAGCCATCCTAGGCAGCAATGAGCTGAAGCAAATGTTAGACAGTTCACGTATACTTCGCAACAAGGTGTTAAGTTTCGAAAATATTAAAGTGTCACCATTACACCATAGGAGCAGATGGTAAGCAACTCACGTGAGACGAAGGTCAGTTCATGGATAATCTAATGTTTACAAACACACGACAACAAGAGAAGAGAAGCACATGGAGGAATGACTTGCCAATTGACATCTAGATGTCTACAGGAGAAGTGTTCCAGTTAAACCAAACAACCGTATAAGGTTCTTTCTAGCAAAGACCGGAATCAGATTGTCTAGTCGGCATTCCATGTACTACTTACTACTGGAGTCGGAGAAGCCTAGACTAGGAAAATAGTAACTTAGGTTAAATATACTGCCGAAACAGAGAACGTAGGAATCTAACGTTTCGAGCGAAGGCCCTTCGTCAGAGAGAAAACGTTTCTCTCTGACGAAGGGCCTTCGCTCGAAACGTTAGATTCCTACGTTCTCTGTTTCGGCAGTATATCTAACCTAAGTTACTATATTTCGATTGTTGTTTCAACACTGCCTACGCAGCACGCTACTTTTATTAGACTAGGAAAACCCTGGCGTGTCAGTGTTAAAGCCAAATTTTGAATGCTTGGCATACTGGCATATGATGAAGGAATGAACTAAGCTGTGACATTGGCCTACAGGTCGCAGTGCTTGACGGAGCCCTGGAGTATTATTAAAAGCTTACATGAAATGCACCATAAACAATACAATACAATCCAAAACTCATTAATAATTCATGAAGAAAACACAAAGGAAATCGGTACCGTGTCGGTGGTTTGAATATCGGAGGAAGAAATTACATAAACTTTCATCTTGATTTTCTCTTAAAATACTGATTTGTTTGAGATGCTATATCAAACACTCGGAGGAGTGTTTCATCAGGATATCCAAACACCTCGAAGTTTGTTAAAAAACCTCGGCTTCGCCTCGGTTTTCAACAAACGTCTCAGTGTTTGGATATCCTGATGAAACACTCCTCCTCGTGTTTGATATATTACATACAATATTTAATTGACCGCTCCCCATAGGGGCTTTTCAGGGACAATGACCTAAAGTATTTACAATGTTAAAATTTAGATACAAGAAACATAATTAGAATACTGCAAGATATAATATGCCTTATGATAGAAAGCTATCTAGTAGGTCTCTTTTTAATTTACATTTAAATTCCCAAATTGTCTTGCTTAATTTTAGTTCTGGACGTAATTCGTTCCATATTTTTACAGCGCGATAATGAAAGGTTCTCTGACCTGTTGCGCTTTTAAAAAGTGGAATGTTTAATTGATTAGCTTTTCTAGTTGACCTTCCACTTATACTACCTCTAGTTAAAAATTGAGAACTTAAATAAATAGGCGCCATTCCAGTCATACATTTAAAAGGGCAGCGTCACGATAATAAAGTTGTAATTTAACGGGTATCCATCGTAGTTGCTTCAGTACAGGTGTCACATGGTCATATTTCCTAGTTCCACTAATAATCCGAGCAGCATAGTTCTGTATGCTTTGAAGTTTCTGTATATTTCGATCTGTGGTATTGGACCAGACCGAGGAGCAATAATATAACTTACAAAATACTAATGAATTTATTATTGTGATAAGCAGCTCTTTCTTAAAAGCATGCTTCACACCCAGATAATTGGATGCCTTAAGCTAATTTACCGTTCGGCGTATTCGTGCACTCTACTATATATATATATATATATATATATGAAATTCATTCAGATTGTTCCAAGCTACACTGATGAGCTGTTGTACAGCGAAACACCGTGTCTGTAGATTGAACTATGCACGCTCCTTCACCTCGGTGTTGTTGAGCACTCTGTGAAGTTGCCGTGGGTACCTATTAGCGATAATGCAACGCTCACTACCCTTGGGCCCATGCGCAATTCACGCTATCTGAATGTACTTCACCGATGCTGTCCCACATGCGGTTGTCACCGACGATCGCGTGTGTATAAGTAATCGATGAAATTCATTCAGATTGTTCCAAGCTACACTGATGAGCTGTTGTACAGCGAAACACCGTGTCTGTAGATTGAACTATATATATATATATATATATATATATATATATATATATATATATATATATATATATATATATATATATACAGGGTGTCCCAAAACAAATGCCCCCCATCCATTTGCGAGGTGTACCTTCTTACTCGGGCTACCTGTGGTGGCCGGTTTCGGCTCCGTTTGTTTTTATTTTCTTCGCCACACAAAACTGCAAAATTGCGCAATACCTCCCATATATGGAGCTTACACTTCGAGTGTTCGTTCACTTCGAAAATTCATCGACAGTCATGTTCCTTAGTTCCTATTCTGTGGAACTTTGTATCAAGCACATCACTGATCAACCATATACGCAATTTACTTGTAAAACCTACTAACAATTTTGTCAAAGGCAAAGCTAGCCGAAGCTGTTGCATCCAAGTGGGATACACAGTATACTTTTCTCATGGCTAAACAGGTCTCTACATTCTATAAATATTTAATACCGCCGGTACAGAGATGAGGATCAAAACGCTAACATTCTGGATCTTTATATTGGCACTATATACACTTTCTCATGCTTTTGGTCGAGCAATTGCGATGTTCATAGGTTTTCCACATGGCTTCAGCATTAATACTAACAGTTGTTCAATGATCTGTCTAGAGACCTCTGCACTTTCCAGTAGCCCAAGTGAACACCTAACCCAGGTGTCTTGTTTAATTATGGCACAAGAAGTACATTTTTATATCACGCCGAAAGTCCATCCATCCTTCTTTGTTGTCTGAAATTTTCAGAACTAAGTAGTTATCTACTCGCTTCCTGTAGTCATTTAAAGAGGCAACATCAAAATTTGAACTTGTCCAAATTATGTATGCTATGTCAAGATTTGGAAATCTTCTCCTAAAGGCTTCCCTTCTCCTTGTTAGGCTTCTTGTTTCAAGTACCATGAATGCTCTTTCCTCGGGAGTGAATTGTTGTCCAACCATTTTAAGACGGATGAAGTAAAGTGCACTTCTGCCTACATGGCAAACATGTGCATGGAACTCTCATGAGCATTGTTATTACCCCAAGGAACCCCACATGATTTGATGCCGCATTGCTTCATTTGGAATCAAACTTTATTCCCCTGTGGTCAGTTTTCACATGCATATGCATTCAAACTTGCATTCCGCACTCAAACAAAGCTGTGGTCAAAACGGGATGGGCGACATTCGTTTGGGACACCCTGTATTTTTCCAAATCTGTGGGTAGCATAGATAATTTGCATAATTTGGACAAGTTAAAATTTTGATGTTGCCTCTTTAAATGACTCCAGGAAGCGGGTAGATAACTATTTAGCTCTGAAAATTTCAGACAACAAAGAAGGAGTGATGGGCTTTCGGCGTGATATAAAAATTTACTTCTTGTACCCAAATTAAAGAAGATGCAGTACAAAAACGGATGCGGGGCATTTTTTTTTGGGACACCCTGTGTATGTATGTATATATATATATATATATATATATATTATAAAGCTTTATTCAAACAACATAAATACCAGATTTGGTATATAAGATACATACATATAACATATAAACTAGACTACGTGCTCAACTATAAACTTTCAAAACTTGTTAAAACATTAAAACAGTATTTAGCTACCAAAGTCATAATTGTTTTGTCTTGCATAGCAATGACATACATGAAAAGGTCTTGATAGCTAAATTTAGAAAATGAGTTATTTATTTTACAGAGACTTTCCATAAAATTAACTCTAAGATCGGCGAACTTTGTGTTTCTGCATGACATTAAAAGGTGTTGTTCGTTCCCAATCTCATTTAGATCACAATGTTTGCATAATCTTTCACTGTATGAAACATTTCCGTATCGACCAGTTTCAACAGGTAGTTCACCAGCTGAAATTCTTAATTTTGTAACCGCTTGACGATGTTTGAAGTTGCGAATTGAAGAAAGATATTTTTCAAAGCCAAAATTTATTTTCAGTTTTTTAAAGACTCTTAACTTGCCATTATTTCCACCTTGTTGAATCTGCTCTTTCCAGTATTCAGTATAAAACTCATGTAATTTATTCCTCAAGGACTGGCAAAAATTTCCTTGTTCTTCGGGTGGTATTACAAAATGTTTAAAATTATTAACTTCTATATTACATAGTTGTAGTAAATATTTTGTAAATAATATTGGTTGTAAATTAGAGTCCATACAGACTCTCGCTGCTTCACCAGCGAGGGTATCTGTAAAAGTTGAGCTTTTGATGCGAAACCAATATTTTGTTATAAGTGTAGCTATTTGTATAATTAGGGGTGCCCTTCCTAGTTCACCATAGACAGCTAAATTTGTAGATTCTGAGTGAACACCCATGTCTCCATATGGAAATTCGCATGAGAAAAGAAAGTAGTCAAGTGCGCGACATTTTGCGCCTAGTGGAAATCAAACTTTGAAATCGAGATGCCATCAGCGCCCAGGAGTAAAATTTTGCGCGCGCTCGATCTTCTTTCAATGCAATCTGAAATAGTTTTGTTCTTCGTTCCACAGACCACATGAAAACTCGCAAGACAAAAGCAAACAGTCAAGTGCGCAGCATTTTAATCCTAATCGAGGTCAAATCCTAGTGGAGACGCATTTTCTCTGCGATGGACAGTGCGCGCAAATCTAGAACAACGCTGAGTATGATTCGCGAGCATTAGTAATCCTATTCTGATTGCGCAATCGTTTCTTATATCCAACAACGCCTTTGGCTGTATAGTTAACCGCACCGCATTACCGCAATGCGGAATAATCGATGGTATGAAGATGATGATGACAACAAAACACGTTAAACGTGTCAAATCAAATATACTTTGACTACAAGAATGTAATAACTTGACACAATTATGCAACCTAATAAAGAGTGAGAGTTTAAAAGTGCTGTGAGAGCTGTGTAGGCAGTGTTTTAGATAGAGCAAAGTGAAAAGATGGTAAACTACTGAGAATAGTTTTAATAACGAAATACTGACGTTTCAAGCGGAGCCCTTCATCAGAGTAAAACGTAAAGTGTTGTGTAGGCAGTGTTTTAGATAGAGCAAAGTGAAAAGATGGTAAACTGCTGAGAATAGTTTTGATAACGAAATACTGACGTTTCAAGCAGAGCCCTTCATCAGAGTAAAAAGTAGAGTGTTGTGTAGGCAGTGTTTTAGATAGAGCAAAGTGAAAAGATGTAAACTGCTGAGAATAGTTTTGATAACGAAATACTGACGTTTCAAGCAGAGCCCTTCATCAGTATTTCGTTATCGAAACTATTCTCAGCAGTTCACCACCTTTCCACTTTGCTCTATCTAAAACACTGCCTAAACGGTAGCCTGCGATTGAGTGTTTTGAGATGTGCTTTCGGCTACTCAGAATCCGCGTCCGAACTTCTATCAACAATACACAAAGCACCGGATATTTGACGCAACGCGACCAAAGATTTGGGGAGAAAGTTTATTGCGATTAAATACTTAAAAGCGGTTGCGCGAAATCCTCCCTAAAACCTTGTCAAGCTCATTAGACTATTTTGAGATTATTGCTAGATTGTATAATGTCAGAGTTGCGAAATACATAAAGCTAGCCTAGCTTGATCGCGTCTTAACACTAAGCGAACAACCCCGATGTTTAATATAGATACGTTTTGTGGAAACACCACGTATAATTTGTATTTGCTAAGCTTTTCGTGGTGTTTCCACAAAACTAATTCTATGTTACTTTATCGCCATGAAAACTTTCAAAGAATTAACCGCGATATTTGTTGTGAAATATTGTAAAATCCAAACCCACCCTAGGCTACTATATATAGTGTTTTTCTTTGATGAAAGGGCAATCTATATATGTTCACTTTGTCTTTGCCTACAAGTGCCATGATTCCTCTATTCCTCTCAGCTTTGTATACAATTCTCTTGAATCACTACTTTAGGATAATGTGTCCTCGTTAACTCAGGGGAGATATTCCGAGGTGTTTCATAGGAACACGCAGATTTTCTCGCAGCGCGAGGTGCCCCAGTGAGTGTTTTTACTTTTCAACGACCCTTTTACGTTAAACATATATTAATGTTTACTGTTTAGCTTCCTTACCTCCGTAATATATGTCAGAAACAGCGTATAATCCATGTTTACTAGTGTATTGTGGCGGCTCCCCGGTGCCTTGGGACATCATATCGTCGGCTCCTGGCGAATATACCTGAAAAATTACAACAGAACGAACTCAGGAATAACAATCGAAATATAGTAAGGTTAGATATACTGCCGAAACAGAGAACGTAGGAGTCTAACGTTTCAAGCGAAGGCCCTTCGTCACAGAGAGACGTCTCAGGAATAGTTTGGTGGTGTCAGAGAGGAGCAGTGTTATAAAGAAACACAGTGTTTTTGTCTTTAGTGAAGCTGCGCAGTGAAGGGACAACGCTGTGGACCGTTTTAAAGACGAAGAAAGTTATAGAGGTCGAGTAGTGTATATATGAGCAGTGTTATGAAAGAGAAATGCTGTGGATTACGCTACCTGATTCACCTGTTATATAATAAACCCGTCTACTAAGAAGAGCTCAAAAAGCCGCCGCGCGTGAGAGATGTGTTTATATAGAAAGGAATACCGTGCTGTGCTGTTACAGCCAAGCAATGTTATAAAGGAACACAGTGTTATGGTATTTACAAAGGAGAAATACTGTAGCCTTGTGCAAAAACCCACCCGCGAACACGCAAATGGACAATAACGAACAACGCTTTATGATATCTACCAAACCATTCACGAATGAATCATAAGGCACGCAGTTGCGACGAGAAAACCGTAACTCCCAAAGGAGCATGCTGAAGCGAGATATGATGCTCGATATGAACCATAGACCTCCGACTTCACCTGTGAAGGCATAAACGTCTTTAGAGGTCTAAACCGGCGTTAGGTATCAGTTTAACCGAACTAGCTACTAAGACCGAAGGTGGTGGTTTTCAATCGCAGCCGTGGCGGAACCCTACAGATTCCTCAATAGTTCAATTTATAGAACGACCAATCACCCTCCCTACCCAAGTTTACAGTCCTGACTCGCATTATAGTTGCTCAAATATTTAAAGTCGTTGGCAGTCGTCGTGATAATGAACTCTTGACGAGCGAGCGTTAGCAAACGGCGAGAGATGCCACCACGACTAACGATTGTCAACAACTACTAACGACCTAAAAAAATATATAAAGAACTCTGCGGGAAAAGTTAACAAATCGCGAGAATATTTTGTGGACATTAAGTCGATTAAAACAAACACAGTGTTCGCGATAAACTCTTTCGCTCGATTGATTCGCCCGATGTTTCGGAAGGGCGACATCAAATTCTCGCTTGAGTCAACGGTTGTGTGTAAGCATCATGAGATGTGT
This sequence comes from Paragorgia papillata, assembly GCA_035771165.1. NCBI lineage: Eukaryota > Metazoa > Cnidaria > Anthozoa > Scleralcyonacea > Coralliidae > Paragorgia > Paragorgia papillata. The sequence goes on from JAWNZC010000216.1 coordinate 1,291,993, forward strand.
TCAGCAAGCGAACGAAGACTGGGAGTTTCTTCGAAGCGGCGACACGAAGACTATGGATAATCGAGGAAGAGATGAACTTGATACACGATGAGCGTGAGATGAGCTATCCGAGTGTCTGTCTAGGAGAAACAGATGTGGTGTGCTCTGTGTCTGTCCACGAGGAAAGTCCATCGCATTTCCTCCACTCGAAAAACAGCAGCCGGAGAGCCCCACTCTCTCTAACCAGATGGCTGTGTTTATGCAGTAATCAATGCGGGGTGCAATTTGGAAGTGCAATAAAGCCATCTGTTCTGTGGACACACTAGCACATCTTTGGCAAGACACAGGTGGAGCATGAGGGAGCATGATGGTGCTTGACGAACCAGGAGAAGAAAACTTGCTAATGATTCAAAAACTAACGAACACGCTTTTCCTCGAAGCCATGCACAAGTTAAGCTTATTACATTAAGCAATGCGAGAAGGGTAAAAAATATTAGCCGTGACCAAAACTGACGCGTTTCGGACAAGGTAAGTTCAAATACTAGTAAACGATTTTCATATATAAATTACTTACAAATGCTCAAATGGAGCTCTCGGACAGCAAACTCAGAACAGCAGGATAGGGTGGCGAAGTAAGGACGAAGAGAGACCGTTCGTCTGGCTCAACTCTGGCGGTAGACTTTCTCAGTGAAAACCGATACTCCGTCTTATCATTGGGTTATCTGGTTTCGATCAGAGGCCCGCAATGACAGCGCGCCCCCGAGTGCTTAAACAAACGCTTTTGTCTTCTGGAGCGCAGCCAAACCACGCGCGCCTGTCACCACTGGAGTGCGCAAATCGAAACGCGTTGCTTAGATACTTGCGCTAACTTGCGCGCGCTCTCAGTCCCTGTGGACTCCAATAAGTTCGTAATCTTGATTGCGCATCAAAATGATCCGTTCTGCGTTGGGTAAAACTTATTTCAATTCATAACATCAGGCTGAGGAATATTCGGAGCTGCTCAACTGTTAATATTGCAAAGGCGAGGATCGACGGAAAGTGGGGGCGTGGGAACGGTTTTATCGCAGGCTCAAGTAACAGCGGCCTTTTTTAATACTGCACCTTGCTGTAGTTGCGTTTTCTTACAAAGTTAGCTTTTTTAACTCATTTATTTATTTATACTAATTTTAATACGAAATACTGACGTTTCAAGCAGAGCCCTACATCAGAGTAAAAAGTAGAGTGCTGTGTAGGCAGTGTTTTAGATAGAGCAAAGTGAAAAGATAGTAAACTGCTGAGAATAGTTTCGATAACGAAATACTGACGTTTTAAGCAGAGCCCTTTATCAGAGTAAAAAGTAGAGTGTTGTGTAGGCAGTGTTTTAGATAGAGCAAAGCGAAAAGATGGTAAACTACTGAGAATAGTTTTAATAACGAAATACTGACGTTTCAAGCAGAGCCCTTCATCAGAGTAAATAAAAGTAGCGTGCTGCGTAGGCAGTGTAGAAACAACAATCGAAATATAGTAAGGTTAGAAATACTGCCGAAACAGAGAACGTAGGAGTCTAACGTTTCGAGCGAAGGCCCTTTCGAAACGTTAGACTCCTACGTTCTCTGTTTCGGCAGTATTTCTAACCTTACTATATTTAAAAAGTAGAGTGTTGTGTAGGCAGTGTTTTGGATAGAGCAAAGTGAAAAGATGGTAAACTTCTGAGATTAGTTTTCATAACGAAATACTGACGTTTCAAGCAGAGCCCTTCATCTTTCATTACAGCAGCCTGCACGCAACTAACCACTTATCGCCCCCTCGGGAATGCCCCCCCGTCGTTTGAGTTGACGCTGGCGTTGACATGTCACGGTATTATGACCAAGCGGTTGAAATACGAGACGCCCGCGATGCGGCGAATCCCAAAGGACAGCTGTCATCACGAGGTCAACAAGGTCACATCACAAGCTCTTAATTTAGCCTGGCATCAACCATGTTGACTGGCAGAATGCCGCAATTTGATAAGACCGAAAATCAAGTCAAGAACGCTCGTAGCTCCGAAACCACAGATCCTCACAACGTTTTCTTCCGAATCCCGAGCGTACGACAGTTTCCGACCGGGATAACCCGAAGTTGCTAAGGCTTCGAACAGTTGATAGGATGGCCAAGGTGTCAGATTCACGACAGCTTTTCCGATAGACAATATCTTTTGTTGGTTTCGAAAGTATTCATCAGTTTTAATCTTGTTAACTGTGTCGGCCTTGTGTCAATGACATGGGAAAGCTGGAGCTTTGCCCTTGAGTTTTTTCTCTTTCTTTGAAACGATGTAGAATTTTCACACGAAAATTAAGCTCCCGAGCTCTTAAACGCTTTAAGCTACGGTCACATAATCTTTCACCGGTTTGTGTCTCAACACGGATTGGAACACAGTTGCAACTTGCAAGATACATTAGTATAATACTTTCAGCTTGGAGTTTGTAAAGGTTTGTTAGTTCTTGCTCTACAAGCTGTCGTTAGTTAGTATAGTACTTTCAGCTTGGAGTTTGTAAAGTTTTGTTAGTTCTTGCTCTACAAGCTGTCGTTAGTTAGTATAGTACTTTCAGCTTGGAGTTTGTAAAGTTTTGTTAGTTCTTGCTCTACAAGCTGTCGTTAGTTAGTATAGTACTTTCAGCTTGGAGTTTGTAAAGTTTTGTTAGTTCTTGCTCTACAAGCAGTCGTTAGTTAGTATAGTACTTTCAGCTTGGAGTTTGTAAAGTTTTGTTAGTTCTTGCTCTACAAGCTGTCGTTAGTTGGTATAGTACTCTCAGCTTGGAGTTTGTAAAGTTTTGTTAGTTCTTGCTCTACAAGCAGTCGTTAGTTAGTATAGTACTTTCAGCTTGGAGTTTGTAAAGTTTTGTTAGTTCTTGCTGTACAAGCTGTCGTTAGTTGGTATAGTACTTTCAGCTTGGAGTTTGTAAAGTTTTGTAAGTTCTTGCTCTACAAGCTGTCGTTAGTTGGTATAGTATTTTCAGCTTGGAGTTTGTAAAGTTTTGTTAGTTCTTCAGTGTACAAGCTGTCGTTAGTTAGTATAGTACTTTCAGCTTGGAGTTTGTAAAGTTTTGCTAGTTCTTACTCTACAAGCTGTCGTTAGTTAGTATAGTACTTTCAGCTTAGAGTTTGTAACGTTTTGTTAGTTCTTGCTCTACAAGCTGTCGTTAGTTAGTATAGTACTTTCAGCTTGGAGTTTGTAAAGTTTTGCTAGTTCTTGCTCTACAAGCTGTCGTTAGTTAGTATAGTACTTTCAGCTTAGAGTTTGTAACGTTTTGTTAGTTCTTGCTCTACAAGCTGTCGTTAGTTAGTATAGTACTTTCAGCTTGGAGTTTGTAACGTTTTGTTAGTTCTTGCTCTACAAGCTGTCGTTAGTTAGTATAGTACTTTCAGCTTGGAGTTTGTAACGTTTTGTTAGTTCTTGCTCTACAAGCTGTCGTTAGTTAGTATAGTACTTTCAGCTTGGAGTTTGTAAAGTTTTGCTAGTTCTTGCTCTACAAGCGTGGCGTATGTAACAATGGAGATAGCGTACTATACCTGCCAAACGTGCGCGAACTGGCTGCGCGTGATCGATTACGGGATCGCTCTTATTTGAGAAAGAAAAGAGCATGGTGTATTCGTAGAAATTCAGAGTGTCTATGCATGCAACGTTGAGAACACGAGTACTTGAAACAGTTCATAGGGGGCAAATAGTGAGTGTTTGAGGAGATAGCTTTCCGCTTAAATTTCACCCCAAGGTGTTGCTAAAGTTACGGAGTGGGGTGGAGGGAGGGGGGGGGGGGTGGGTGGGAGGGCTTGGTCTGGCTTAGGTTACGGATAGAATGCAGAGGATACGGTATTTCAGCATCAGTAAGGCCCCAAGTGGCAAACGCTAAGTCGTTGTTTCCATATACATCTTTTACAAGTGTGTTTGGCTTTTAAAATCAACTGCGCTTATTCAGCTTACGTCAGAGACTCATGGCCTGAACCCACGTGGTCTGAACCAATAGAAAAGCTGCTTATACCGTAAAGTTCCGAAAGTAACGACCCCCCCGAAAGTAACAGTAGAATTGGACGGCTCTTAGTAAATCCCGATAATAACGACCCCCCTAAAGTAGCGACCCCTCTAAAGCAGCGACCCTCCTAAAGCAACGACCCCTCTAAAGCAACGATCCCCCTGAAGTAACGACCCCCTAAAGTAGCGATCCCCCTAAAGTAGCGACCCCTCTAAAGCAACGACCCCTCTAAAGCAACGACCCCCCTAAAGTAGCGACCCCTCTAAAGCAACGACCCCCCTAAAGTAGCGACCCCCCTAAAGTAGCGACCCCTCTAAAGCAACGACCCCTCTAAAGTAGCGATCCCTCTAAAGTAACGACCCCTCTAAAGCAACGACCCCTCTAAAGCAACGACCCCCCTAAAGTAGCGACCCCCCTAAAGTAGCGACCCCTCTAAAGCAACGACCCCTCTAAAGTAGCGACCCCTCTAAAGCAACGACCCCTCTAAAGTAGCGACCCCTCTAAAGTAGCGACCCCCCTAAAGTAGCGACCCCTCTAAAGTAGCGACCCCTCTAAAGTAGCGACCCTCCTAAAGCAACGACCCCTCTAAAGCAACGATCCCCCTAAAGTAACGACCCCTCTAAAGTAGCGACCCCCCTAAAGTAGCGATCCCCCTAAAGTAACGACCCCTCTAAAGTAGCGACCCCCCTAAAGTAGCGACCCCTCTAAAGTAGCGATCCCCCTAAAGTAGCGACCCCCCTAAAGTAGCGATCCCCCTAAAGTAGCGACCCCTCTAAAGTAACGACCCCCCTAAAGTAGCGACCCCCCTAAAGTAGCGACCCCTCTAAAGTAGCGATCCCCCTAAAGTAACGACCCCCCTAAAGTAGCGATCCCCCTAAAGTAACGACCCCTCTAAAGTAGCGACCCCCCTAAAGTAGCGATCCCCCTAAAGTAACGACCCCTCTAAAGTAGCGACCCCCCTAAAGTAACGACCCCTCTAAAGTAGCGACCCCCCTAAAGTAGCGATCCCCCTAAAGTAACGACCCCTCTAAAGTAGCGACCCCCCTAAAGTAGCGACCCCTCTAAAGTAGCGATCCCCCTAAAGTAGCGACCCCCCTAAAGTAGCGATCCCCCTAAAGTAGCGACCCCTCTAAAGTAACGACCCCCCTAAAGTAGCGACCCCCCTAAAGTAGCGACCCCTCTAAAGTAGCGATCCCCCTAAAGTAACGACCCCCCTAAAGTAGCGATCCCCCTAAAGTAACGACCCCCCTAAAGTAACGACCCCTCTAAAGTAGCGACCCCTCTAAAGTAGCGACCCCTCTAAAGTAGCGACCCCTCTAAAGTAGCGACCCCTCTAAAGTAACGACCCCTCTAAAGTAGCGACCCCTCTAAAGCAACGATCCCCCTAAAGTAACGACCCCCTAAAGTAGCGATCCCCCTAAAGTAACGACCCCCCTAAAGTAGCGATCCCCCTAAAGTAGCGACCCCTCTAAAGTAGCGACCCCCCTAAAGTAGCGATCCCCCTAAAGTAGCGACCCCTCTAAAGTAGCGATCCCCCTAAAGTAACGACACCCTAAAGTAGCGATCCCCCTAAAGTAACGACCCCCCTAAAGTAGCGACCCCCCTAAAGTAGCGACCCCTCTAAAGCAACGACCCCTCTAAAGTAGCGACCCCTCTAAAGTAGCGACCCCTCTAAAGTAACGACCCCTCTAAAGTAGCGACCCCCCTAAAGTAGCGACCCCTCTAAAGTAACGACCCCCTAAAGTAACGACCCCTCTAAAGTAGCGACCCCTCTAAAGTAACGACCCCCCTAAAGTAGCGACCCCCCTAAAGTAGCGACCCCTCTAAAGTAGCGACCCCTCTAAAGTAGCGACCCCTCTAAAGCAGCGACCCCTCTAAAGTAGCGACCCCTCTAAAGTAGCGACCCCTCTAAAGTAACGACCCCTCTAAAGTAGCGACCCCCCTAAAGTAGCGACCCCTCTAAAGTAACGACCCCCTAAAGTAACGACCCCTCTAAAGTAGCGACCCCTCGAATGTAGCGACCCCCCCCCCCCCCTCCTCCAAAAGTAGCGCTCCCTAAAGGCTGCTAATTCCGAAAGTAATTACGAGGGTTGTTAGTTTCGGAACTTTAGGTATTCCAAGAATGGGATAAATAATTTACTCCCACGTTTTTTGACAAATCCAAATTAAACTATAAATCAACTTTCGGTCAAACTCGTCGCAAGATAAACTATTAATCTAGAATTATTCTTAATCCGCTTTAGATCTGGAACAATACGCTGGTCAGTCCAAGATTTATAAGTGATTCCAATATAAAAATTCTTAAAGAAAATCAAAAATTAAAAGCTTTTAATTAATCAAAACTACACGTTTTTCCTACCGTTGTTAACAGGGCTCCATCATTTTTGCTTGAACTTTTAAATTTCTTCGTCCTCCCTATCGAAATAACATTTTAAATTAAAAAGATCAGTTCAAAACATTGCGACTAATTCAATGATCTTGTAGCTCAGTTGATAGAGTGTTGAACTAGAGTATCAAAGATTGTGAGTTGAATGATCTTGTAGTTCAGTTGATAGAGTGTTGAACCAGAGTATCAAAGATTGTGAGTTGAATGATCTTGTAGTTCAGTTGATAGAGTGTTGAACTAGAGTATCATATCAAAGATTGTGAGTTGAATGATCTTGTAGTTCAGTTGATAGAGTGTTGAACTAGAGTATCAAAGATTGTGAGTTGAATGATCTTGTAGTTCAATTGAACTAGAGTGTTGAACTACAGTATCAAAGATTGTGAGTTGAATGATCTTGTAGCTCAGTTGCATGATAGAGTGTTGAACTAGAGTATTAAAGATTGTGAGTTGAATGATCTTGTAGTGTCAAAGATTGTGAGTTGAATGATCTTGTAGTTCAGTTGATAGAGTGTTGAACTAGAGTATCAAAGATTGTGAGTTGAATGATCTTGTAGTTCAGTTGATAGAGTGTTGAACTAGAGTATTAAAGATTGTGAGTTGAATGATCTTGTAGCTCAGTTGATAGAGTGTTGGACTAGAGTATTAAAGATTGTGAGTTGAATGATCTTGTAGTGTCAAAGATTGTGAGTTGAATGATCTTGTAGTTCAGTTGATAGAGTGTTGGACTAGAGTATCAAAGATTGTGAGTTGAATGATCTTGTAGTTCAGTTGATAGAGTGTTGAACTAGAGTATCAAAGATTGTGAGTTGAATGATCTTGTAGTTCAGTTGATAGAGTGTTGAACTAGAGTATTAAAGATTGTGAGTTGAATGATCTTGTAGTTCAGTTGATAGAGTGTTGGACTAGAGTATTAAAGATTGTGAGTTGAATGATCTTGTAGTTCAGTTGATAGAGTGTTGAACTAGAGTATCAAAGATTGTGAGTTGAATGATCTTGTAGTTCAGTTGATAGAGTGTTGAACTAGAGTATCAAAGATTGTAAGTTGGAGATCTTGTAGTTTAGTTGATAGAGTGTTGAACTAGAGTATCAAAGATTGTGAGTTGAATGATCTTGTCGCTCAGTTGACAGAGTGTTGAACTAGAGTATCAAAGATTGTGAGTTGAATGATCTTGTAGTTCAGTTGATAGAGTGTTGAACTAGAGTATCAAAGATTGTGAGTTGAATGATCTTGTAGTTCAGTTGATAGAGTGTTGAACTAGAGTATGAAAGATTGCGAGTTGAATGATCTTGTAGCTCAGTTCATAGAGTGTTGAACCAGAGTATCAAAGATTGTGAGTTGAATGATCTTGTAGTTCAGTTGGTAGAGTGTTGAACTAGAGTATCAAAGATTGTGAGTTGAATGATCTTGTAGTTCAGTTGGTAGAGTGTTGAACTAGAGTATCAAAGATTGTGAGTTGAATGATCTTGTAGCTCAGTTGATAGAGTGTTGAACTAGAGTATCAAAGATTGTGAGTTGAATGATCTTGTAGTTCAGTTGGTAGAGTGTTGAGCTAGAGTATCAATGATTGTGAGTTGAATGATCTTGTAGTTCAGTTGATAGAGTGTTGAACTAGAGTATCAAAGATTGTGAGTTGAATGATCTTGTAGTTCAGTTGATAGAGTGTTGAACTAGAGTATCAAAGATTGTGAGTTGAATGATCTTGTAGTTCAGTTGACAGAGTGTTGAACTAGAGTATGAAAGATTGTGAGTTGAATGATCTTGTAGTTCAGTTGATAGAGTGTTGAACTAGAGTATCAAAGATTGTGAGTTGAATGATCTTGTAGTTCAGTTGATAGAGTGTTGAACTAGAGTATCAAAGATTGTGAGTTGAACGATCTTGTAGCTCAGTTGGTAGAGTGTTGGACTAGAGTATCAAAGATTGTGAGTTGGAAGTGAAGGTCAGTTTCAAAGATCAAGGACTGGATCATTTTGTAGCTCAGTGATTCTTGCGATAGTTGTTGCTATTTTAAAAATTTATTAATTTCCACCACCCTGGACGTTAAGTTGTAACTTTTCTCGCTAATGCTTTCACAATGGCTCCCAATTGTTGGCAAACAAATAATGGAATGTTCTAGATCATGGAAAACTTAACTACGCATATTCATTCGTTTAAACCCATTGTATTTCGCGATGGTCTCATGCTAAGTAGAATACTTCCTACTACAAACTTTCAGAGCCAAAAAAGAGCCTCATACTTAAACGAATTTAAGATCTTTCCTTATCTGATGAATGGTTTAAAGTATTTCTCAAGGGTTAACCCAATTGCTGAGGGTGAGTACAATCTTTTGGTCTTGTAGTAAAAAACAGACTTTGTGATGATAAGCCATTGTAAAATTGATGTCTATCTGTTTAATTATAATACTGAGTGGGTTTTGTACTATTTAATCTTCACAGTATGGTTTCCGAAAGCTTTTGAAAACAACTACACTTAAATCAGTCGAACAAAGAAACGACACGGCAGTTAAAGAATAACAAAGTCCTTTACTTGAATTAGCAATAACCATCACTTGAAAAACACGTTCAGCTCAAAACAACAGTCAAAAAAGCAACACTACCTTGAACTTATTTAATTTAAAACACTTTTCTAAACTATTTAACCCATTTAAAAGTGTCAGAAAAGAAACATTACAAGCATAGAGTTGTAAGACGAGTTCATTTTCCATTTGGTTCCTTTTTCCATAAAGGAAATCACACTTTAATACTTACAATCTGAAGAGCTTCCCAAAGAAACATCTTGTTGGCTTTGAAGCGGTGGAGGAAGACTTGGCTGGGGGAAAACAATAAATGAATATAAAAGTTATGATTCAATTGTAGAAATTATACAAAAGTAAATTCATATTTAGTATAAAAAACGTTTTGTGATCAAATTTGCCGAGTTATGAGTCAGCATATAGGATTATAATTTCTTTTCAACTTCATTTTCCAAACAGATGTTTCTGGAAAAGAAGTGTTTCGCTGTGGAAAACTCTAGAAGACAGTCTTCCCCGAGTAAAGGACGTTATCACATAAAAGGAGATTACCATTTGACGAGACATTGACCATCCAAAGTTGAAAAAAATCACATGGCAAACTGGATGACTACTTCAAGATCGACCTTGGGGTTTCAACTGCAGGCTGGGGTTGCCATACATGGAGAACAGACCCCAGAAGATCGGAGACCTAAACTGCCTATTGTTGTAGAACTGACAAAACCAATTATGGCCTCTAAGAGTGATTGATGAACACGTTAGCTTCATAGTGTTGTCAGCTTACAGGAAAGATATCGTAGAAATGTATAGTCATTGCGGAAAAGACTATGGTTTACTTAATAGAGCAAAGTGAAAAGATGGTAAACAGCTGAGAATAGTTTTAATAACAAAATACTGACGTTTCAAGCAGAGTCCTTCATCAGAGTAAAAACTAGAGTGTTGTGTAGGCAGTGTTTTAAGCCGTAATCAAACGAGAACGCAAGTCATCGCAAGTTGGCAGTCAGAATTTCTGTGGCGGTCCTTTGAACTCCCCAAATTAACAAAATAAAGGTTTCATGAGTGTTTTAAACAAGTTTTAACTTTGTCATGGTACATGATATTTTCGGGAAACTATTCAGAGCGGCTGGCTGAGATAGCATGACTGCCAACTTGCGATGACTTGCGTTCTCGTTTGATTAGGGCTTTAGATAGAGCAAAGTGAAAAGATGGTAAACTGCCAAGAATACGTTTAATAACTAAATACCGACGTTTCAAGCCGAGCTCACTACACTTTACTCTGATGAAGGACTCTACTTGAAACGTCAGTATTTCGTTATCAAAACTAATCTCAGCAGTTTACCATCTTTTCACTTTGCTCTATCCAAAACATTGCCTACACAACATTCTACTTTTTATATTACTTCACGTTTTACTCAAATATATCCCTTAGAGATTACTCAGACTCATAACAAGGATCTTAAGCAAGCAGACGGCGGCATTCACAACAACTTAAGACACAATAGCATTTTTGAACCAAAATGTTGAGAAGTTCGGAAGCCCATGCAGGATTAAAAGGGCAATCCATAATTATTTTGTTACGGTTTCATTCATGCCGCACTGGTGCCGTGTGAACTTGACCTAAATTATTCTCAAGAATTTTATTTTCTGCTTACATATAAATAAGCTTTACATGACTAAGCATTTTAAACAAATAATTTGTTTGGAATAGCTGGATATGAGTTGGACAAATGAAGCAGAAGAATGGAGGTTAACTGTGAATGAATTAAGGAGCTTTAGGAAGACTGTTTGTTGTGATTACAAAGACGCTATGATGAATAAAAACAAACAATGCAAGCAGCAGTTAATGCTGAGTGGAATTCTGAGAGGAAGGCTTTAATGTTGAAGCACATGCTGAGTAATGGTGAGGAGGAGGGAGGGAGGGAGGGATGTAGAAGGGGGAAGTGGGGATGATTAGAGGGATGGATGGATGGATGGCAGAGGGATGGATGGATGGATGGATGGATGGATGGATGGATGGATGGATGGATGGATGGATGGCAGGAGGGATGGATGGATGGATGGATGGATGGCAGGAGGGATGGATGGATAGATGGCAGGATGGATGGATGGATGAAGTGAGTGAGGGATGGATGGATGGATGGATGGATGAAGTGATGGATGGACGGATGGATGGATGAAGTGAGTGAGGGATGGATGGATGAAGTGAGGGATGGATGGATGGATGGATGGATGGATGGATGGAAGGATGGATGGATGGATGAAGTGAGGGATGGATGGATGAAGTGAGGGATGGATGGATGGATGAAGTGAGGGATGGATGGATGGATGAAGTGAGGGATGGATGGATGGATGGATGAAGTGATGGATGGATGAAGTGAGGGATGGATGGATGGATGAAGTGAGGGATGGATGGATGGAAGGTTGGATGGATGAAATGAGGGAGGGAGGGAAGGATGGATGGAGGGAGGGATGGAGGAGGGGAAGCATGGGGGAATGAATAGAGGGATTGGTGGATGGATGGTTCGAGGGAGGAATGGAAGGATGGAAGAGTGCATGGGTAGATAGAGGGATGGATGGATGGACAGAGGGATGAATTGATGGCATGAGGAATGTAGGAAGTGAGGAATGGAAGGATGGATTGATGAAGGAAGGAAGGTATAAAGGGATATCTGGCAAAACGGGAAAGACAAACAAAGGGTGAGAGATAGTAATACAAAATAACTTACAGGACCACCGGATGAATCTCCAAAACCTAGGAGAAAAAGAAGAACGAAATCAGGACTGAGTAACAGACAGAGAGAGAGAGAGAGAGAGAGAGAGAGAGAGAGAGAGAGAGAGAGAGAGAGAGAGAGAGAGAGAGAGAGAGAGAGAGAGAGAGAGAGAGAGAGAGAGAGAGAGAGAGAGAGAGAGAGAGAGAGAGAGAGAGAGAGAACAGAGAGAGAACAGAGAGAGAACAGAGAGAGAACAGAGAGAGAACAGAGAGAGAACAGAGAGAGAACAGAGAGAGAACAGAGAGAGAACAGAGAGAGAACAGAGAGAGAACAGAGAGAGAACAGAGAGAGAACAGAGAGAGAACAGAGAGAGAACAGAGAGAGAACAGAGAGAGAACAGAGAGAGAACAGAGAGAGAACAGAGAGAGAACAGAGAGAGAACAGAGAGAGAGAACAGAGAGAGAACAGAGAGAGAACAGAGAGAGAACAGAGAGAGAACAGAGAGAGAACAGAGAGAGAACAGAGAGAGAACAGAGAGAGAACAGAGAGAGAACAGAGAGAGAACAGAGAGAGAACAGAGAGAGAACAGAGAGAGAACAGAGAGAGAGAGAGAGAGAGAGAGAGAGAACAGAGAGAGAGAGAGAGAGAGAGAGAGAGAGAGAGAGAGAGAGAGAGAGAGAGAGAGAGAGAGAGAGAGAGAGAGAACAGAGAGAGAGAGAGAGAGAACAGAGAGAGAACAGAGAGAGAACAGAGAGAGAACAGAGAGAGAGAGAGAGAGAGAGAACAGAGAGAGAACAGAGAGAGAACAGAGAGAGAACAGAGAGAGAACAGAGAGAGAACAGAGAGAGAACAGAGAGAGAACAGAGAGAGAGACAGAGAGAGACAGAGAGAGAACAGAGAGAGAACAGAGAGAGAACAGAGAGAGAACAGAGAGAGAACAGAGAGAGAACAGAGAGAGAACAGAGAGAGAACAGAGAGAGAACAGAGAGAGAACAGAGAGAGAACAGAGAGAGAGACAGAGAGAGAGACAGAGAGACAGAGAGACAGAGAGAGAACAGAGAGAGAACAGAGAGAGAACAGAGAGAGAGAGAGAGAGAGAGAGAGAGAGAGAGAGAACAGAGAGAGAGAGAGAGAGAACAGAGAGAGAACAGAGAGAGAACAGAGAGAGAACAGAGAGAGAGAGAGAGAGAGAGAACAGAGAGAGAACAGAGAGAGAACAGAGAGAGAACAGAGAGAGAACAGAGAGAGAACAGAGAGAGAACAGAGAGAGAACAGAGAGAGAACAGAGAGAGAGACAGAGAGAGAGACAGAGAGAGAACAGAGAGAGAACAGAGAGAGAACAGAGAGAGAACAGAGAGAGAACAGAGAGAGAACAGAGAGAGAACAGAGAGAGAACAGAGGGAGAACAGAGAGAGAACAGAGAGAGAACAGAGAGAGAACAGAGAGAGAGAGAGAGAGAGAGAGAGAGACAGAGAGAGAACAGAGAGAGAACAGAGAGAGAACAGAGAGAGAACAGAGAGAGAACAGAGAGAGAACAGAGAGAGAACAGAGAGAGAGAGAGAGAGAGAGAGAACAGAGAGAGAGAGAGAGAGAACAGAGAGAGAACAGAGAGAGAACAGAGAGAGAACAGAGAGAACAGAGAGAGAACAGAGAGAGAACAGAGAGAGAACAGAGAGAGACAGAGAGAGAACAGAGAGAGAACAGAGAGAGACAGAGAGAGAACAGAGAGAGAACAGAGAGAGAACAGAGAGAGAACAGAGAGAGAACAGAGAGAGAACAGAGAGAGAACAGAGAGAGAACAGAGAGAGAACAGAGAGAGAACAGAGAGAGAACAGAGAGAGAACAGAGAGAGAACAGAGAGAGAACAGAGAGAGAACAGAGAGAGAACAGAGAGAGAACAGAGAGAGAGACAGAGAGAGAGACAGAGAGACAGAGAGAGAACAGAGAGAGAACAGAGAGAGAACAGAGAGAGAACAGAGAGAGAACAGAGAGAGAGAGAGAGAGAGAGAGAGAGAGAGAGAGAGAACAGAGAGAGAGAGAGAGAGAACAGAGAGAGAACAGAGAGAGAACAGAGAGAGAACAGAGAGAGAGAGAGAGAGAGAGAACAGAGAGAGAACAGAGAGAGAACAGAGAGAGAACAGAGAGAGAACAGAGAGAGAACAGAGAGAGAACAGAGAGAGAACAGAGAGAGAGACAGAGAGAGACAGAGAGAGAGACAGAGAGAGAACAGAGAGAGAACAGAGAGAGAACAGAGAGAGAACAGAGAGAGAACAGAGAGAGAACAGAGAGAGAACAGAGAGAGAACAGAGAGAGAACAGAGAGAGAACAGAGAGAGAACAGAGAGAGAACAGAGAGAGAGAGAGAGAGAGAGAGAACAGAGAGAGAACAGAGAGAGAACAGAGAGAGAACAGAGAGAGAACAGAGAGAGAACAGAGAGAGAACAGAGAGAGAACAGAGAGAGAGACAGAGAGAGAGACAGAGAGAGAACAGAGAGAGAACAGAGAGAGAACAGAGAGAGAACAGAGAGAGAACAGAGAGAGAACAGAGAGAGAACAGAGAGAGAACAGAGGGAGAACAGAGAGAGAACAGAGAGAGAACAGAGAGAGAACAGAGAGAGAACAGAGAGAGAGAGAGAGAGAGAGAGAGAGAGACAGAGAGAGAACAGAGAGAGAACAGAGAGAGAACAGAGAGAGAACAGAGAGAGAACAGAGAGAGAACAGAGAGAGAACAGAGAGAGAGAGAGAGAGAGAGAGAACAGAGAGAGAGAGAGAGAGAACAGAGAGAGAACAGAGAGAGAACAGAGAGAGAACAGAGAGAACAGAGAGAGAGAGAGAGAACAGAGAGAGAACAGAGAGAGAACAGAGAGAGAACAGAGAGAGAACAGAGAGAACAGAGAGAGAACAGAGAGAGAACAGAGAGAGACAGAGAGAGAACAGAGAGAGAACAGAGAGAGACAGAGAGAGAACAGAGAGAGAACAGAGAGAGAACAGAGAGAGAACAGAGAGAGAACAGAGAGAGAACAGAGAGAGAACAGAGAGAGAACAGAGAGAGAACAGAGAGAGAACAGAGAGAGAACAGAGAGAGAACAGAGAGAGAACAGAGAGAGAACAGAGAGAGAACAGAGAGAGAACAGAGAGAGAACAGAGAGAGAACAGAGAGAGAACAGAGAGAGAACAGAGAGAGAGAGAGAGAGAGACACACACACACAAAACACAAATGCCACCCACATTCATCCCACATAAAACTATTCTTAAGTCGGCATAACTATTTAACATATAAATCGAGAACCCATACACCAAGCAGTGAACGCTTCCTACGCAGGGCTCTCTCTCTTTTACATATTGGCATTTAAAATGTAGCTGTCAAGAACAGCTTGATATTGCCTTTGCAGAAATGACTGATCTTATCAACTTTCGAAAGGCTAATCCAACCGAGACTTTTGTTTTGCTTGCAATGTCCCGCAAAGGAAGCAAAGATTTCGTCTAATCCAGGATAACCCCTAATTCATAATGTATTGCTCAAATTGAACAAAACTGCTAAACTATTGATTTAACACTATGTTATTTAAATTTCATTATGTTCCTCCATCTTGTCATACGAGAAAAAGACCCACAAAATGGGAAAATAGAATGATCGATTTATAAAAAAAATAGAGTGTTGTGTAGGCAGTGTTTTAGATAAAGCAAAGTGAAAATGTGGTAAACTACTGAGATTAGTTTTAATAACGAAATACTGACGTTTCAAGTCAAAGTTCTTCATCAGAGTAAAAACTAGAGTGTTGTGTAGTTAGTGTTTTAGATAGAGCAAAGTGAAAAGATGGTAAACTACTGAGATTAGTTTTAATAACGAAATACTGACGTTTCAAGCAGAGTCCTTCATCAGAGTAAAAACTAGAGTGTTGTGTAGGCAGTATTTTAGATAGAGCAAAGTGAAAAGATGGTAAACTGTTGAGAATAGTTTTGATAACGAAATACTGACGTTTCAAGCAGAGCTCTTCATCAGAGTAAAAAGTAGAGTATTGTATAGGCAGTGTTTTAGATAGAGCAAAGTGAAAAGATGGTAAACTGTTGAGAATAGTTCTGATAACGAAATACTGACGTTTCAAGCGGAGCTCCTCATTCTTCATCAGAGTAAAAAGTAGAGTGTTGTGCCAGTGTTTTATAGATAGAGCAAAGTGAAACTTGAACTACTGGGATTAGTTTTGAACTACTGAGATTAGTTTTGCAGGTCTTAAACTGCGTATATTTGTGTGTAAAGGATTCATTTTCGTTGGTCATAACTTGGGTTAATTGTTTTTCCATATTTTTCTACTGCCAAAAGACGGACAGAGGGCACGTAATGAAAGTTCAATAATTACTCAGTATTGATTCAATATTTTATCAGCTTCGCTTAAATTGAAGAAGATGAAGTTTACGCTTTCTTGTAGGGATGAGAGTAAGATAAGTCTTCGCTATGTGCCGTTCTGTGACAAAAAAAAACACTCCAAAAACGACTTCGATGAATAACGTTTTGAAAAACAGCAGTCTTTTGTGCAAAAATATTGACATGTCGTTGTTTTAAACGGTCATTTAGCTGAGAATACTTGGGTTTATATACGATAAAGGAACGTGAAAAGATGGTAAACTCCCGAGAATAGTTTTGATAACGAAATACTGACGTTTCAAGCAGAGTCCTTCATCAGAGTAAAAAGTAGAGTGTTGTGTAGGCAGTGTTTTATATGGCAGAAATTAACTTTTTCAGGTCGGCGGGCAAACTCAAAGCCTTATATATATATTGGACAAATCTCATAAATATCCGACAAATGCACGAAAAGCGTTGGATTTCGACTGTTTTGTGCCTTTTTTGTCAGATATTTCCGACAAATTTTGAAAAGGAGGTGGGCCCACCACAATTTTCGCCACTGTTTACGTCTATTTAAAGCAATCTTAAAGAGCAGTTCGATATTTTTTAGACAAATGATTGATGTTATCCTATAAAATACAGTTTCAAAACGTTATCCAACGATTTGTTGTTGGCTTTTTTGGGTAAAGAAACCCAAGGGAGGTTTGTCGCATGTACGCTAACCTGAAATTTATCTTCTTCAATTTAAACTTCAAAGCTGGTAAAATATTGAATTTAGACTGGCTTATTTAGCTCTAATCATAGGTCTGCATCTTCAAGTCGGAGGGGACAAAAGAGCTAAGATGCAAAATAGCACCTGTCATATATTAGCCAAACACAACAGCTCTTGTCACCTGTCTCGAAAAGCAAAATAGAATTAAAAAACAGCATTCGTCAACCTTTCCTACACTGGCTCTGCTGTCCAAACCTTCTGTGTCCCCACAGCAGCTGCTTAGAACTCGCTTATCATTAAACATTAAGAAAAAAACCTGCTCTGTATTGAACAGTCTTCGTATCCAGTGTCCCAACCCAACATACAGCAACGATAAAGCAAAACGTAAAGTTATAGAGTCAACCAATATATTATAGCATCGAGAAAAAAATACACGGTATAATCCTTGCCATATTACCGTTAACAAAACGGAAAAAAATATATGTTAAAATATAACTTAGAATTGAATACGAATTAAAACAAGTTTCAAATAGGACTTCCCCTAAACATTATTTCGTGTATTTTGTTAACTGCTTACCACCCCGTTTTATATATATAGCAATCTTAATATTCTTTCCTGTCCGAATCGGTCTTTAGTATTTTATTCTGGCTAACGCCAGACGATTTTATTCACCTCTGGGAAAGCCCTCGGACAGGAATGAGTTAAAAACTATCTCTCTAACTCTTTCCTGTCCGAATTGTTGTTTAGTATTTTATTCTGGCTAATGCCAGACGATTTTATTCACCTCTGGGAAAGCCGTCGGACAGGAATAAGTTAATAGTCTCTTTCAGAGTCCCTTATAGACTCCATATAACTTACCATCGACAGAATTGATAATTTTAAGTGTTTTACGAAAAATTTTAATAAAACCGAATCGTTGTTTATTCTATCCGTCGTCCTTTCGTTCTTGTATGCAAATTTGAAAACAAAATTTACATAAGCTTGTTCGATGTATCGCCCACAAAGGAAGAGAAAAAAAAGAATCTAAAATTCGTTGTAGTTTTTTTAATCTAAAATTAAAACCCTCGCGCCAATTCGGGAACGTGTTTTGCTGATTGGAATGCTCAGCTATGCACAATCAAGCTTTTCACCTGTAGAACATACTTGTTGTTTGACGATAAATATCCGCGTGCAGATGGCTTTTGGTCATAAATTTTTTAGCACTCAGATAGATCTCGCTTCAACCCCGCTTCGCTTGACGAGTTTACTGTCCAAAAAAACTGACTTCTTGTAGCGGGAACAGTCGAGATATATTAAAACAAAACGACGGACCCCTAGTTCTGCTGTTGAATTGTTTTTAGCCAGGATATTTAAACTAGGGAGTTGTGTTTTTGTTTCACGTCTTGAACAGCCGGACGTGGAAGCTAGGTGGACCAGATCTGAGAGCTCGCCATCTGGTTTAGCTAACACACAGCTGATTGCACAGAAAAACAGGTTGCAAAAAATGATCTGCTATTGGAGACACATTACTTAAATAAAATAGCCTTAACACAATTTAAAAAACCAGTCCGCGCGCATTTTGATTCAGTCGTTGACCAAACGTGAACACGAGCGCAACACAAACAGCACGAGAGTCGCTCTTGTGTGACGATGTAGTTTAAACTATAGCCTCGATAAATCACACGTTTAGTATTTTATTTTTAAAAAAGCCCAGGAAAATACTTCAACTTTAAATAATATTTCCAATCTTAATTGTCCAACATTTTTTCGCGAGGAAGTCATAAGCATTGTCGATTGCAATCAAGTTACGGAAATCGGAGAGCAATAAAGGAGTATAACGGATGGATGTTTCGCCGAAATGGGATTCACCTCGACGGGCTTTGTGTCAAGATGATACGGAAATGATCGATTATTAAATAAAGGTAAAGGATTCTTTTTCTCTAAATTTCAGAAACAGAACTACATAATAATTATGCCCAGTAGAACTTCCTTGTTCCACATGCTTTATAAACACTGTCTCGTGTATGCATGCCTTGTCAACTCAAAGAGTTAAGTAATCCAAGTCTATAGCTTGGTCGAAATACAATAATAGGCTAGTTATGGGCTTAGTACACAGTATAACGCAGGTTATCGCCACAAATAAGGATCTTAGTTTTCGACGGGGAATACAGCCGTCTATTAACATGATTTTAGCCACAAAGAACCAAATTATATCCCGATATACAATGGCTTAGTCAGTGAATAGACTTTTTGTGGCTTACTTTTGAACTATTTAGGAACAGGATGAAATTGGTTTAAAGATGGTTACATATATAGAAAGCTATATTGCAAACTAACCAGCACTTCCGATTGAAGTTGAGTTTGTAAATGGGTAGGAACTCTTGCGAGATAGAACATAGTCGGGGTCATCATCCAATGGATCGAGGACGCCATGACTCTCTGAATTAAACCCCTAAAACAGAACAACAAACTATAAGTCATCCCGACTCGAACACGAACAAACCTCACCGTTATCCCTTCGGGGTTTTCCCCTATAACGTTTTAAGAACGGCCCCAATGTAGCAATTAAACAAGGAAGCCATATATATACAAGACTGAAATTTACTACTAGTGTTCGTTAAGGGCAATTTTATGCAAAACTTTGGGAGACTTTAAAGAAAGCGTGTTGAACGAAGCGAAGTATATAAATGGAGTTTTAAAAGAACTAGGGTGCCTATGGGTTAATTTAGCGCGATTTTGAAACGGAGATGAAGAATATGGAGGTTGTATGCTTACCCGTTCAAAGCCACTGACAGGAGTCAATGTTGGACTGGTTTGCCACGTGCGACTATTCTCCAAATTCGCTGTAAAACAATTGAATAAAAAATACCAAATGAATTATTGCCCTACCACTGGGATCCCCGACAAATTCTTACAATTCTTTCCACACTTAACGGGTTTTTCCTTACGCAGACCTCTCTCCCCTGATATCAAAATCCTTTCGAGAGCGCCGAAGAAATCCATGCTTATGGCGAGGACCTGGCAGGTAGGACAACTGGTGGACGTGAGTTTAAAAGCCTTGATGAATATAAACAAAAGCAAAGCTTACATTACGACCAGTACCTGTTCGACTCGTCGACTGCAATGGACTCGGAAGACCGTTCTCCGTTCCAGCTGAAGACAATTTCGGTCCATGCGGCTGAGTGAACATCTAGGGTGAAAAGAGAAAACGAAAAAACAACACATTACATCGCCGGCTCACACGAGAGGACAACTCTTTGGGGAGATTGACTTGAAATTAAGAAATTATCGGCTGAATGAACACAGCCTTGTACAGCTCCGCTGTGGGGAGACGGATTCTATGCTATGATAATCGGCAGTGTAAGCTTTCGTGGAGTATAGCAAAGTACAAGATATCCAGATATACGTACCGCACTAAAATCTAATAGATCACTCAGTTCTTTGTCATTTGTTAAGACATTCATTTTGTTCGCTGTAAATATGGAAGCCAAGTCCCTAACAGTAGCAGAATAAAGGAAGGTATAATATTAGTTTAGATAAATAGCCATGATACGCTTGCATGATCTACGATGTACACAAGCATCATTTTGTCTATCCTTTCGTTTCCACACACAAGAGCAAGTTTCAAAACAAAAGACTGGCCCAAAAAAGGTTTTTTCTGTACAACCAACCCGATGCTTTCTCGATCCCACGCCCCTATCCATTCCGTAGGGCGATCGGTTTTGGCCATGCTCGCAATTTTGGGTTCGTGGTTGAAGCGTTTCTCGTCTAGGTGTTAATCCCGGTGTGAACCTCTTCCGATCACGATTCTGTCAGAGCTTGTTTGAAATACCCCAAACGCGTGGATGCTTCGTTCCGCTTTCATACCATTCAGCCTGGAATACCCTCTAGGGAGCTAATAACATTTGAATCAATCTCTCATCTTTCAAAAGCGAACCATATTTATAATTCGCAAAACAAGCAACGCATTGTAAAGCCGACGTCTCGTACGGGCCTTAGCCAATCAGCGATCGCGAGGGTTTGTATATCTTGCTTCCGATTGGTCGAGCGCTGTGTTTTATTTTCCCGAATCGTGGTTGATTTGAATAAATAGGAACAATAATGAATGAATGACCTCGTTGGAAGCTGGCTAGTTATTGGTTAGTTTCTGTCCACAAAGGAGTCATCCCGTCATGTGGAGCCAAACTCTCTTTGTCTGGCTTTGTGAGTGAACTTCAATGCCTTAAGTGTTTAGAAATTGAAAAGAACTTCATTTATCTTCGCTTCTCTTGCGAAATATCGTCAAAGTTTGAACAAAAGACTGCTTATACGAACTAGTCTGCCTTTCAAGAAAAATCCAACGCTGTACGGTTTTATTTGCTCGTCTTTCGCGTTTAATAACAACGAACTCACCTACGATATCGGCGAAACACTTAATCAGATTATACGTGTCAAGTATTTCTAAAATGACAACACCGACGTGGGCATATTTGTATAAGAAAAGGCCATAAAACCAAAGAAGATCGCTGTACGTTCCTCTACGACGAAATCCCGAAACATTAGAGTTTCCTTTATTAGTATTTTGGGCATTTACATCAACCTCTTGGTATCTTTGATTGCGATTAAATTTCGTCGCTGCTCGTACCACACTACAGTCAACTCTCGTTATAGCGGACACCCTGGGGAGCGTCATTTGGTGTCCGTAATAACGAGAGTCCGCAATAGCGGGATGCGATGAAAATATCCCGATTTCAGGTTGTAAAATGTCACTACAATGTATTACTGCTTTTTCGTTTTAAAATGTCCAGTTAATTTCAATTTCTAGTTGACGTTTACTGTGATACATAAGTACACAGTACAAGTCAAAAATTTGTATCCAAATATTCTTTTATTCCAAAACCAAAAATACAACGGTAACATGAATCAGTAACATAAATATGTCACTCGATAAATTAAAAAGTCATTCACTTTCATGTGTCGAGAGAAACATACGTCCAAGGTGTCCGTTGTAACGAAAGTAGAACTGAATAAAAATGTTTGTTGGGGACCACATGAAGTGTCCGCAATTCCGCAATAGCGAGAGTCCGTAATAGTGAG
This sequence comes from Paragorgia papillata, assembly GCA_035771165.1. Taxonomy (NCBI): domain Eukaryota; kingdom Metazoa; phylum Cnidaria; class Anthozoa; order Scleralcyonacea; family Coralliidae; genus Paragorgia; species Paragorgia papillata. The sequence goes on from JAWNZC010000216.1 coordinate 1,313,672, forward strand.
AGTTATTTCAATACATTTCATAGTAGTTTCGGTCGGGGATTTACCAACTGTCCTTAATAGCGGGGTGTCCGCAAGGCGAGAGTTGACTGTTTCAATACGGCAAGGTATTAATTAGCTTCGTTAATATCTTAATTATTCGTTCTAATGGCAAGTTCATTCCTTCTAATCACCCCCAGGTCATTTAAACAGATTACAGCACTAGCTTCATTTAAATCTACAGGTTGGTCTGGCGTTAACAATTCTCAGAGTTATTTTATTGATTATTTTATTGATTTTAAGATGGTAAACTGCTGAGATTTTTAACGAAATACTGACGTTTTAAACGGTATTGGCAATAAAAATTAAGTTTGTCTCATTTGAAAGAACTCCCCAAATGGTATAAGAAGACCTTTTGTAATTTTTCTGTATCTATCTTGTGTTTTGAAATATTTGGACCAAAGACAGCGTGCTGTCCGCCATCTTGTCGTAACATCGGGTCTAATTAACTAGGAAATTGGTGACGTCACAAGCAGGGTAAACCTGACGAAACTACTCCGTGGGTGCCCAAATTTCCACGAAAGGCTTTTTAAATGTTGTGGGTCAATTTAAAATGGAAATACGCAACAAAAAATCGAGTTTCTAGCTCATAATGTCATAAGGTTGGCAAGATAAAAATTTCACTTTACCCTGGTTATGTCACATGCATATCGAAAATAATTCCAAGATGGCGGACAGCACGCTGACTTTGGTCCAAATACTTCCAAAACCAAAATAGATACCGAAAAATTGTAAAAGGTCTTCTTATACCATTTGACGAGTTCTTTCAAATGAGATTGCCAATATCCTTTAAGTGGAGCCATTCATCAGTTTTTATTGATGAATAGCCATACTGCTTCAGACTCGATCCACGATGAAATGTACTTATGTCAGTATTTCATTCTCTAAAATCTCAGCAGTTTACCATTTTAAGATCTTCTATACATCGTAACAAACTGCCTACACAGCACTCTACTTTTATATTACTCCATGATTTACTCTGATGAAGAACTTTGGTTTGAAACGTCAGTATTTCATTCTCTAAAATCTCAGCAGTTCACCATCTTTAAGATTTTCTATACATTGTTACACACTGCCTACACAGCACTCTACTTTTATATTACTTCATGATCTACCCTGATAAAGAACTTTGCTCTGCTCTTCCATTCTTCTCTTCTCCCCTTCACTTCCCTTCTCCTCTCTTCCCTTCCTCTTCTCTCTCTCCTCTCCTTCCCTCTTCTCTTCCCTTCTCTTCTCTTCCCCTCTTCTCTCCTCTTCTCTTCCCTTCTCCTTCCCTCTTCTCTTCCCTTCTCCTATTCTTTTCATTTCTCTTCTCCTCTTCTCTCCTCTCATCTTCCCTTCTCTTCTCTTCCCCTCTCCTTCCCTCTTCTCCTCTCTTCCCTTCTCTTCTCTTCCCTTCTCCTCTTCTCTCCTCTCGTCTTCCCTTCTTCCATTCCCTTCCCGTCTCTTCTCTTCTCTTCCCTCCTCTCCTCTCCTCTCTTCCCTTCCCTTCTCGTCTCTTCTTCTCGTCTCGTCTCTTCTCTTCCCTTCCCTCTTCCCTTCCCTCTTCTCGTCTCTTCTCCTCGCTTCCTCTCTTCTCTTCTCCTTCTCCTTCTCCTCTTCTATTCCCTTTCCTTCTCACCTCATTCCCGCACATCACCTCACTCCACCTTCCCTCCCCTCAGTCACACACATCAGGTTGCTTAGCTTCTTGCCCGAAAATTCTTGTCATTTTTTCTCTTCAATAAGAAAGAAAGACCGCAGACAGACAGTAATAACGTGGGAAGACTATGGAGTCGTGCAGAGAGATCTTTGGGGGTATGGTAACAAGAAAGGACACGTCACGAGGTCATCCTGTGTACGTCATACTGTAGGAGGGCATCTTTTTTAATTGCTGAATAGTGCGTAGGCAGCGTGCGTCACGATGTAATATATCATACACGAGGAGGAATGTTTCATCAGGATATCCAAACACCGAGACGTTTGTTGAAAAACGAGGCGAAGCCGAGGTTTTTGAACAAACTTCGAGGTGGTTGGATATCCTGATGAAACACTCCTCCGAGTGTATGATATAGCATCTCAAACAACTGCTGAGATTTTAGAGAATGAAATACTGATATTCCGAGAGGAGCCTTTTATCGAAATAAAACGTTGTCACTCTGATGAAGAGCTCTACTTGAAAAGTCAGTATTTCGTTATCAAAACTATTCACAGCAGTTTACCATCTTTTCACTTTGCTCTATCTAAAACACTGCCTACACAACACTCTACTTTTTACTCTGATGAAGGGCTCTGCTTGAAACGTCAGTATTTCGTTATCAAAACTATTCTCAGCAGTTTACCATCTTTTCACTTTGCTCTATCTAAAACACTGCCTACACAGCACTCTACTTTTTACTCTGATGAATGGCTCTGCTTGAAACGTCAGTATTTCATTATCAAAACTATTCTCAGCAGTTTACCATCTTTTCACTTTGTTCTATCTAAAACACTGCCTACACAACACTCTAGTTTTTACTCTGATGAAGGGCTCTGTTTGAAACGTCAGTATTTTGTTATCAAAACTAATCTCAGCAGTTTACCATCTTTTCATTTCGCTCTATCTAAAACACTGCTTACACAACACTACAGTATAAACAATCTATTTAGTGGTGGTGATGATGATGGTGGTGATGATAGTGGTGGTGGTGATGGTGATGGTGTGATAATGGTTGTGGTGGTGGTAGTAATGATGATAGTGGTGGTGATGATAGTGGTGGTGATGATAGTGGTGGTGATGATGATAGTGGTGGTAATGATGATAGTGGTGGTGATGATGATAGTGGTAGTAATGATGATAGTGGTGGTAATGATGATAGTGGTGGTGATGATGATAGTGGTGGTGGTGATGATAGTGGTGGTGATGATGATAGTGGTGGTAATGATGATAGTGGTGGTGATGATGATAGTGGTAGTAATGATGATAGTGGTGGTAATGATGATAGTGGTGGTGATGATGATAGTGGTGGTGATGATGATAGTGGTGGTAATGATGATAGTGGTGGTAATGATGATAGTGGTGGTAATGATGATAGTGGTGGTAATGATGATAGTGGTGGTAATGATGATAGTGGTGGTAATGATGATAGTGGTGGTAATGATGATAGTGGTGGTGATGATGGTAGTGGTGGTTGTTTGTGATGGTGCTGGTAGTAATGGTAGTGGTGATGGTGGTAGTGGTGATGGTGGTAGTGGTGATGGTGGTAGTGGTGATGGTGGTAGTGGTGATGGTGGTAGTAGTGGTGGTAATGATGGTGGTTATCAGAATTGTCATACATACATGAAAGGTTTGAAGACCATGTTACACTACCAGTTAGTAAGAACCATCTACCCAAATACAATTGCATACAGTATACTGTATACAATAATCTTTCTGGTCTTATGGTGTATGTGATTGTGTACACACAGTACAATTCATGTTTCTGATTGGATAATCAATGTTGTAAAGCACCTTTCACACACTTATCAGTGAATCACATACATCAAAATGTGAATTGAATTGAATTGTATTGTATTGTAAAGATAATCCTTTAAAATTCCTATTTTGTGTTTGGCATATTTATATATTTTTTCAATGTTTGACACTTTGACAGATCTCTACACATCACTAGTCCAAGTTTTACAAGTATTGTACGTAATATATCATACACGAGGAGGAGTGTTTCATCAGGATATCCAAACACTGAGACGTTTGTTCAAAACCGAGGCGAAAGCCGAGGTTTTTGAAAAAACTTCGAAGTGTTTGGGTATCCTGATGAAACACTCCTCCGAGTGTATGATATAGCATCTCAACCAAATCAGTATTTTAAGAGAAAATCGAGATGAAAGTTTGCTTAATTTATGTAATTTCTTCCTCCGATATCTAAACCACCGACACGGTACTGATTTCCTTTGTGTTTTCGTCATGAATTATTAATGAGTTTTAGAAATGTATTTCTCAAACTCGTCAATAATTCATGAGTTAATTAGTCAATCACAGAAAAATATTTGGTCATGTGCATGAGTTTTGAAACGAAACGAATTCATAATTAAGAAATCAGATAATAAACGGCACAAACAAAGAATCGTTTATTACCACATTTCTTAATTATAAATTCAACGTGAAACCATCTAATCCAATATGCACCAACATCACCAAGTCCCTCTACTATAATTGACGATTGAGAAGCTATTTCATAAACTTGTGTATCGTCTTTTACCAGGGGTTACAAACACTCGAGAACAACAAAAATCACTCGGCCTATTACCTCGTAATTTTCAATGTTCTCTCGTGTTTGTGAAACATTTGAAATTACAAACACTCAAGCCCATAGGAAATTACTCAGTTATAGTCCGTTTCAGCTTGCTTTTGAAATTCGTTTGTCAACATTCGTTGGAAGGTTGGGAACTTGGTACGGAAGTTCGTTGGGAAGTTCGTCGTGAAGTTCGAATTTAATAAGCTTTGAATTGAATTCTTTGGTAAAATCACGGAGAAGATGATTATTTGTTGTATAGAATATAATAATAGATACTTGGTTAAGCAGAAACAAATTGCCGACTTAAATTTGTATCTACCTCGCAACGTAGTTCGGAACATTGCAACGTAAGTTCGGAATGTTCATTTCAATTATACGTATTGGATTTCAAAAGCAAGCTGAAATGGACTATAACGGCCTGTGATTTCATTGTCCTCTCATGTTTGTATCCCCTGGTAATTAAACACTCCCACTTGTTTATGAAATATTCTAGAAAGACCCCAAGCAAGATATGTTATCCAATGAAATGGTGATGGTAAATGGACAGCCATGATGTAGTGTGATCAATCACTCTCGATGAATAAGCACAAAAATCCCAAGAGCAGCCAGAACAAAATACTAGAAAAGATTTAAAAGGATTTTAAACTTCCTTTCTCGCAGTCTCGTTGAAAGAAGGCAGATAGGACAAGCTGTTTGATTTAATAACTTTATTGCCTATAGCAACTGGTGCCTGGTGGTGAAACATGGCGAAACACCCCAATTGAACACGACTACCATGATGTAGGTGTTGATTTATACGGAGGGAGGAAAACCATAGAACCTGGCAAAAACCCTGGAAGCACAGGAGAGACCAACTACAACTCTACTCACATGAGTTCCAAGTTCCAAGCGGTCACTCCCAAGCGGTCACCTATCCAAGTACGAACCTTCTCTAACTGGGCTCCCCATTAGCGTGCTGTCTCTCACCGCCGAAGTTAAGCCAGGTTGAATGGGGTTATAGTACTTAGATGGGTGACCTACATTAGCACAAGCTGTTAGCGCGCTGCCTCTCACCGCTGAAGTTAAGCCAGGTTGAATGGGGTTAGTATTTGGATGGGTGACCTACATTAACACAAGCTGTTAGCGCGCTGCCTCTCACGACTGAAGTTAAGTCAGGTTGAATGGGGTTAGTACTTGGATGGGTGACCTACATTAGCACAAGCTGTTAGCACACTGTCTCTCACTGCTGAAGTTAAGTCAGGTTGAATGGGGTTAGTATTTGGATGAGTGACCTACATTAGCACAAGCTGTTAGCACACTGTCTCTCACTGCTGAAGTTAAGTCAGGTTGAATGAGGTTAGTATTTGGATGAGTGACCTACATTAACACAAGCTGTTAGCGCGCTGTCTCTCACGACTGAAGTTAAGCCAGGTTGAATGGGGTTAGTACTTGGATGAGTGACCTACATTAGCACAAGCTGTTAGCACACTGTCTCTCACCGCTGAAGTTAAGTCAGGTTGAATGGGGTTATAGTACTTGGATAGGTGACCTACATTAGCACAAGCTGTTAGCGTACTGTCTCTCACCGCTCTGAAGTTAAGTCAGGTTGAATGGGGTTAGTACTTGGATAGGTGGACCTACATTAGCACAAGCTGTTAGCGTACTGTCTCCCAGCGCTCTGAAGCTAAGCCAGGTTGAATGAGGTTAGTACTTGGATGGGTGACCTACATTATTAGCACAAGCTGTTAGTGTATTGCCTCTCACCGCTGAAGTTAAGTCAGGTTGAATGGGGTTAGTACTTGGATAGGTGACCTACATTAGCACAAGCTGTTAGCGTACTGCCTCTCACTGCTCTGAAGTTAAGTCAGGTTGAATGGGGTTAGTACTTGGATAGGTGGACCTACATTAGCACAAGCTGTTAGTGTACTGTCTCTCACTGCTCTGAGGTTAAGCCAGGTTGAATGGGGTTAGTACTTGGATAGGTGGACCTACATTAGCACAAGCTGTTAGCGCGCTGTCTCTCACTGCTCTGAAGTTAAGCCAGGTTGAATGGGGTTAGTACTTGGATAGGTGGACCTACATTAGCACAAGCTGTTAGCGTACTGTCTCCCAGCGCTTTGAAGCTAAGTCAGGTTGAATGGGGTTAGTACTTGGATGGGTGACCACCTTAGCTTCATGTGAGTAGAGTTGTTGGTTCTCTCCTGTGCTTCGAGGATTTTTCACTGGGTTCTCCAGTTTCCCCCCGGCACAAAATCAACACCATAGTTTCCCCAGTTAGTTCTACAAACTAGTTCCATGAAGGGGTGAGGACCATTGGATTATCAGTATCTAAATACTGCCAAAGTAAAGAACAATTTAAGATTTCTTTAAAAAATATCTTTACCTTAAACTGTGGATAGTCGTTCATTACAATAGTTACCATTCCTACGTAAGGTAAAAATCTAGGAAGAAAAAATCAAACAGCTCAAATGGCTTAAATTTAGTTGTTGCCCATCCAACTTTTTTTGCAACTTGCAACACGGCAAAAATAACAAAATCGCAAGTTGCTAGCTCGTAGAGCAAGAACTAGCAAAACTTTGGGAAACTTCAAGCTAAAAGTACCATACTAACGATAGCCTGTAGAGCAAGAACTAACAAAACTTTACAAACTCCAAGCTGAAAGTACTATACTAACTAACGACAGCTTGTACAACAAGAACTAACAAAACTTTACTAACTCCAAGCTGAAAGTACTATACTAACTAACGACAGCTTGTAGAGCAAGAACTGACAAAACTTTACAAACGGAAGCAATAACAATGTAAAGTTACACCCCCTATTCGTTATTGATTTGCTCTGTCAAACGTATAGTTGGCATTGGACAACGTTTGTTTCAAAACTCGAAAACAACTAGTTATTCGCTGAATGCTAAACGCTTGAACGCAAATGGTAGTAAGTATAAGGCCTGGTTCATACGTCGCATTTAATTCAGACGAACTTAATTCATTGTTAGCTTACTGTGCTGCGCTGTGCTGCGCTGCGCTGCGCTGCGCTGCGCTGCGCTGCGCTGCGCTGCGCTGCGCTGCGCTGCGCTGCGCTGCGCTGTGCTGCGCTGTGCTGCGCTGTGCTGCGCTGTGCTGCGCTGTGCTGCGCTGCGCTGCGCTGCGCTGCGCTGTGCTGCGCTGTGCTGCGCTGTGCTGCGCTGTACTGCACTGCGTTGCACTGTACTGCGCTGTACTGTACTGTACTGTACTGTACTGCGCTGTACTGTGCTGCACTGTACTGTACTGCACTGCACTGTACTGCGCTGCGCTGCACTGTACTGTGCTGCACTGTGCTGTATTGCACTGCACTGTACTGTGCTGCACTGTACTGTACTGTGCTGCACTGTACTGTGCTGCACTGTACTGTGCTGCACTGTACTGTGCTGCACTGTACTGTGCTGCACTGTACTGTGCTGCACTGTACTGTACTGCGCTGCACTGTACTGTGCTGCACTGTACTGTGCTGCACTGTACTGTGCTGCACTGTACTGTACTGTGCTGCGCTGTATTGCACTGTACTGTGCTGCACTGCACTGTGCTGCACTGTACTGTACTGCGCTGTATTGCACTGCACTGTGCTGTGCTGCGCAGTACTGTACTGCACTGCACTGTACTGTACTGTGCTGCACTGTACTGTGCTGCGCTGTATTGCACTGCACTGTACTGTACTGTGCTGCACTGTACTGTACTGTGCTGCGCTGTATTGCACTGCAGTGTGCTGTGCTGCGCTGTACTGCACTGCACTGTGCTGTGCTGCACTGTACTGTACTGCGCTGCACTGTACTGTGCTGCACTGTACTGTACTGTGCTGCGCTGTATTGCACTGCACTGTACTGTGCTGCGCTGTGCTGCGCTGTATTGCACTGCACTGTGCTGTGCTGCACTGCACTGTACTGTGCTGTACTGTACTGTACTGTGCTGTACTGCACTGCGCTGTACTGTACTACACTACACAGTACTGTACTGCACTACACTACACTGTACTGTACTGTGCTGTACTGTACTGCACTGTACTGCATTGTACTGTACTGTACTACACTGCACCTGCACTGTACTGTACTGCACTGCACTATACTATACTGTACTGTGTTGTACTGCACCGGACTGTGCTCTACTGTATTACACTGTACTTTACGGTTATATTTATAAAATACTAGTTTAAACAAAAGGCAGAAACTAACCCTCTAGCTCGACCAACAACATCCTTTTTCTGTAACCATAGTTGACCAGGAGCATAAAGGCCTCGATCATCAACTGAATTATTATCACCTTTAGTTAAGAATATCACACTACCATCCTCCCTGAATGATGAAAACAAAAATTGTTTAGACAAAGACCATATTTTCTGGACTACAAGTCGCACATGGTGAAATAAAAGTAGCTTGCTGCGTAGGCAGTGTTGAGACAACAATCGAAATATAGTTTAGGTTAGATATACTGCTGAAACAGAGAACGTAGGAGTCTGATGTTTTGAGCAGTGCTGTGAGTAACTTCATTACAGTAACTAGTTACAGTAACTAGTTACATTTTTAAGTAACTGTAACTGAAACTAGTTACTTTTTCTGAAGAAGTAACTGTAACTATAACAGGCTTTCTGGCAGGCGTATGTAAAAAAGTAGGATAAAAGTAGGACTAGAATTTTAGGAAAAGTAGGAATAAAGTAGGAAAATATACAAAAAAGTAGGACAAAAGTAGGAATTTTTGGTGATTAATTCGCATGACAATACCACAAAAATATAATTTAACCTCACTTTTAATAAATTAAATATACAAAAGTGGCCTCCTCCTCCCCTAGAGCCAACCTTACTCCACCTTTAACCAATAATATCATGTAAAAAATTCATTCAAATTTTCACCTGGCAGTTTCAAGACAAAAGCATAATGATTTCCCAAAACAGTTTTTAAAAAAGTAGGGATTTTACGAGAAAAAAAAGTAGGAAAAAGTAGGAAAATCAAGCAATTTTTAACAAAAAGTAGGAAAAGTAGGAAAGTGCAAAAAAAGTAGGAAAAAGTAGGAAAAGTAGGATGGCAAGAAAGCCTGCTATAACTAGTTACTTTTTGAAGAAGTAACTATAACTAGTTACTTTTTTAAAGAACTGTAACTAGTTACAATATTTGGTTCAAAAATGTGACAGACTATATAGTTACTGATTTTCAGTTGAGGATGTCATTCTTTCTTGATAAAAAATGGTTTTGATATAATAATAAAGATACATTAATATATACAATTTTACTATTTCTGCTTTGTGACAACTATATTTAGCTGTAAAAACATAATTATCGTACTGGCATCTAAAAACCAGTAATTTCTTTGTTGATTCTAGTAACATGGACAAAGGAATGTAACTTTGTAACTAGTTACAAAATATTTGTAGTTACTTTGTAACTGTAACTAGTTACTTTCTTTTCATTGTAACTTTTATCGGCAACTAGTTACTTTTCTAATGATGTAACTGTAACTAGTTACAAAAATTATTTTTCGAGTTTCTAGCTCATAATGTCATAAGGTTGGCAAGATAAAAATTTCACTTTACCCTGCTTATGATGTCACATGCATATCGAAAATAATTCCAAGATGGCGGACAGCAGGCTGTCTTTAGTCGAAATATTTCCAAAACCAAAACAGATATGGAAAAATTGTAAAAGGTCTTCTTATACCATTTGATGAGTTCTTTTAAATGAGACAAACTTAATTTTTATTGCCAATACCCTTTAACACTTGAAATAAATTTCATATTTCTGCACATCTATGTATAATTATCTATTTAACTTTATTTTATACAGTACACTTACTTTTCATGTAGTTTAATTACTCTATGTACAATTGGTATCTCTCTTCCTTTTATCTTAAAAACAACAATTTCTCCAACGCGGATAGGATCCTCTTTGTAATTAGTAAGAAATAAAAGATCTCCACGTTGAAATGCAGGCTCCATGCTACCACTAGTAATTTCAAGAAGTTTAAAAGTCATTGTTGAGAAAGGCCAAGAGAAAAAAAAGGTTGAGAAAAGGAAGACCGAGAAAGAGGAAAGCAGAGAAAGAAGAAAGCAACATGAAAGCAAAGAAAGAAGAAAGCAACATGAAAGCTACTGGCTGAGATAAACTCCCTTCACAAATTAAGCCATTGCTGAATAAGATTCTCTTGTGTGTGTGTGTGTCATTTTCAAGCCTTGAATTTCATCGAGGACATATGTACGACACTTTTGTCCGCCGATGGAGTTTTGAGTTTTTAAATTTTCGATCCCGATTGATCAAACGTATGATCGTAAGAAAATGTTTGGCAATAGAATATCCCAGCCAATGACTGAATTATCAGCGTGTAAATGTTTTGGTGGCCATTGCAGGATCAGCCCAGAAATGCAGGCACAACTGTGCTAACCACGTGTTCAAACACTGGTGGCCATGACTGTGCATTGACATTAAAATATGCAGAGGACATTGTTCAGTGTCGGAGTGAAGCAATCTGCATGTCCAAGCGAAGAAGACAGTCCTATATCTATATACCAGTCACTACTAATACTATAGCACATAAATGATATAATATCATGTGAATGTTAGTCACTCTTTATCATGGATTTAGTCATTTCCTGACTGTATAGGATAACAGTTTTGTCCTAGCTGAGTGAAAAATGTCCTTGGATAGCCTCATGGAAACTCATTATCGGAGGACATTTTTGTCTTTGGATACAAAAAGTATAATTTGAGGCCTGGTCATTTTCCCTGGGAATTTTACCTTGCAAGAGTACGAGACAAATACCATAGTTAATAGAACATATAGATGGTTTGGAAACCCGTCCAAAGTGATTGTTCTATGTTTTTGTTCAAGTTTATGGAAATTTGTGCAATTTCATGGTATTGTATTTTCTGTACAATGAAGCAGTCATCCAATAGCAATGCTCGGGTTTAATTAGTGAGTTGCTGCTTCATCGTCACATGTTGTGGTGCTTCATCGTCACATGTCCATAGAATTTACTTCCATATAAGGAACTCCATTGTCAGTTCAACATGACCATGCTTCATGTTGAAAGACAATAGAGCTTCCAAACCATGTATATGTTCTATTAACTATGGAAATACCTATCTTCCTTTCTTCCTTTCTTCCTTTCTTCCTTTCTTCCTTTCTTCCTTCCTTCCTTCCTTCCTTCCTTCCTTCTCTTCCTTTCCTTCCTTCTCTCCTTCCTTGCTGAAAGACAATACCTCCCTCTCAGAAAATCTTACTGAGCAAATGGTCTTGCAGATCTCTTTACCCTGCGAGCAGAGCCTTCTTTTCCTTATTTCTTCGCTGAGAGAGAGGAAGAAAAGTAGGCCCTGCTGTATACGTGACTGGTTTCCATTGCGCATGCATATCAGTTGCTTGGTTACAATCTCAAACCCAGTCCCAATCAGAGCAGAAAACAAAACGAGAACCAGTTAAACGCCAGGGTGCATTCCATGTCAACCCCATGCCGAAGATAAGCCACTGGTGTCCAGGTGCTGCACCAAGGGAGGTCAAGATGAACGCCGGCGCCAGCACCACCCACTGACTTGTATAGTTGTATGGCTGTATATGTGAGCCGACCGCAGTGTGATTGTGCACCAGCATGCCGAGCAGTTTTGAAACTCATGCCGAAGATCTTCGGCGTGACCGACATGGAATGTACCCTGGGTTAAACAGGTCTTAAACGGGTTACTTTGTCCTAAATCTTGGACGAAGCTAAACACAAATACAGCAGAGCCTACTTTTCTTCCTCTCTCTCAGCGAAGAAATAAGGAAAAGAAGGCTCTGCTCGCAGGGTAAGATCTCTTCTGATCACATACATTGTATATAATATCTAGCACTTTTACATATGCTTAATCAAAAGAAATCCTTCCTCTACTAACTGCATTTAGATCCTCTAAAATCACGCTGGATAACACCAATTTAATTATTGTACAAATCTACAATCTAATATCGGCATTTGTTTAATAATAACAAATATGAAATGACAATAATAAACGATATATTCAGAGTATATTCAAAGCCTTTAAATATATTGTATTATATCCATACCTTAATACAACGACGATGGGGCTTTCACTGCCAGTAACGACCATTAATCCTTTCCAAATCATTAAAGCTGACGAGACGATCATTCCAAAATTTAATACTTGATAATAAAGCTGAAATGAAGAGGTCAAATATGATTGCAGTTTAATAGTATTAAAATAGACTTTTGATACGAAATAATCAGTGCAACGTACCTGTCGCTTATTCATCCTCCTAATATCATCAAACCATGACATTATATCCATGATTGCAATGAAAAAACACAAGAAAAACAAACTATCTCGATGGAAAATGCAAAATGAAGCTCAAGCACGTTGCCTGACGTGTGATACGCATAATATAGTTGGTACACTCCGATGACCAGATATCACGCAGACGCAGACCCAAGTAAACATTGCGCACGATATTACCAAAACGGCTGCATCTGGCGAGAGACGGTGATTCGGTCAATGCAAAATTTGCACAACTTTCAATCTGATTTTCTGCTATTTATAAAAAAGGGATGTCAGGTAAAACACTTGTATTAAGTCACGATTCATATAAACAACAATAATCAATATCCCGATTCTCTCTCATCTGGAGTCCGTCTGCGCCGTTCGTGAGGAGGACTGAGAACTCAACCTTTTATTTTGTCGTCATTATTCGATTTGTTTGTTAGTCTTTGCATGAAACAGTGAAAGTCGTCAAAGAAGACACACGGACGTTTATCTTGAAACTATACTGTCCTTCGCTTTTAATACACGCGCCAATCCATCCAAGTTGTGCGGTCACTGTACGTTAATTCAATGAGATCTAACTCCGGCATTCCAGAGACAAGATTTAATTTAATATTGCATTTCAGATTTTTTTTTACTAAATAACAATTATCAAACTGGCTTCCCATACTGTAGCATTTCAGATTTTTCTTTTTAAATACACTTCTCGCACAAGATTCATTTATAAATTAAACGGAAGCTATTTAAAAGTGCTATTTGTCGTAGAAATTTTAAGTTACCTAAACGGGAAGTTTTTAAAAATTGGAAAAAAACATCTTTGAAAAAATATCATGCTTGAGCTGTTTACGTATGAAATAACATGAAGTATCACAGTCAGTCTAAAGCACATGGTCTGCACGTGGAACCAGTCATTCAAGATATGGTCTGGAAACTCAGCTAAAGTCTTTGGTCTATCTTTTTGTTCGCCTTTATGCATTTTTGTGCACGGTGCATGGAACCCATTGTATTTTAGTATAATGAACGAATTGTCCAATAGCAACGTTTCAGTTCAATCACTCAACCGTGCTATTTAAATATTAATAAACCTAAAACAAAGGATGTGCACGGTGTAAGGTACGGTTCAACATAAAATCACAGCTCATTATAGGCGCTTTGAAGTTTGCCGAGTTTCCAGACCATATCTCGATTGACTATGGTAGAACATGGAGAAAAGGGATTCTTCGAATTCTTCTGAAATATTTTGTTTCGAAAACAAATAGTGAAAAAGAAGCGAAAAAACTTACAATCTTCCAAGAGACATGATATTTATGTATAAATAGAAATGTAAACATTAGTTTCATAATTCATACACGCGTAGACCGTCTTTAAAATGAGCTATTCCGCAGTCTACCCCCCCCCCCTACTGCTAACACCTCCTCCTTTTGAAGGTCCAACTGGCGCTCATCCTCCCCCCCCCCTCGCTCTCTCCCTCCCACCCCTCCCTGAGGTTTCCAAATAACATTTGTCTTCAGAATAATGTATCCAACTGCTGGTTGGAGTTTTGTCTTGAGCCAGGAATTGCTGACTCAGCTTCAGCCTCAGCCCCAGCCTCCAAGAAGAACACTCTACCTCTCTCCGGTCCTCCATTCGTCGCTCCTAATGACGATGGTGGCTGAGGAAAGATGTCTACTACAGACGGGTACTCCCCAGGACTACGATCCGTCTCTGCTTCATTGATATTCTGAGGACCAAGTGGTGGTAATGGGGGAAATCTGGGGATAGGTGGGGACACCTGGGAAACTTCTGGTTGGTACTGACCAGGATCGGTAACTTTGCTTGGTGGTTTATTGTTATTTGGGGATAGTTGTGGATCTGGGGGGTGACTAGAATTGTTTGGATGTTTCCTTGAGAAATTATCTCCTGCGCCCCGAGGATCCACTGGGGAGAAAGCAGATATTCTAGGGAGACTTGGGGGTAGTTGTGGATCAGAGGTGGGGGTCAGGGTGGCAACCTCGCTTGGGTGTTTCCTAGAGAAATGGTAGTAATCGGTAGGGTTCTCCTCTTCCTCAACGTGGGTGTCCAGATGGGATACATGAGGATCACGACGAGGAGGTTTGTATCCGACCAACTTGATCCCATCACACTCCTGGCACACATAAAACGCGTTGGATGCATCGGAAGCATCGGAAGGTGTCGGAGAAACGCTTCGTTTTGGTTCGGGTTCGGGCTCGGGTGCAGCGCTTTGCTGTATTGGAACTTTGATCACTGTTGCGGGTGAGCGAAGACCTACGGGTTTTTTCTCTTTGATGATAGGAATCGATGAAGGTCTGGTTGGAGTTGGAGGTTTGGTTTGACAGCCTTTACATGCAAATCTTTCAATAGGTTTCGCCAATTTGAGGGTGATTTCTGGGTGAACCAGCTCGTAACCCGTAAGATATCCATAAATCTGTGAATTGCGATAAGTGAATGTTATTAACACTTCACAACGGAACACAGCACAACACTACACGACACAAAGCAGCGCTGCACCACACAGCACAACGCAGCACAGCACAACACAACACAACACAACACAACACAACACAACACAACACAACACAACACAACACAACACAACACAACGTAGCGCAACGCAGCACAGCACAGCACAGCACAGCACAGCACAGCACAACACAGCACAGCACAGCACAGCACAGCACAGCACAGCACAGCACAGCACAGCACAGCACAGCACAACACAGTACAGCACAGCTGCAACACAGCACAACACAGCACAACACAGCACAACACAGCACAACACAGCACAACACAGCACAACACAGCACAACACAGCACAACACAGCACAACACAGCACAACACAGCACAACACAGCACAACACAGCACAACACAGCACAGCACAACACAATACAACACAGCACAACGCAACACAGCACAGCACAGCACAACGCAACGCAACACAACACAACGCAACGCAGCACAACGCAGCCCAACACAACACAACACAACGCAGCACAACACAGCACAGCGCAGCACAGCACAACGCAGCACAACGCAGCACAACGCAACACAACACAACACAACACAACGCAGCACAACGCAGCACAACGCATCACAACGCAGCACAACGCAGCACAACGCAGCACAACGCAGCACAACGCAGCACAACGCAGCACAACACAGCACAACGCAACACACCACAACACAACACAACACAACACAACACAACACAACACAACACAACACAACACAACACAACACAACACAACACAACACAACACAACACAACGCAGCAAAACGAAATAAACGCAACACAGCACAACACAGCACAACACAACACACCAAACCAAAGCAGTAACACGTAACGTAACACAACGCAGCGTTGCCCTACACAACAACACAGTATTTAAAGCCTAATCAAACGAGAACGCAAGTCATCGCAAGTTGGCAGTCAGAATTTCTGTGGCGGTCGTTCGAACACCCAAATTAACAAAATAAAGGTTTCATGAGTGTTTTAAACAAGTTTTAACTTAGTCACGGTACATGATATTTTCGGGAAACTATTCAGAGCGGCTGGCTGAGATAGCGTGACTGCCAACTTGCGATGACTTGCGTTCTCGTTTGATTAGGGCTTAAGAATGAAATGAACTGTCACTCACACTTTCCATTCCGCAATAAACTTTAATATGCGTTAATAAAGTTTCCACAGAAAGTAAAATGGAGCAAATAGCAACAAACAACCAGATACCACTGTAATGCATTGCACTCGTGTAACAAGACTTTTCCAATGGCTCATGCGAACCATAATCTTGCTGCGGTTTAAGCATTAGATAATCAACATCACCCGAGCTATCGTAATGGTAGGATTTCGTTTGATACTTCTTCCAATCTGGTCCTTCGACGACGATAACAAAAATAGCAATATTCAGGCAGATGTAATCAAGACATATACAAAACTTTAGCTGAAAACGCAAAGCAGAAAACATTGTAAACTTCTGATGTCACCCCGATCTCGTTCCCAGAGCCCACGTTCCCCACCCGGGAAACGAGAGACTCTGGGATAATCCGTTTCAAATCGTTACGTTATTGGCTGAATAGTGAGCATGAGTTGGTCTGAAGTGACCGGAAGTAGAATTTATAAAACCAAAATAACAAAGATGTCGGACGACAAGACTCCAGTGAAGACGTTGCCGCGATCGATACTGCGCTTTTCGGCTAAGCTTGGAGACGAACAGTTTGATCGAAAAGTTTGAACATTGAAACGCATACGTTACCAAGGGCAATTTAGGATGTTGTCAAGGGCAAATTCAAAAGTTTAGGCAACGCCTTAATTTCTATTGGTCAAAATGTTCAAACATTCAAATTTCCCATGGGAACGTGTCAAATCGTGAAACGATCAAACTTTTTAATAAAACTTCCGGTCTCCAAGCTTAACCGAAAATCGCAGTATCTTCGCCGTATGTGTGTAGATGCTGTAATTCGAGCTTCGCCAGTAACCCCATTGACTTGTTTGGGGAAAAGTCAAACAAGGAGAACATACTATCCAGATTCCGCTCGGATATTTACGCATGCGTACCTCAACCGGAATAACAAGAATCCTGTGATTTGAAACGGATTATCCCAGAGTCTCTCGTTTCCCGGGTGGGGAACGTGGGCTCTGGGAACGAGATCGATGTCACCCTAATTATAGCAATTCTTACAGAAGCAAAAATTGTTGAAATCAATGTAAATCAATGTATGCATTATTATATGACACAGATTACTTCCGGTAAAATCACGCGCTGTGATTGGTTGTTGACGGGGCGAGATTTCTCCGTAATGCCCACGGGCATTATGAAAATTGTTAATGCCCTACGGTTGGAAACAAACAAAAAATCCTAATAAAAAACTTTTATTGCCGAAAAAGGGGGAAAATAGATGAAATAGACGACGATGAACATTATAAAAGTAAATTCTAGTATCCAGACAAGAAAGAAACAGAAGAAAATAACGCTAGTCCGGTGTTTTGATGAAGTTAAAGGAAGCGAAGACCAAGCAATACAAGATTGATTTTGAAATAAAAAGTGCCATATAATAAACTACTTAATAACCTCGACCGTTCGGTCATTACGGTCGTTGGAAAGAATTCTAGTTGTGAAACAAAGAGATCTAGAATGAATATTTTTTTATCCCAAGAGTAATCTCAACAGCGTCCTCGTTCTTTTTACAACACCACTTAGAGCATTTTCACGACGACGTCAACGGCCAAAAGATGAGAACTGTTGTTTAAGATTGACCTCAATACAGACACTACAATCATTTTAGCAGTACTGCGGCGTTTTGAAAGACATTAAACTAGCATAAAATCCCATAACATTCGACATAACAATGTCCTTCGACACTCGGTAAAGGCTATTTCTTAGAAAACCTTCTTCAATCGTGTTTTATCCTATACTTCAAATATCAAATATAATAGTCAGTTAGCCGGGCCTTTTTTAAATTATAAAGTTTATGTTGCTTTTTAACCGCCGATGTCGTCCTAGCATCGTAAGGTCTCTATTGTTTTCGAGTGTTTGGAGTCCCCTGATGAAACACGATAAACGAGTGTTTGATCTTGCTTCTCAAACGAGTATTCGCATCGCGATTTGCGGTGTTTTCTTCATTGATTTCAATATGCAGATTAAGAAATGTGATCCAGTTCACTAGGAAGTTTCCTACAGGTTTTCATTGGGTATCAAAACTCATGCATGTGATGTGGCATACGTTCATGCATGGTCAATCGAGATATGGTCTGGAAACTCAGCTAAAGTCTTTGGTCTATCTTTTTGTTCGCCTTTATGCATTTTTGTGCACGGTGCACGGTCACTGAACACATTGTATTTTAGTATAATGAACGAATTGTCCAGTAGCAACGTTTCAGTTCAATCACTCAACCGTGCTATTTAAATATTAATAAACCTAAAACAAAGGATGTGCACGGTGTAAGGTACGGTTCAACATAAAATCACAGCTCATTATAGGCGCTTTGAAGTTTGCCGAGTTTCCAGACCATATCTCGATTGACTATGGTTCATGGATTGGCTACGATAATTCATGAATTATTAACGATTTGAGAAATATTACATAAAAACATAAAATAGATACTAGAAACCTACACAGAAATACGGATGGTCAAAATTAAAGCGAGATGTTTGGGGAAAAAATCCTATGTCTTTAATAGTTATTTTTACTCACCAAAAAGTTGTATTCCAAGAAAACAAACAGCGTTGAGATTATTGCGAGAATAATAAACTAAAATAAAAACAAACGGTCTACTAATAAGTTGCGTCCATCTTTGCTATATGACTATTGCTATAAGCCAGTATATGGCAGTATAAAAAAGTAGAGTGCTGTGTAGGCAGTGTTTTAGATATAGAGCAAAGTGAAAAGATGGTAAACTGCTGAGAATAGTTTTAATAACGAAATACTTCCGTTTCAAGCAGAGCCCTTCATCAGAGTAAAAACTAGAGTGTTGTGTAGGCAGTATTTTAGATAGAGCAAAGTGAAAAGATGGTAAACTGCTGAGATTAATTTTGATATCGAAATACTGACGTTTCAAGCGGAGCTCTTCGTCAGAGTAAAAAGTAGAGTGGTGTCCAGGCAGTGTTTTAGATAGAGCAGAGTGAAAAGATGGTAAACTGCTGAGAATAGTTTTGAAAACGAAATACTGACGTTTCAAGCAGAGCCCTTCATCAGAGTAAAAAGTAGAGTGTTGTGTAGGCAGTGTTTTAGATAGAGCAAAGTGAAAAGATGGTAAACTGCTGTGAATAGTTTTGAAAACGAAATACTGACGTTTCAAGCGGAGCCCTTCATCAGAGTAAAAAGTAGAGTGCTGTGTAGGCAGTGTTTTAGATAGAGCAAAGTGAAAAGATGGTAAACTGCTGAGAATAGTTTTAATAACGAAATACTGACGTTTTAAGCGGAGCTCTTCGTCAGAGTAAAAAGTAGAGTGATGTGTAGGCAGTGTTTTAGATAGAGCAAATGAAAAGATGGTAAACTGCTGAGAATAGTTTTAATAACGAAATACTGACGTTTCTAGCAGAGAGCTTCGTCAACGTAAAATGTGATGGCTCGTTGCGAGACTAGTTGTAAAGATGGGTTGCTCTTTGCAATGGACGATGAAAAATTGCATTGCAAGTTGCCAAAAAAATTGCGTCGTGTAACAATACATGGTCTTTTGCGCAAGATCCAAGAAACAATGAACACTTTCCTTAGGTCTGGCACATACAACTTAAAGTGAAGAACTCTGATGAAGGGCTCTGCTGAGTGTGCTCGAAACGTCTCAGCAGTTTAGAATCTTTTCACTTTGCTCTATCTAAAACACTGCCTACACAACACTCTAGTTTTTACTCTGTTGAAGGGCTCTGCTTGAAACGTCAGTATTTCGTTATCAAAACTAAGCTCAGCAGTTTACCATCTTTTCACTTTGCTCTATCCAAAACACTGTCTACACAACACTCTACTTTTTACTCTGATGAAGAGCTCTGCTTGAAACGTCAGTATTTCGTTATCAAAACTATTCTCAACAGTTTACCGCCTAAACAGCCTGTAGTTTTTACTCTGATGAAGGGCTCCGCTTGAAACGTCAGTATTTCGTTATTAAAACTATTCTCAACAGTTAACCATCTTTTCACTTTGTTCTATCTAAAACACTGCCTACACAGCACTCCATCTTTAAAGCCCTAATCAAACGAGAACGCAAGTCATCGCAAGTTGGCAGTCACGCTATCTCAACCAGCCGCTCTGAATAGTTTCCCGAAAATATCATGTACCGTGACAAAGTTAAAACTTGGTTTAAACACTCATGAAACCTTTATTTTGTTAAATTGGGTGTTCGAACGACCGCCACAGAAATTCTGACCGCCAACTTGCGATGACTTGCGTTCTCGTTTGATTAGGCCGGCTGAAGACCTTTATCACGAGCAGTTACTTTCTATTTATTATAATACTTACAGGGATTCCCGCCCAATAATGAACCTGATCTTGACGGTACATCGTTTCTTGGTGATCACCTAGTTCGGAATTATCATGTTCAAAAATCGTTCCACAAATCAGAAGAATGAAGCCAAAGAGAAGGAAAATAGCCGCATAATACTTCAATGATGTTTTGTGCTCCAATAACAAATTCATAATGTTGTAACGTCCAGTGGGAAATTTCAAGGAATTCAAACGTAGTGAAGACTGAAACTTTATTGTAGTACCCAAACTCGGTAATTACTTTGTCCGAAACAGCTTTACTTGTTTAAGAACAACTTTGGGATATCTTCAAGAGAAAACATAACTTGATTCTAGCTTTAACGCGTCTGATAAACTAAGACCAGCAGTCGTTCAGCAGGTACTGGTTAATTTGTTTTGTCAACAATAAATCACGCCGCAAAACGTTATATGTTTGTTCGTTTGTTGTTATATTTAATATTCCACCTTAAATTCTTTCCTTCGTTTACTTTAAGGGGAGCACGGGTGGCGTGTGCTGTTAGGGCGCTGCCTCTCACCAATAGTTAAGCCCGGTCGGACGGGGTTAGTACTTGGATGGGTGACCGTTTGGGAATAGCCCCGTTCTCCGCCAGCTTGGGACTTATGTGAGTAGAGTTTAGTTGGTCTCTCCTGTGCTTCGAGGGTTTTTCGCCGGGTTCTCCGGTTTTCCTCCCTCCGTAAAATCAACACCTAGGTCTTAGTTGTCCACACATAAGAGTTTGGTGTCAATTGGGAAGTTCTGTTCCTCTCTCCTGCCACACGTTAAGTGGCAAATTTAATAAATTCAAAATTCAAAATTGTGCGTTCGTTCTCTAAATCCTGTCTCTGAGTTTGTTCGTTTATTTGTTCTTCCAATCGTTCTTTATCATTGTTCGTTCCTTCGTCTATTTGTGCGTCTGTTCGTTCGTTTGTTCTTTATATTCTGCCAGTGAGTTAACGTTTGTTACTTTATTTTTTCTTTCGTTCGTTATTTATATTCTGCTTGTTTGTTCGTTCGTTCGTTCGTTCGTTCGTTCGTTCGTTCGTTCGTTCGTTCGTTCGCTCCTGCCTGCCTGCCTGCCTTCCTTCCTTCCTTCCTTCCTTCCTTCCTTCCTTCCTTCCTTCCTTCCTTCCTTCCTTCCTTCCTTCCTTCCTTCCTTCCTTCCTT
This sequence comes from Paragorgia papillata, assembly GCA_035771165.1. Taxonomy (NCBI): domain Eukaryota; kingdom Metazoa; phylum Cnidaria; class Anthozoa; order Scleralcyonacea; family Coralliidae; genus Paragorgia; species Paragorgia papillata. Next base: position 1,335,321 of record JAWNZC010000216.1, read on the forward strand.
CCTTCCTTCCTTCCTTCCTTCCTTCCTTCCTTCCTTCCTTCCTTCCTTCCTTCCTTCGTCTGTTCGTTTGTCCGTTCGTGCCTTCCTTTGTCTGTTCGATTGTCTGCCCGTCCGTCCGTTCGTTCTTTCTTTACGAATCTATATAAATATTTAGCCTGAACTCGACCAACGTAATTTTATTTCAAACTTGACACAAAACCGAGTTTAACCCAGTATCAAACACACACGCCGCAGAAAAAAATAATATTTAAATCCAAATTGCAAAATATCTGCGCCGTTTTCCACGACAGATCCTATTATACAAATTATTTTCTCGTTTAGAAATTATTTCCTTATGTTCCTTACTTTTTATATATCAAGAAAGCGTCAAAGCAGTGTCAAAGAATTTCTAAAAAATTATTGCGAATATTCTAGAAAAAATAATGTCCATTCTTATCTGTAATTTATTTATTACGAAATCAACTTGTCTGCGCCAACGATGGAGGAAATAAACCAAGTGTGACGTAGTCTTCCAAAATCTAGCAAAGAAAAAGAGAGCTTGTCAAGTCAATCGAATAAATAGATTAAATTAAACTAAAACTAAACTAAACTAATTTTATTTATACTGGATACTCTATCAGTTAATAGCTAACTGTTCTCCCTAGAGGTCCAGTAAGGGCCATCCCTCATTGGTCCAGTGTTCCTGCAGGAGGAAACCGGAGTACCCGAAGGAAACCTGCGATGTTTGGTAGAGTCAAACTGGAAGCACATTTCTCACACCCTTACATTTTCCCGCGTGTGTGTACTTTAATAAACAAATCTGCTGACGTAGATTTGACGCCATCTGTGTGCGTGCGTACTGTAATAAATCACAGAAGACGTCACAGCGTGTAAAAAAACTCGACTTCTTCTCGTGTTGTATTTTTCTTCTTTACACGCTGTGACGTCATCTGTAATCTATTACAATACACGCACTCGGCAAAATGTAATCTACAATACAATACAATACAATACAATGCAATGCAATGCAATGCAATGTAATGCAATGCTAATGCAATGCAATGCAATGCAATGCAATGCTATTATGCAATGCAATGCAATGCAATACAATACAATACAAAACAATGCAATGCAATGCAATGCAATGTAATGCAGTACAATACAATACAATACAATGCAATGTAATGCAATGTAATGCAGTACAATAAAATAAAATAAAATACAATACAATTAAATACAATGTAATGCAATGTAATGTAGTACAATACAATACAATACAATACAAACAATGGAATGCAATGCAATACAATACAATACAATTAAATACAATACTATTAAATACAATACAATACTATTAAATACAATACTATTAAATACAATACAATACTATTAAATACAATACAATACAATACAATACAATACAATACAATACAATACAATACTATACTATTAAGGTGGCACCATAACGTTTCTTGAAAAATGGAAAATACAAGTTTGAGAGTCCAAAACACGTGCATAAACAATTCGAAAAAAAATATAACTAAATGTTATGCATAGTTAAACAGTCTGACAATCAAGAACTGTTACCAAATAAATATTAACTGTTGTTGCTATGGCAACAATGACGTTTCAAAATGGCTGCCAATTACCCTTCAAACTAATTTGAATTCGAAAAATCTTCGGTAACCCCAATTTTTTTTCCATTAAACTTTTTCTTGAAGTATAAGTAATCAATAGGCCGATTTAAAAAAAATTCTGTAGAACGAATAATTTCCCCCCCGGAAAAGCCATGTTTGTTAATTTTTAAAAAATTTGTATCTACAGAATTTTTTTTTAAATCGGCCTATTGATTACTCATACTTCAAGAAAAGTTTTAATGAAAAAACAATGGGGGTTACCAAAGTTTTTTTCGAATTAAATTAGTTTGAAGGGTAATTGGCAGCCATTTTGAAATGTCATTGTTGCCATAGCAACAACTATTGCCATTTATTTGGTGACAGTTTTTGATTGTCAGAATGTTTAACTATGCATGACATTTAGTTTTCTTGTTTTTCCGAATTGTTTATGCACGTGTTTATGCACGTGTTTTGGACTCTCAACTTGTATTTTCCATTTCTCTAGAATACAATACAATACTATTAAATACAATACAATACAATACAATACAATACAATACAATACAATACAATACAATACAATACGCTATTTTTCACATATGCCACGACTTAAACTAAATCAATGTTAAAACAGTTGCACTAACTATTAGTTTACAATAAATTAAATATCCGTCCTATTTTTAGACAAGAAAACTCGGGCATCGTCTGCCCGCAGGGTAGCTTTGCTTTCGCGCCTATGATATACCTGGCAGCGGTCTTCGTTCGGAGTGGCATTTTGATTGGTTAATAATTTTGGCGCCAAAACCCGAGCCCTCTTTGTCTTGCTTTTCAAGATTTTTCTTCGTCCGCTTCATCCTCGTCGCTTCGATCGCTTTTCCTCGCTTTTTTACAACTCGTAAGTACATTTTAGCTTCTACATTAACATATTTGTTTAGCTTAACCTTTTATAATTTAATATTTGTTAAATACGGCTTTTTTTCACCTAGTAGGAGTGATTTTTGACAGTTCTATTTCCTCGCGACTCTCGAATTTGAACTGAACTAAATCTTGAACATTACTGACTTCGTTGAAGCTTTTCATCGCTTTTTGATAGCTTGTAACTGCGTTTTATCTTCCACATTACCATATTTGTTTAGCTTAACCTTTTATAATTTAATATTTGTTAAATACGACTTTGTTCCACCTCGTAGGAGACATTTTTTTGACTCAGACGTTGAAGTCGGTTCAACGTTTTCCTCGCTTTGTTGCCGATATCTCGTAAGTATATTTTATCTTCCATCATACAATATTTGTTGAGCTTAACCTTTTATAATTTAATATTTGTTAAACACGGTTTTGCCGGTTTCATCTCCTAGGAGTGACTTTTTACAGTTTTCATTTACTCGCGACTCTAGGCTTTGACGAGGGGCAAATCATTGATTTAAATCACGTACACCTTCAGAAAAATCACAAAAATATCACACAAAAAATAATCAAAAAATCACAAAAAAATCATGAAATCAAAATATGAAAGAAATCACGAAAAAAAAAAAATCACGGGGAAAAAAATATCCAAAAATCACAAAAAAAATCATGAAAAATCAAAAACACTTTTTCAAGAGTGATTTGCGCCTCGGGCTTTGAACTGAACTATTAAACCTTAAATTGAACTAACATCCGAACTGGACTTTGAACTGAACCGGACTGGACTTTAGACTGAACTTATGACTGAATTGATGATCTAAGACTGAACAAAATTACACGTGCTCGTTTATATATATATATATATATATATATATATATATATATATATATATATATATATATATATATACATATATATATAGTAATTAATATATAATCAACCAAGCCTTGGCAACTACAGTACTTACTTCTTTCAATGATTCAGTTGTTAATTTCTCATGTTCATATTTAAAGCCAGTTTCTTCTAGTTTACTGCTGTCCAGAGAAACATGTTTTTCATAAAGTAATTCCTAGAAAACACACAAAAAATACCATAAATAGTTAATGAACCATAACCCCCCTGGTGGGGAAGAGTTGCATGCTCTGCTTACCTGGTCAAGGTATGGACTCAGGGGGGTATTTTCTATGTTGTCTCGTTGGCAAGCCTCTGACCAAGGTTCTAAATGTTTTTCGTTTGATTCATCAACAATATCAGTCATATTCAGCTGCAAAGAATATTCAGAAATTTTTTGAAAAGGTAATTTTTTTTGAGAGAAATTGTTTTTGAGAAAAGAAAAGGAGCAAAAGAAAGAAAAAGATGGAAGAAAGAAAAAAGATGGGATAAAGAGGAACCTAAAAAGGGAAAAAAAAGAAGACAAAGAAAAAGGGGAAGAGAAACAAAGAGAAGTGAAAGAAAGTAAGAGGAAGGATTAGAAAGAAAGAGAAAAGAAAACAAAGAGATTTTAAGGAAATGTCAATGAGTATAATCGTGAATGTACTTACTCTAGCAAAATTTGATATAATTGAGCCATGATAATCATGATTTATGCCAAGTAACTCCGAAACAAGTTCAGAAATCAATCCTTGAGCTTAAAGATAAAATAAATAAAAACAGTAATAAATTTTTATATCTTGGTGTTTCTTTTTTTATATTTTTGCTGCATCCATTCATGTCAACAATAATAATTATAATAATTTATTAATTTATAATGTGCTTTTTAACATAAAAATGATCAAAACCGCAGTTAAACATACATATAAAAACATATTATGCATACAAGATGTTCTTATTAAAAGCTAGTTTAAAAAGATATGTTTTCAGGCAAGATTTAAAAGTACTAATTGAAGATATATGTTATGCAAATATGTTACTGGCAAGCCATTCCAAAGTTTTGTTGCAGCCACACTGAAGGACCTTAATTACCGAAGGAGAGGGGAGCACGGGTGGTGTGTGCTGTTAGGGCGCTGCCTCTCACCAATAGTTAAGCCCGGTTGGACGGGGTTAGTACTTGGATGGGTGACCATCTGGGAATGACCCCATTGTCGAGCTTGGGACTCATGTGAGTAGAGTTTAGTTGGTCATGATCTCTCCTGTGCTTCGAGGGTTTTTCGCAGGGTACTCCGGTTTTCCTCCCTCCGTAAAACCAACACCTAGACCTTAGGAGGATAACGTTGTAAGGGACCTAGAGTCCTATTGTTACTTCTCCTGTACCACAGGTACAAATGTCGATAAAAAGTTGTTCTAACAAATATTTAGAAAAAAAATAATCATTCATGAAGAAATTAGAAAACATAATCCACCATATATATTTGACTTACTAGTTTCACTCTTATCAACTATGTTATACACCTCTCCATTTCCACCTTTGCTGGTTAAATGCCACAATGCTCGACACACATCATCAACATGAACTGTATTCATCTTTAAATCTTTACTCCATAACAGCTACAAATAAATTAAACAAAATTTAATTCTTTAAAACAAAAATTTATTTTTTTTGGCATAAACTGAACACATTTTTCAAAAATCATTTTAAATTTAATAACACATAATTATACTACTCAAATCAGTAGAGCGAGACATGGATAATTTTTTTATCGCTTCCTTTATCGCTTCAGTTCTATTAACCGTGGATCTGAATGTTAAAGCAATCACGAGGTGTATTCTCATGTACCACATGATAAACATTCCAATTGTTAACTCGTAAACAAGCTATCACGTGGTACATAATTACATATACTACACAAATCAGTAGAGCAAGACATGGATGATTTTTTTATCGCTTCCGAGTGTCAGTTTTATTAACCGTGAATCAATGTTAAAGCAATCACAAGGTGTATTCTCATGTACCAGTTGTTGATAAACATCCAATTGTTAACTCGATCGTAAACAAGCTATCATGTGGTACATAATACACCTTGTGATTGCTTTGAAATTGATCTGCGGTTAACGAAACTGTCGCTTAGGAAGCGATGAAAACATCATCTATGTCTCGCTCTACTGATTTGAATAGTATATCCTAAAAAAAAAAACCACCTAAAAATGTGGCATTATAATTCCAAATTTTGGAGTAACAAAAAACACTAAATGGATTTTAGCTGAGTTGTAAAAGGAAAGACACTGATCTTCAAGAAAGTTATCTTTTTCCTAAATTTGAGTCACCATACCTTCATTTTTTCTCCCAACTGTTTATAAACTGCTCCTATGATAAGCCTTGGAGCTAAAAAAATGTTAAAAAATTAATAATTTCTACAAAAAAACAAGGCATAAAAATATTTTCTTAAAATCACTCATCGGAATATACGGTAGTAAAGATTACATTATAGATAATACTGCTGAAACAGAGAATGTAGGACTGTCTAACGTTTCGAGCAAAGGTCCTTCATCAGAGAGAAGGGCCTTCGCTCAAAATGTTAGACTCTAGTACGTTCTCAGTGTTTCAGCAGTATATCTAATACCTTACTATATTTCGATTGTTGTTTCAACACTGCCTACGCCGCACGCTACCGTTAAAATCACTCCAACTTGAAAAATATTAGTTTGAAAACATGGCTATTTAGATGCATCCATTTGATTCACATCCAAGCATTCACAGCCAATCTGTATCTGATTTACTAGGCAGGGCCCCTTTTAAGGATTTTTCCATGGGGGGCCATTCACAAAAAGGGACTCTTCTAGGGGGAGCTGGGGGCATGCCCCCCCCTTGGAAATTTTTGAAATTTAGAGTCTCGGAAATGTCATTTCCTGCAAATCTGAGGGGTGATTTTTTAAGAACACTGAAGGTCATAAAATGTCATAAAAACTAGTTAAAATACAACACATTTCTGACTGTTTCACTTTGTGTCAGAACTCATCAGCATGTTCACTTTCAAATATAATATGGAAAATGTTGTGAGGATCGAACTATAAAAAGATTTTTCATCACCTATACAATTCTTATCAAAACAAAAACTATTTAACTAATATAAAGATTTATCTATAACCTTTGTAACAACTGAAACTATTCAACTGACTTGCTCATCCATGATACACATTTTATCCTGGGGCAAAAAGGGACTTTCACTGGGGGGGGGGGGGCAAAATCAATTTGTGGGGGCTCAAGGGGGCCTTGCCCCCCAGTTATAAATGTATAGCTAAAAGAGGCGGCCCTGTTACTTAGGGCTAGCTGGCTTGGCGCGCAGTTTGCCTTGTAAATCAGATACAGATTGCTGCTCATGCTTATCTATTATCTATTATTTATATTATAATGTACAGCATACTTAAGCCTTGCTTATCTCCAAAACCATACACAATTCCAGGTCTTACAATGACATAATTCAATCTAAAAGGAAATAAATTTGTGTTTTCACTATATTATGCGAGTTTACCACTTTTTCACTTTGCAAAACCATAAATACTCATACCCTTCTATTTTTGAAAGTTCTTCTTCAACTTTAAGTTTATATTTCGCCTGCATAGTCCATGGAGATAACTTCGAATTTTCTTTGCTTTCTTTCTGCGGGGAAATCAATACATTTGAGAATAAACATGAGTGTTTCTACACTCTAGGGTTAGAGGGTGTTGGTGGCACAGTGGACCCACCTCTGCAACTTGGGTTCAATTCCCTCTCTCAGCAGTCATCTGATTGAAAATTTCACCTTCAGGTCATATGTGAGAAGAGTGCTTCCTGTTTGACTCTACCAAACACCACAGGTTTCCCCTGGGTACTCTGGTTTCCTTCTGTAATCACTGCATGGACTAATGAGGGATGGCCCTTACTGAACCTTTAGGGACAACAATAATTAGATATGACTAATAATCCAGTACAAATAAAGTTAGTTTAGTTTACTCTAGTTTCCTCGTGTAGTAACACTGGATCAATGAAGGATGCACCTTACTGGACCTCTAGAGAGAACATTTTAGATATGACTGATAGAGTTATCCAGTATAAATAAAGTTACCGTAGTTTAGTTTACTCCAGTTTCCTGTTGTAGACTAACACTGGATCAACGAGTAGGAAGAACAGTTTAGAAATGACTGATAGAGTTATATCCAGTAGTTATTTTAGTTTTAGATATTAAGATTTAAATATAAAATATAAAAAATATATATAAAATATATATGTAAAAGAGTTAGAATGTTTTCGTCACTAGTCTGAGTTTCACGTGTAATGCGATATATATATATATACATGTATATATATATATATATATATATATACTGGAACAGTTATTACTTTTTAATTAACAGAGCTTAACTATGCATTAAGCTATACTTACTTTGTCGCCAGAATAAACTTGGGCTGTAGAAACTTCAATGTATCTTTTAACACCATGTTTAACTGCTTGGTTTGCACAATTTAACGAAACTTTAAAAACACCTTCTTTGTAGACCTTCACATAAATAAGAGTGTGGAATAAAAATAAGAATAAATACAGTCTGTAAACAATCGTAGTACATTGTGAATGATGTGGTAGATTTGTGATTGTGAATGATGGTGGTATAGAAGTAGGTAAAAGTAATCTACCTCTTCACTTTGACCATATTTAGTTTCAGCTGCAAAGTTTATGCAAAAATCAAATGGTACATCTGTATCTTCAAAAGCTTTTTGTGCTGAAGCTGAATTTAAAAAGAAAACAAATTTACAAGCTTAAAGGCTTTAATACGTATAGCAAACAATTTAAGTCTAACACAAAAACAAAACACTGTGAGTAGTAAAATAAAGCATGTTATACACTCAATAACGATGACGATATAACGGTAATGAAAATAATAATTATCAATTATTGGGCGAGTCTGAGCAAAATATCATGATTTGTCAGTCGGTGAGCTAGACACCGACAAATCATGATATTTTGCGATAGACAAGTTCAACAATTGATTTATCATTCATAAAATAGTTAAAAATTTGAAATGCCTAATTAATTAGAGATCACATGCACTCTTCTCTCAGTGTCTTCGGCATACTAAAATCTTCATAAAACTTACTTTTTGTTGGCACGAGTCTTGCTTTTTATCTCACTAAATCTTCCTTTTAACTATTTCTTTTCTGAAGTACATTGGCATTATGGAATTACTAATTCCAAATACTCTCGATTAGTTCCTCGAATAGCTGAAGAACTTTAAAGCCACCATGTTTACGAAAATAATATTTGTAGTCATTACAGCGCTGTTGCTATAGTGCACATGCTCACAAAATTATTTGCAGCAGAAAATTATTTGCACTCAGTTATTTGAAGGTAAATTAACCAATCAGAATGTGGGATAGAAGCGAAATGAATGATAATAATAATAATAAATAATAATTATAATTTAAGTACATGTTTAAGTAATTAGTACCTTCATGAACAAGATTGGCACTCTGAAACTGTACTACGTCACTTTCAAAAGCTTCCTGGAATATTTGAAATAAAACAAAATTATAATTATTACAACTCACTCAGTCCAGCATTAAAAACAGCATGTGAGAGCCCATTAAATCCATATTCTAAGTCCCAAACTGCAATAAAAATGATTAAAATAATACCTTATGCCTCGAGTTAAGCCAGGCTGTTTGTGGAGGGACTTTATCAACAGCCCTTATCTAGAAAAATATTGGAAAGAAAGAATTGAAAAGAAAATTTTACAATTGAGTAAATCATCCAAAACTTGTTGCATATTTGCATTCCTCCAGAGATCCATTTATTTTGACAGCCACTTGAAATGTCCATCACTACCACCACCACTAACAGTCTTAAACTCTTGACTATACACTACTAAGATTTTTAAGACACAGTTTTTAACTAAATTTCCAATAGTTGTTTAAAAGATGAGGCTTTAGTACTATATACTACATCTTAACTTTTCTTCAAAAACTCATTAATAATTCATGAGGAAAACACAAAGGAAATCAGTACCATGTCCATGGTTTTATATCTGATAAAACTTCTTGACGTCAGAAAGAATACTAATGATCGAACATACAATTTTATATAAAGATTTATACTGAACATACAATTTTATATAAAGAATACTAATGAACATACAATTTTATATAAAGAATACTAATGAACATAACATCCAATAACGAATTGTTTTTGAAGCCATTCAAAACACTTGCATCACGTGTTTTATCAGATCTAAAACACTCAGGCTGCGCCCTCGTGGTTTTAAATCTGATAAAACACTCCTGCTCGTGTTTTAAATATACTTCTAAAATTCATTAATAATTCATGAGGAAAACACAAAGAAAAATCATGAGCGTATCGGATCTATATATGTGATATAGACTCGCTCTAAGTTTCTTGCTGGTTTTTAACGGCTGAGATAAACTTAATTTTCAAAATTACTACGCCAATGAACGTATGAAGTGATTCTTTTTAGAAGCCATTTAAAAACCTTGCAGTACGGGCTTTATCGGCTCTAAAACACTCGGCTATCGCCTCGTGTTTTATATCCGATAAAGCCCTCCTGCACGGTTTATAAATATTACTTCAACTCTTACCTTTGAACAAAGGTCATTCTCTACAAGGTATGCAACTAAATTTCTACCAATAAAACCAAGTCCTATGAATGAAATAAAAGAAATTATTTCTTAACATAAGATGACTAATTATAAGAATTTTTTTGGCACAAGTTTTTTAATTAATAAGATGCAACTTACCAGTATTTAATAGAAATTAATTAGTTTTCACCTCTAAATAGTTTTGGCAAGAAGTGTTTTGTCCATATTTAAGGTTTAAGGTATAATATCACTTTGCCAATCCATACATACAAATAACATAACACTATTTACATAACAACAATAAGATATTACAATATTTATATACGGTAAGTCATAACAAAATAACGGAAATAATTGGATGGCAGGATCGCAGCAGGGGGAAACTGAATTCCCATATAAAAGCTGCACTCCTTAAAGATGAAACAGATATTTTACAACACAAAGAGATACTAGTTTTAGCAACTAAAAACCTATTATAAAAACCCCCAACTATTTAAAATTAGATGGGGGAAAAGCTATTTTTTAAATGAATGTACAAGGAACATTTAAACAAGGCGAGACTAGTAGCAGACAAAATAAAAATAACGGAGCCGAAACCTAGTCATTAATATATCGGTTGAAAAAAGAGAACTTGAAATAGTTAGTACGAAAGGCCTTTGGACGGATTTTAAAGTCATGATTAGTACGTGTACGTGAAGATTATTTAGTAGCTAGGCTGTCTGAAGTAGAAAGGAAGTGAATTGTAGCCCCACCCCTACTTCCCGAGACTAGATCAATATACCAGAGATACATATACATAAAGGCTATAGAGATCTACAAGTTATCTTTCTCTAGTACCAGTGTCTAAGGTTAAATCCTATTTTTAAACATCTAACACCAGACATTTTTTTTAAATGTATATTTATTCCAGAGGTTTACAAATAAAGCAAAATGCTTGTCTAAGGGGGCTTTCCATTTACGCGGTTAGACCAGTCAGTCCGGTTAAATGGAGCATGATTCATTTGAGACTTAGGATGGTCTGACTGGAAAATTTGGTCCAAAAGCGAGTCCATTCTGGCTTGACGACCGGTCTAACCTTGTCAATTGGAAAGTGCCCTAAGGGAATCAGATCCAATACAATTAATTTTACATTTTTTTTTAAAAAAACAAGACATTTTTACTCCACAAAGAGAGAACACTTAAGCAGCAATGAGTTAATTCAGGTTAGAAAAAGATACTTAAAAATAATAATAAGGTGGTCATATTTAACCAGATGGTTGTATATATGGTGGCTGACTTCAACTGTTTAGATTTAGATTTATTAATTGCCTATTGCAACTGGTGGTCAATTACAGAGCGAAATGCCCCAATTGAACACGACTACCATGATGTAAGTGTTGGTTTTGCGGAGGGAGGAAAACCGGAGAACCCGGTGAAAAACCCTCGAAGCACATGCAGGAGAGATCAACTACAACTCGATCTACTCACATTAGTTTCCAGCTCGACAACAGGGTCATTCCCAAGCAGTCACCCATCCAAGTAGGGTACTAACCCTGTCTAACCGGGCTGAACTTTTGGTGAGGCAGCGTGCTAACAGCACATGCCACCCGTGCTTCCCTAGGGTGATATTATGTTAGGCATAAATACACCTCCCATAGTGGAATTGATGTATTCTTCTACACCAATATTAAATTTTCGGGTATATTGTCACACCAAAATTTCTCTAATTTTGTCATGCCAAAATCTCTGTAATTTTGTCACACCAAAATTTTGGCTCAATGTACATGCATACTCACACCAATTTTGGTATCCGTGCCGTAACCACAGGATTCAGTCTTTCACGATGTAATTACGCACTGTCACGTCCCAAACGCTGGCACAGGTACATAACTACAACACTTTCTACGCTACGATGAGATTGTCCAAGAAATTTCTTGCCATGCCAATTGTTGACAACAAAAATTGACTAACTTTTATGCCACGCCAACTAAAATTGACTACCTTTTACACCACACCAAAGTCTTCAACAAATCTGGTACACCAATATATTTGGCGTAACATACATCGATCCCACTATGGTACACTTCCCCTACTCAATACATTAAGACTAAAAATAACAGAGACTTAATAGTTTTGTTTTGTTTTCAAACACACTACTGTTTTCTTTTGTTTACTACCGGTATTTGTTATTTATTCTCTTCATATTCTGAACAATACTTGACCCAACCATGCTATGATTAAAGATACAATTTATTTAAAAGTTAGAGTCCAATGTTTAAGGGCAATAGCCAAGTAGCAGGAAACATGAAGTGTTTTGTTGACTTTATAGCTTGCGCTATTTTGTTATAATGGCTGTTAATTACTGGTGATGACTCACAACTCAATATCCTGTCATATCCGTATTTCAGAAGCAGTTATAGAGATATTTATTACCTATATAGTTTATTATTATGAAACTATTAAAATAAAACATCGCCTTCAAAAGAACACTTCCTCGACAAGCCGGCCACTAACCCTAAACTATCTTGTTTTAAAAATGAATCCATCTACAGACTACGTACAGCAAGCCATTAATTATAAGTAATTTAAATGAACTTTGACATGTTCTTAAAGAACGCTAAACGTTGCATTCCAAAGAGATCGAATTATCGTTAGAGCATCCCAGAACGTCTTCAAAAGCACCTGGAAATAGCATTTGCTTTCCTTAAAACAACACATTATGTATTGCAGACAAAAAACAAAAAATTATTTTCTTTAAGTTTAATGTTTGTCTACTCGTTCGGCAATTTCACGACTGACTGATTCAGTTGGCATGCTAAAATCGCTAATTTAGAATTTAAGCATGTTACAAAAATGTTGCAAAGTAACGTTCGATCGAACGACTACCATCTAATTAGAACAATTAAAAACAATTCGAACACAGTCGCTATTTACATGAGGTTTATGCGACACAACCTTCTTGCCAGGGGAAAAATAAATGAAGATAAACAAGACTGGCATTTTGAATGTCTGACACTCGTACGATTTTTGTGTGTGAATACACGAAGCGCTAAAACTAATGTCTATAAATGAAGCATATCTTTAATACACAAAATAAACGTTCCTACCTCCAGTTATGATAACGCTTGGCTTTGCAGAACTCATTGGTATAAGAAAGTCGACTCGATTCGTAGTCAAACTCTGTCTAATACTGTAACTGCTAAAAGCTTGATTTTAAATCAATCGCTTTGGCCAAAGACACCAACTGTCGATGAACAATCTTCTGTATGAGCCGTCTGTGTACAGTCGCTGTTAAAGGATTTGTAACGTGTACCGGTGTCAATCGTGACTGACGGCAAGACACTTGGTAAAAGAGGAGGTGAAGCCGTTCGCAAATATAAATCTATTCTTCTCATGGGAGATACCGCTGACGAATTGGGGAGCACGGGTGGCGTGGGCTGTTGGGCCGCTGCCTCTCACCGCTGTAGTTAAGCCCAGTTGGACGGGGTTAGTACTTGGATGGGTGACCGTCTGGGAATAGCCCCGTTCTCGAACTTGAATTTCATGTGAGTAGAGTTTAGTTGGTCTCTCCTGTGCTTCGAGGGTTTTTCGCAGGGTTCTGCGGTTTTCCTCCCTCCGTAAAATCAACACGTTAGGTCTTAGCTTATGTCGTCCACTTTTAACACAAGCCTCTGGCTCGGATGATTGGGCGATCACATCCTGTGTTTACGACGTTAAATAAATCATTACTCATTACGACTTCGTCCGTCCGTGCGTGCGATCGCTCGCTCGTTCATTCATTCATTCATTCGTTCGTTCGAATTGAAATAATTCATATATAAAATCAAGAATTTTTAATTTAAAATGTATTCAATTAAAAATATCGTAAGATAAACAATGTTTCAGCCAATTTAAATTTTGATAATTAATTTTCTTCAAAACCACTATTGGACTCTCCTTCGTCCAATTGTAATTGTTGATTTTGCTTTGAAATCTCTTTGTTTTTCTTGGGCACGAAAGCTGGATAATCTGGCATCTTGTAAGCCATCTGAAATTGACAAAAAATTGCTTTAGTCGCAAACACTATTACTTCCAACAACTTGTTGTGGCATTGTTTGTAACAAGTTGTTGTGATCAACAAGTCTGTCACAGGTTGTTCCAACAACTTGCTGTAGCATTGTTTGTAACGAGCTGTTGTGATCAACAAGTCTGCCACAGGTTATTCCAACAACTTGCTGTGGCATTGTTTGTAACAAATTGTTGTGATCAACAAGCCTGTCACAGGTTGTTCCAACATCTTGCTGTGGCATTGCTTGTAACAAGTTGTTGTGATCAACAATTCTGTCACAGGTTGTTCCAACAACTTGCTGTAGCATTGTTTGTAACAAGTTGTTGTGATCAACAAGTCTGCCACAGGTTATTCCAACAACTTGCTGTGGCATTGTTTGTAACAAGTTGTTGTGATCAACAAGCCTGTCACAGGTTGTTCCAACATCTTGCTGTGGCATTGCTTGTAACAAGTTGTTGTGAACAACAAGTCTGTCACAGGTTGTTCCAACATCTTGCTGTGGCATTGTTTGTGACATTGTTTGTAACAAGTTCATACAAAGGTTGACAAGCTTGTAGTAACAATTGTTACAACCTGTTCACAAACTTGTTCACAAACTTGTTCACAAACCTGTTACAAACCGGTTGCAAACAGGGTACCTTGTCTTTAATGGTAAGCCAAACATGGACTAAGGTTGAACAGACACTGAAGTTAACCAGAAAGACCGCTGACACCATCACAAAACCAATTGACCAGGCATAAGAACTTCGCCGAGAGCAAGAATATTCAGCATCTTTCATTTCTACACACAAGAAAGAAATTAAAACACTGATACCTAAATCAAACTACATTGCTAAAAAGCGTTAAAAACGTCGCTTGCTATGGACTTTGCATAAACGAACGAACTAACTAATTGATGAATGAACGAACGAACGAACGAACAAACAAACAAACAAACAAACAAACAAACAAACAAACAAACAAACAAACAAACAAACAAACATCCGCGAAAAAACAAATAAACAAACGAACGAACGAATATGAATAAACAAACGAACGAACGAACAAACGAACGAACGAACGAACGAAAAACAAATAAACGAACGAACGAATAAACAAACGAACGAACGAATAAACAAACGAACAAATAAACAAACAAACAAACAAACAAACAAACAAACGAACAAATAAACAAACGAAGAACGAACGAACGAACGAACAAACAAACAAACAAATAAATAAATAAACGAACGAACAAACAAACAAACAAACAAACAAACAAACAAACAAACAAACAAACAAACAAACAAACAAACGATCCGTTTTTATTGTTATAATTGAAGAGCTTTCTAATTAGCCCATAGCTTAAAAAATAAAATAAGTTGCTTGCTTCGTCTAGTAGAAAACCATCTTAACGCACCTTGCTGTAAACCTGGCACAGCTATCACTGCAAGCTTGCAAGTAGTGTCGGGAGAACGATTATCAGACAAATATCTCATCCAATCAGGAGCCTCGAGAACAATGCAAATAACTGACGTAATAAAGCAATATATACTCATAAACAACCGAATGTATTTCTATAAAAAAAATTAATCCTTCATTGATTCAGTGTTACTACAGAAGGAAACTGGAGTAAACTAAACTAACTTTATTTATACTGGATAACCCTATCAGTCATATCTAAACTGTTCTTCCTAGAGGACCATGCAGTAAGGACCATCCTTCATTGATTCAGTGTTACTACAGAAGGAAACTGGAGTAAACTAAACTAACTTTATTTATACTGGATAACCCTATCAGTCATATCTAAACTGTTCTTCCTAGAGGTCCAGTAAGGATCATCCTTCATTGATCCAGTGTTACTACAGGAGGAAACTGGAGTAAACTAAACTAACTTTATTTATACTGGATAACCATATCAGTCATATCTAAACTGTTCTTCCTAGAGGTCCAGTAAGGACCATCCTTCATTGATTCAGTGTTACTACAGGAGGAAACCAGAGTAAACTAAACTAACTTTATTTATACTGGATAACTCTATCAGTTATATCTAAACTGTTCTCTCTAGAGGTCCAGTAAGGATCATCCTTCATTGATTCAGTGTTACTACAGGAGGAAACCAGAGTAAACTAAACTAACTTTATTTATACTGGATAACTCTATCAGTCATATCTAAACTGTTCTCTCTAGAGGTCCAGAAAGGATCATCCCTCATTGATCCAGTGTTACTACAGAAGGAAACTGGAGTAAACTAAACTAACTTTATTTATACTGGATAACTCTATCAGTCATATCTAAACTGTTGTTCCTAGAGGTCCAGTAAGGACCATCTCTCATTGATCCAGTGTTACTACAGAAGGAAACTGGAGTAAACTAAACTAACTTAATTTATACTGGATAGCTCTATCAGTCATATCTAAACTGTTCTCTGTAGAGGTCCAGTAAGGACCATCCTTCATTGATCCAGTGTTACTACAATAGGCGCGAACGTTAGAACGTAAGAAAGGAGAAAATAAGAGCAAGAAAATAAATGTACTAAACATTACCGATGTGTTTGACAACTGATTTCTACTAATGAGCACATAAATGCCAAGAATTACTGTCTAAAGAAAAGAAAAGAAAAGAAAAGTTAGTGACGGACGTTTGTGATGTATCACACGGCGGAGTGTAATAAAGTAGAGTGTTGTGTAGGCAGTGTTTTAGATAGAGCAAAGTGAAAAGATGGTAAACTGCTGAGATTAGTTTTAATAACGAAATACTGACGTTTCAAGCAGAGCCCTTCATCAGAGTAAAAAGTAGAGTGTTGTGTAGGCAGTGTTTTAGATAGAGCAAAGTGAAAAGATGGTAAACTGCTGCATGAGAATAGTTTTAATAACGAAATACTGACGTTTCAAGCAGAGTCCTTCATCAGAGTAAAAAGTAGAGTGTTGTGTAGCCAGTATTTTAGATAGAGCAAAGTGAAAAGATGGTAAACTGCTGCATGAGAATAGTTTTAATAACGAAATACTGACGTTTCAAGCAGAGCTCTTCATCAGAGTAAAAAGTAGAGTGTTGTGTAGGCAGTGTTTTAGATAGAGTAAAATGAAAAGATGCTAAACTACTGAGAATAGTTTTAATAACGAAATACTAACGTTTCAAGCAGAGTTCTTCATCAGAGTAAAAAGTAGAGTGCCGTGTAGGCAGTATTTTAGATAGAGTAAAGTGAAAAGATGGTAAAGTGCTGAGAATAGTTTTAATAACGAAATACTGACGAATATACTGACGTTTCAAGCAGAGTCCTTCATCAGAGTAAAAAAGTAGAGTGTTGTGTAGGCAGTGCATTTAGATAGCGCAAAGTGAAAAGATGGTAAACTACTGAGAATAGTTTTAATAACGAAGTACTGACGTTTCAAGCAGAGCTCTTCATCAGAGTAAAAAAGTAGAGTGTTGTGTAGGCGGTGCATTTAGATAGCGCAAAGTGAAAATATGGTAAACTGCTGAGAATAGCTTTAATAACGAAATACTGACGTTTCAAGCAGAGTTCTTGATCAGAGTAAAAACTAGAGTGTTGTGTAGGCAATGTTTTAGATAGAGCAAAGTGAAAAGATGGTAAACTGCTGAGAATAGTTTTAATAACGAAATATACTGACATATCAACCAGAGTCCTTTATCAGTTATACTTCATGTTTATAGTCTTAGGGGATCAGTGTTTATATGGAGTGGGTCAACTTTCCTAGGCGAGATTTGGGGTAGCCTATAGCGAGATCTCGGGCAAGGAGAGCTAGCAATACGAAGAAGGCCCTCCTCCATATAGACACCCCCTTAAGATGCTAGGACGACGACGGCGGTTAAAAACCAATTCAAATTTTAGCATTAAAAAGAAGTCACGGTTAACTGACTACTGTATTCAATACTTGAAGCTTGTTTTATAATTTTCAAAGTGTTAAAACGGTTGCAGTGTCTGTGTTAAGGCAATCTCAGACAACAGTTCTCATCACTCCACGAGTCATCGTCGTCCTGAAGACGTGAAAATGCTCTGAGTGGCGTTGTATACAGAGCGAGGACGGCGTTCAGATTACTCTTGGGACTAGAAATTATTCATTATCTTTGCTTTGCAAGAAGAATGCTTTTGTTTGAAGGACGTCGTCCTCGAAGTTGCCGTCCTAGATCTTAAGGTCCCTAATATCTTACCGGCAATCCCAGCCAATATTGTCCATGATCTTGACTATAGTCTACATCTTTATCCACATCTGCCATATCAAGTACAAACAGTAAAGCCGTTAACATAGAGCCAAATAATAAATACCCCAGTCCAACTGCAACCAAACTGCAAGAACACTGAACTGGTATGGAATTCATTGCTAAACTTGTTTGTAAAAAGTAAAGTAAAGTTTGCCAGGATAACGCGATTCAAGTTGATTTTAGACTGAAGATAATTATGTTGTTGTGCGATGTTAAAGAATGTGTATAGACCACAACAGGTGTTTGCTTTGAATAATTTATTCGTAAATGTAAAGCTAAGAACGCGTCTTGTTTACAACAGCTCCTAAGGGACGTTTCAAAAAATCTACAACCTGCATGGCCTGGTGAATAAAAAGCGAAAGAATTATGTAAATCATAAGTAATATTTAAAACACGAGCAGGAGTTAAAGTTTAAAACACGAGGGCGCAGCCCCGAGTGTTTTAGATCTGATAAAACACGTGATGCGAGTGTTTTGAATGGCTTCAAAAACGATTCGGTATTGGATGTTATGTTCATTAGTATTCTTTATATAAAATTGTATGTTCATTAGTATTCTTTATATAAAATTGTATGTTCGTTAGTATTCTTTATATAAAATTGTATGTTCATTAGTATTCTTTATATAAAATTGTATGTTCGTTAGTATTCTTTATATAAAATTGTATGTTCATTAGTATTCTTTCTGACGTCAAGAAGTTTTATCAGGTATAAAACCACGGACATGGTACTGAGTGGTTAAATGACATTGGCAATGAAAATTAAGTTTGTTTAATTTGAAAGAACTCGTAAAATTGTAATAGAAGATACTTTACAATTTTTTCGTATCTTTCTTCGTTTTCAAGATATTTCAATTTGTTTAATATGTAAATGAATGGTCTCGACGTCATCAGCAGGGTACAGTATTTTCACACGTAGAAAAATCAGTTATATCTCTAAATTTGTTCAACGAAATCATTTGAAACTGTGCACATAAAACGCCTTGTGACACTGAACATTTCATAACTGATGTCGCTTTGTGTAAAAATACTGTACCCTGCTCATGACGTCAGAGCCCATCTCATTTACATATTAAACAAATTGAAATATCTTGAAAACGAAGAAAGATACGAAAAAGTTGTAAAAGATCTTCTATTACAATTTTACAAGTTCTTTCAAATTAAACAAACTTAATTTTTATTGCCAATCCCCTTTAATCCCCTTTAATCCCCCTGCGTCGCGCTGCAGCCTTGAACATGGCCGTATAGCCAGGATTTTTTAGTCAGGGGGTGGTAAGACTGCCCAATTTCTAGGGGGGTCGGAGGTATGCTCCCCCGTAAAATGTTTGAAATTTGAGTCTCTGAAATGGCATTTCCCGTGATCTGACATCATATTTGAGCAAAATTTTGAACATTTTAAAACATACTTTTTAAGACACATTCTCTCATTTTTACAAACGATTTTGTCTAAAACTACAGTGTTACATATTTACAAAGACAACTACAGTCATTTGCAACTTACTTGTCACTTTTCACCAAAATGTTCAGAAGTTCGTTACTCGTTGGGAAGTTCAAAGTTTGTTTTGAACATAGTCAATATTATTGGCTTGCATTTATGGAAAAATTAAACCATAGTCAATCGAGATATGGTCTGGAAACTCGGCAAACTTCAAAGCGCCTATAATGAGCTGGGATTTTATGTTGAACCGTACCTTACACCGTGCACATCCTTTGTTTTAGGTCTATTAATATTTAAATGGCACGGTTGAGTGATTGAACTGAAACGTTGCTATTGGACAATTCGTTCATTATACTAAAATACAATGTGTTCAGTGACCGTGCACAAAAATGCATGAAGGCGAACAAAAAGATAGACCAAAGACTTTAGCTGAGTTTCCAGACCATATCTCGATTGACTATGATTTGAACTACGCCATTGATTGCCGGCTACTAGCAACCAAGAAGGCAATCAAATGCGTAGTTTAAAACGAGCTTTGAACTTCCCAACGAACTTCGAACGAACTTGCGAACATTTTGGTGAAAAGTGAGTAGCAAATGACTGTAAAATAATAGTTACTCTAACGGGATAAAGCGCGAACGCAACGCGAAAACTCATTGTCAGAATTATGATATTAAACGACTAGTTAGTTCTTTATTCTGTGACTCTGGGAACAAGTGTGATATGTGACATTATAAAAATCATATTTTGGATTTAAAAAATTATTTTTTTTATTTATTTATATATATATATATATATCCCCCCCCCCGGCTATCTACGGCCCTGACTTTGAAAATATTTTTTAGTGAATTTACGAGAAAAAAACTTGAAGAGTTAAAAATCAAATTAGAATAATAACTAAGCCTATATAATTTCAAGGCCAGCCTCGTGTAAACGAAAGCCCATTTAAACTACAATTTTTGATACGGCCCGGTTAAATTGTTACCAATTTTATCCATGCTCAGACCTTGTAAATACAGTAAGCACCAGCGCCGGATTTAGAACTGTGGAGGCCTCTGGGCGGTCACTGACCAGCACAATATATCAATTCTATTTCTGAATGTATGCTAAGTTGCATAGTCATATTTTTTTGAATAAGATGTAGGTAATTGGACTGACACTGGGGTTATATAATGTAGATGAATAAAATTTGCAAATAATGCGGTATATGGCCTTAGGGCAAAAAGCGCATCTTGCTGTATTTTTTGTTAACTTATGAAGGCAACGACGGTTGAAGGCAGTGTAAATTTGATACGGGAGTAAGTTAAACAATTATAAGAAAGGATTAAAGATACGTAAGTAATATTCAGTATATATAATACACAACCCTCTATATATTATATATATATATATATATATATAATCCATATCATATATATATATATATCATCCATATATCTTTTGTCTTGTTTTTGACACCTATTTCAACACCTATTTTTTCAAATTTCAAGGCATTTTTGTGGAGGCCCCCCCCCCCTTAAACATTATTTTGTGGGGGGCCCTGGGCGACCACCCAGTCCGCCCTGTCCTAAATCCGGCACTGGTAAGCACATGGGTTACCGTAGCGTCCTTGTAAACATGATAAACAAAGAAACAATAAATGTACGAGAGTTAGGGTAACCCGGGTGCTAGGGTGACCCTAGACTTACTCCAAGTCCGCCTCTTAGCGCTAGTTTTTGCGGGCGAGCGGAAAGGCGGGCGGGTGGAAAGGCGGGAGAGCGGAAAGCGGGAGGAAAGAGGCGGACTTGTTTCGCTTGCAGGTTTTTGAATCTAATTACATATTCTGGCGGGAAATCGCTGAAATGTACATCGCCCTGTTTTGACGCGTTTCGGGTTGTCGTACATGCAATGGAAAGTGGTTCTACCCCTACTAAAACGTTTTCAAGAGTCTGTTTAACTCCAACTTCCAAAGATAGCACTTGCATAGCAATTTAGCCTGAATATAATTACTTCCCGAATTACGTCACCGGTCGATCGAAAAATTCACCGGTGAATTTTGGCGCGCTGCAGGTGGGAAAAGTCCTTTCCAACGAGGAACCGAAAGGTAAAAAATGTCGATTTGAAAAGGACTTTGAGAAAGTCTAGGGTGACCCTATCTCCTTGTAAACAGTTACTGTAAAACTCGATTATAATCTTTTTCTTTTTGCTGTTAGATCATGGAAGAAAGGACAAGAAAAATGTTTTTTCCGCCTGCTCAGGAATCCAAAGACGTAAGGACTTACAATTATATAGTTAAATAACTTATATTATACAATACTCTGGTTGCTATGCGTGTTTTCATTGGTTGTTGGCCATGATCTGTTAGAGGACAGACACATGGTCACGTCAGCTGACTTGCTTTTTTCCTTCTTCATGCCCCAAAATCCGGCAAGAGTTTCGACAAAAACCTTTTAAATTTTTATTGTATAAAACAAATAGATTCCATTCGAAAGATTGACAACTTGAACGAATTTGTACACTCCGTGAAACTGTATTTCAATTAATAGATTGTATAAATATTAATAGTATTCATATTTATTACTTATGTATTTATTCGCTCAGGACACACATTGATAACAGTGCATTTGTGTTATATCCTGAATAAAAATTAGTTATATCTATATATATCTTCGTGATCATCATTGTTGTCTCGACAAATTCTCGCTTGTATTACTATTTGTCACCATGTAAACTTTTAAAGAATTATATAATTTACGTTTTGTAAATGCAGTGCACAATGTATAACTGAACTAAAAATTTCATTATTTAGAAGCATTATTCTTTCATTCATAAAACAAATGCAAAATAACTATAAACTTAATCTGTATTCTATTAAAAATAAACTAAATACATTTTTTTTCATTAGTGTAATTTGATTGGGCGATTAGTAGGCCCTAGGGGCCGAAATATCAAGGCCTTAGAAAAGGCGACACGATGTCGTCTTCAAATCGTGGGCAGCAGAAAGGGAAAGGTATTTCTTAGATTTTTTATAAAATATTTACTATATTTTTAATTAATAGCACAGTTATTTTGAAGAATCAACACAATCTAAGCCATTAAAACTAGCTAAACAAAATTTTGTCACTTGGATATCGCAGACTCGACACCATATAATTATAATAATAACATGACTTGAGGGAAATTAGCGATTAAATTTCCCCGCCGCCGAGGGACGCAGGGCCAAGGACTTTTACAAATCTTCCCGAGGCAAAGGGTAAATTTAATCGCTAATTTCCTGAAAAGTCATGTTATTAGTTTGTAATATTATGATCGCCGAGGAAAACTTTGAGAATCTTACCGAGAGGAAATTTACACGGTTGATCAGAGAAGTTGCATCTAATTTTCCCGTGCATGTTGATGAGGGAAAATATATGCAAGCGGGAAATTTAGAAGAAGACAAAAGATTTCTTTGTCTTCTAATTTTCCCTCATCAACATGCACGGGAAAATTAGAAGACAAAGGATAAATTTCCCTCTTGCATGAGCGATGAGGGAAATACGAGGTTTACATTCCCTCGGAGAACAAAAGAATCCGAGGCGATCATGGTATTACTTATAATAATGCATTTCTTTGTTGTGTAAACGAGTACTGTTTGATGTTTGGTCATGCATGCTAATCGGGGAAAATTAGAAATTTGCCCTGTTTGGGGGGAAATTAGAGATTAAATTACCCGGTGAGAACAAAAGAACCGAGTCGATCATGGTATTAGTGAGCTAATATCCTATTTAAAGGGTTATTGGCAATAAAAATTAAATTTGTTTAATTTGAAATTGTAATAAGAGATATTTTACAACTTTTTTGTATCTTTCTTCGTTTTCAAGATATTCCAGTTTGTTTAATATGTAAATGAGTCAGGACACGTAGCAAAATCAGTTATATCTCTAAATTTGTTCAACGAAATCACTGGGAACTGTGCACATAAAAACGCCTTGTGACACTGAACATTTAATAACTGATGTTGCTTTGTGTAAAAATACTGTACCCTGCTCCTGACGTCAGAGCCCATCTCATTTACATATTAAACAAATTTAAATATCTTGAAAACGAAGAAAGATACGAAAAAGTTGTAAAAGATCTTCTATTACAATTTCACGAGTTCTTTCAAATGAAACAAACTGGATTTTCATTGCCAATACCCTTTAACACCCAGCATATGCTAATTTTATTTAGTAATCTTTTAAAGCTTATAAGTGCTTATGACACAAAAATAATTAAGTTTATCTTATTTGAAAGAACACTTAAAAAGCCAAAGTAACATCTTTTGCAGTTTCTGGAATCACTTGAGAAAATATTCTAACATATTTGGAATATTTCCCCGTCAGAGTGACCACCGGGCTTCCGGTCGTACGCAGCACCGCCCCCCCCCCCCCTCCAATGGTCTCCAAGACCGTTCTCGTGAAAAGTTTAAATCCGTTGAGAAACTTTTGAGGGGGGGGGGGCATTACATTGTTTTAAGGCCAAGTGAGTAGACTGTTATATATATTGCAGGCATGCATATGCTATACTTAAATTACAATACTATATGAGTTGTTTATAAATAAATCTAAAGATATTCTGACGTCGTATTCTACGTTCTGGTTTGATTTCAACAAAATTATGTAATTTATGGCTTTCAGATTACTCTTAAATACTTGCCTCAAAATGCAGGAAACTCTGTTTCAGAGACCCTAGAAATCCAAGATTTTCCGAGGGAGCATGCCCCCGGACCCCCTTAGGAGATCGAGGTTCTTGCCCCCCCAGAAAAAACCCTCAAGACCCTGGCTAAGCCACTGGTCGTACGTATGTCAACAAATCGAACTACAAAAATAGTTTAACTTTTTTAACAAAATAGAACGCTATGTACTCGAGTCACTCCTAATATAAAGCCCTCTTGTTTTATTAAAAAAAAATTATTATTTATAATTAAAAAAAGTATTATTGGCTTGCATTGATGGAAAAATTAAACCATAGTCAATCGAGATATGGTCTGGAAACTCGACAAACTTCAAAGCGCCTATAATGAGCTGTGATTTTATGTTGAACCGTACCTTACACCGTGCACATCCTTTGTATTAGGTTGATTAATATTTAAATAACACGGTTGAGTGATTGAACTGAAACGTTGCTATTGGACAATTCGTTCATTATACTAAAATACAATGTGTTCAGTGACCGTACACCGTGCACAAAAATGCATAAAGGCGAACAAAAAAATAGACCAAAGACTTTAGCTGAGTTTCCAGACCATATCTCGATTGACTATGATTAAACCCAAGTTAATAGCTCTCTAACGATATCTATTTTTGTAGATTATTTTTGTGGAAACACCACGTAATTTGTTAAAGTGCCTATATCATGATTGGGTATCTTACATATTTTGGATATTTGGAACCTTCTTAGAAGATTTGTAATTTATCTTCTTTTTCTAAAATTTCATCTTCGTAGACATTTTCGCCGTTAAAGTTGACGGAAGTGACGTCTATACAGGAATCTGTAAAGTGGTTTTTAAACAGACAAATTTCTGCGTAGACGTCACTTCCGTCAACTTTAACAGCGAAAAAGTCTTTCAAAAATTCATTAATAATTCATGAGGAAAACACAAAGGAAAATCATGACCGTGACGTGTCTCTATATGTGATCGAGATACGCTCGCTATTTTCGATGAACTTTTTCTTCGATTTTGCGGCTCAGACAACTTCAATTTTCAAAATTTATTTCTATATATGAGCTTATTATATGGGTAGTTTTTGAAGTCATTTAAAACATTCGCAGTACGTGTTTTAAATAGTACTTAAAAAAATCAGAAGAAAATTTTATCAGATATAAAACCACGATACGGTTATGATTTTTCTTTGTGTTTTCCTCATGAATTATTAATGATAATAATTCATGAGGAAAACACAAAGAAAAATCATAACCGTATCGTGGTTTTATATCTGATAAAATTTTCTTCTGATTTACATAAACTTTAGCTTTGATTTTCTCGCCTTAGACAACGTTATTTTTCAAAATTACTACGCCAACGAACTTACCAAATGGTGATCGTTTTTTAAGCCATTCAAAACACTCGCAGAACGTGTTTTAAATAGTACATGAAGATGAAATTTTAGAAAAGGAAGATATAATGAAAATCTTCTCAAAAGGTTCCAAATATCCTAAATATGTAAAATCCCCAATCATGGTATAAGCTTTCGGCCTGTTGACTCAGGCCTTCATCAGAGCAAAAAGCTTAGCAAATAAATATTTTACGTGATGTTCCACAAAAATAATCTATATTACATTTATATCGCATTCATATCACATATATATTAATAATCGAACTCTATTTTATTTTTGTGGCAAATTCTGACGAATTCAGAGCACTTGAACTTGCAAACCTTAATGAAGACCTTAAGGTGGCTCCATACAGTTTCTTGAAAAATGGAAAATACAAGTTTGAGAGTCCAAAACACGTGCATAAACAATTCGGGAGAAGAATAAAACAAAATGTTATGCATAGTTAAACAGTCTGACAATCAAAAACTGTTACCAAATAAATAGCAACCGTTGTTGCTATGGCAATATGACGTTTCAAAATGGCTGCCAGTTACCCTTCAAACTAGTTTAATTCGAAAAAAACTTTGGTGACCCCCAATTTTTTTTTCATTAAAACTTTTCTTGTAGTATGAGTGAGTAATCAATAGGCCGATTTAAAAAAAATTCTGTAAAACGTGATTTTTCCGGGAAAAAAATTATCCGTTCTACAGTATTTTTTTTAAATCAGCCTATTGATTACTCATACTTCAAGAAAAGTTTTAATGAAAAAAGAATTGGAGGTCACCAAAGTTTTTTTCAAATTAAATTAGTTTGAAGGGTAATTGGCAGCCATTTTGAAACGTCATTGTTGTCATAGCAACAACTGTTATGTTGCTATTTATTTGGTAACAGTTTTTGATTGTCAGACTGTTTAACTATGCATAACATTTAGTTTTATTCTTTTCCCGAATTGTTTATGTACGTGTTTTGGACCCTCAAACTTGTATTTTCCATTTTTCTAGAAACTGTATGGAGCCACCTTAAATCAAGTTTATTGTGTATTTGTGTTGCATTGTAATACGTAGATGCTTGCAAAAATAAATATTATTTCAAGTATTAATCAGGTTATCTCTCAAGTGAGCAAAAATATCTACATATATTTTATATAAAATGTTGTGTTTTTTTAGAACATGTCTCCCATGGCCCACCTTCTCCTAATTGCCCAGGGAGGAGGTGGCGTCCAACAGACGTTGGACGAGGCTGTACGGATCCTAACGCCATATTTTGAAGTGGTAAATAAACTTATTATTGTATATATTACTGTATAAAAATACTTTGATGACGCAAATGATAGGATGTTGTTCTATTGCAAGACGCAACAACCAAGTTGAATTTATTTCCAAGTTGAATTTGTACGAATGCAATTAAAATATTCCTCATTTGTTTTATAGATAGATAGATAGATAGATAGATAGATAGATAGATAGATAGATAGATAGATAGATAGATAGATAGATAGATAGATAGATAGATAGATAGATAGATAGATAGATAGCCAGCCAGCCAGCCAGCCAGCCAGCCAGCCAGCCAGCCAGCCAGCCAGCCAGCCAGCCAGCCAGCCAGCCAGCCAGCCAGCCAGCCAGCCAGCCAGCCAGCCAGCCAGCCAGCCAGCCAGCCAGCCAGCCAGCCAGCCAGCCAGCCAGCCAGCCAGCCAGCCAGCCAGCCAGCCAGCCAGCCAGCCAGCCAGCCAGCCAGACAGACAGACAGACAGACAGACAGACAGACAGACAGACAGACAGACAGACAGACAGACAGACAGACAGACAGACAGACAGACAGACAGACAGACAGACAGACAGACAGACAGACAGACAGACAGACAGACAGACAGACAGACAGACAGACAGACAGACAGACAGACAGACAGCCAGCCAGCCAGCCAGCCAGCCAGACAGACAGACAGACAGACAGACAGACAGACAGACAGACAGACAGACAGACAGACAGACAGACAGACAGACAGACAGACAGACAGACAGACAGACAGACAGACAGAC
This sequence comes from Paragorgia papillata, assembly GCA_035771165.1. NCBI lineage: Eukaryota > Metazoa > Cnidaria > Anthozoa > Scleralcyonacea > Coralliidae > Paragorgia > Paragorgia papillata. Next base: position 1,363,052 of record JAWNZC010000216.1, read on the forward strand.
AGACAGACAGACAGATAGATAGATAGATAGATAGATAGATAGATAGATAGATAGATAGATAGATAGATAGAGGTATTAACCTATACTTAATGATATGCTTTCAATGAGTTAAAAATAATTAACCCTAGGCATTGTAATAATATACAAAACCAAATATATCCTTGTCATGATTTAGTGAAATGGTTCTCTGATGTAAATAGTGTTGGCAATGTTTTTGCATTATCCTAAATATGTTACGGTGGTTTTGTAATCGTGTAAAGTTTCATTTCAAAATTTGTTGAAGAAAAGGTGATATTTTACGTGTGAAGTTTGTATTTTGGAGCGCCGCCATTAGAGTAGTACAAAAATAGGTTACCCCAGAAGCATGATAAATTAAGATACTTGTTTGATAGACTAACTGACTAAACCCAGTTAATAATATATATATATATATATTTTTACATTTCAGATAAAAACAAGGACAACCGCCCCTCGGCCTCAACCTCAACCTTGGCTTCCACCTCCACCTCCACTACCACCACTCCAACCACCACTACTCCCACCTCCACATCCACTACCATTCCTACATCCACCACTCCAACCACCACTACTCCCACCTCCACATCCACTACCATTCCTACATCCACCACTCCAACCACCACTACTCCCACCTCCACATCCACTACCATTCCTACATCCACCACTCCAACCACCACTACTCCCACCTCCACATCCACTACCATTCCTACATCCACCACTCCAACCACCACTACTCCCACCTCCACATCCACTACCATGCCTACATCCACCACCACTCCCACCACCATTCCAACTTCCACCTCCACAAACTCATCACCACCACCACCAGCTCCATCACCACCACCACCACCACCAGCTCCACCAACACCAGCTCCATCACCACCACCACCACCTCCATCACCACCACCACCACCACCAGCTCCCATCACCACCACCACCAGCTCCACCACCACCACCAGCTCCAGCTCCATCACCACCAGCTCCATCACCACCACCACCAGCTCCATCACCACCAGCTCCATCACCACCAGCTCCATCACCACCAGCTCCATCACCACCACCAGCTCCATCACCACCACCAGCTCCATCACCACCACCAGCTCCATCACCACCACCACCACCAGCTCCATCACCACCACCGTCACCACCACTGTCACCACCACTGCAACCACCACCGCCACCACCATCGCCGCCACCACCCCAGCCACAAATCACGCCTGCAAACACTCCGGCATCACAAGTCGAGACCGACACTGACGGTGATGAGGAGGTAAGTAATGTATATTTATAAGCAATGTAAGCAGGGGTTACAAAGTAATACGAGTGCCAGAGCTGTACGTCAGTATATACGATAATATTTAAGGTGGCTCGATATGAAAAAACTATAAATAATCAGATTTTTCCCTCTAAAAAGTTTCACGGTGTAGATTCGTGCTTCGTTCTAGTTCCTTGCACGGCCAAACAAGTGTTACTCTTGAGTTTTGAAAAGTATTAGACAGTGCACGATTTTCAGGAGGGTAGAAATCTTTGTTGTAGCAAGTTCAGAAATCCTAATTTGCATTAAAATTGCATATTACAATAAATGCAATTTGTCCAGATACGCAAATGCTGCAAGTGTAAAACCTTTTCAATTATCAGCACTGACACTAGGGCTATGCAACTGACACTGACACTAAGGCTATGAAGCACAAATATACACCACTGATCTCTATATAAACTGGAAAGGGTATTCCCTATGACCAGCAGTCAAACATTTCGTACCAGTCGCCGCCATCTTACGTAGTGGAACATATGACGCATTGCGGCCTTAGAACTTGTTTCCAATCCTGAAGTTGACTGGCATAAGCAATCTTGACGTCAGCAGGGTCAGATTATCCAGGGGAGGAATATTAAGTACTCTGTGCCGGGGGAGTCAGAAAAGCCGTAAAGCCAACAACAGATGCCGGTTCGTTTAGTTTTCACTGTTTAACGACAAATAAAGTCAAAAGATGGCAAGTACACAACACGAGATATTGTTAAGGCATTAAGATTACTATAAAAGGTACATTTTAAGACTTGGAATTGGATTCTTCCTAGATTTTATTGTCTGTTTTTCAGTTTATATTATCGTGAAGTTTCTTCGTTGTCGGCACTGAAGAAAAACGACGAAATTTAAAAGTTTTCCAACTCAGTAATATAAACAAATGCAAGAAATTAGCGTCTTTAACCTTATTGAGTACTTCTTGTGTCATTACATTCGTTTAAATCTTCTTTAAGTAACTCTTTTTGTCTGTTTTCAATCTACAAAAGCTTATGAACTTCAGTGGCGACCATCTTAGGTAGTGGTCACGTCATCATAAGCTGGACGCTAAATTTGGCCCCATGGCCTATCCAGTTTTATTGAGATCAGTGATGTACCCCGTGAAACGTTTTAGAGGGTAAAATCTGATTGTTTATAACTTTTTCCTATCGAGCCACCTTAAAATACTTGGGATAGGATTATTTTCTGAGCTGGCGAAACATGTGTATATGCGCGATTGCCACGCCACCCAGAATTCTTTTCTGTTTTGGATGTTTTGATACAATTCTGGGGAACAAACCCAACTGTGTGTTCTAAAGGATTTTAACAATTAACAGAATATTAGTTATAAACAGGATATTTATTGTTTGCAACAATTTTTTTTATTAAGATGCACATCCTATACATGATAAAACAATTATAACATTTAATTATTTGCATAATAATAAAATATTATCAACCTTATCCAATAATTCGAAATATATTGAAAGTAATTTCCAACGTTTCGAGCGAAGGCTCTTCGTCAGAGTCAGACAGAAACGTTTCATATTTATGCTAAGCTTTCGGCCTTTACGTTTCTCTCTGATGAAGGGCCTTCGCTCGAAACATTAGAAACTACTTTCAATATTTTCGGCAGTACTTAAACCTTACTATGTTTTGATTTGTATTTCAACACTGTCTACGCAGCACACTACTTTTATCCAAGAATTGTGTAGAATTGCACAAAATTAGGCAGAATACTCAAACCTTACTATATTTCCATTTATCTAACTGGTCTAACAGAACTATATATACCGTATTAAAATGTTTATGGTGAATAATTAATATTTTTAGATAGAACATGAAGATAGGGAACACTTCCAAGGTGAGTATGTTTATTTTAAAACAAAAATCTTTATTTCTCACAAATATTTCACAATGATATTTCAGGCTAAACTGAACGATGTCAATTAGGGTATTCTCTTATGTGTTCGTTTTCTGACAATAACAGACTACATACGACTACAACTTTTAAAATAAAATTTTGCGAGAGTTAGACTGACCAAGAAAAAAAGACCTGGAACTAAAAGTCGCCATATATATTTGATCTTTTAGATAATCCTATGTACTCTAGGCGAGTCTTCAGGACGTACTCCGTAAGTATATTTTACAATTCAGTTGTCAGACAAGTAACCTGGTTGTTTTCTTTTACTAATACAGTTTAACTTAATTCTGTTCAGTTTACAGTAGATTAAAGGGCTTATGCAGCGAAAAATAAGTTCGGGAGAGACTCTTATTTCAAAGAACTTTATCGGATTTGTAGTTGATCTCTCCTGTGCTTCGAGGGTGCACAAAAAAAAAGTAACTAGTTATAGTTACAGTTACTTCTCCAGAAAAAGTAACTAGTTTCAGTTACAACAATCGTACTATAGTAAGGTTAGATATACTGCCGAAACAGAGAACGTAGGAGTCTAACGTTTTAAGCGAAGGCCCTCTCTGACGAAGGGCCTTCACTCGAAACGTTAGACTCCTACGTTCTCTGTTTCGGCAGTATATCTAACCTTACTATATTTCGATTGTTGTTTCAACACTGCCTACGCAGCACACTACTTTTATTTCATAAAAGATAGTTTCAGTTACAGTTACTTAAAAATGTAACTAGTTACTGTAACTAGTTTCTTGTAACGAAGATACTCACAGCACTGCTCAAAGGTTAGTAAAGGAGTAGGATCAAATAGGTAGTTTGGTAGACAATTTAAGAGCGACTTTTTCCAACTGATTTTCAAATGGGGGAGGGGGAAGAAGAGAGCGGAGCGGAGGAAAACTTAAGGGAAAAATCACCTTTTCCCTTTCCAAGAATTATAAGACAAAGATATTACAGTATATTATATCCTTTTACCTGGCGTTTTTACACGTTTTGGTCGCATCATTTCCTTGTGGTTGAAGCTGTTCAAGACTTAACAAGACAGACGCGGGTTACTGCAAAATCACAGTGCTATATATAGTACGTGAAGATACTGAAGTGTTATCGAAGCTGCAATCACATACATACGCAGGTTGTCACATGCAGTGCTAAGATCTAAAGTCTATTAAACACATTGGTCACAGACAAAAGTCAAAACACAATCCAGTTATCCGATAGAAAACACAATTTGCAATACACTAAACACGATTGCCTGTATTTAACATATTTCCACATATGTACACAGCGTTCATATGTCGAGTCTCTTCGGGTATTAAATATCAACACAGCTATTAACGGCGTCTGCTATTGTAAGCGTATATAATATCAAAATACTTGCCAGCGACATTACTGACCAATATTAAACTATGTCTGTGAACACACAAAACACATCTGAGACCGGACGAGAAAGACTTGATCAGACATCAGGAAAGCAAAGAAAGAAAGCATTATTTCCACATATGTACAGCGTTCATATGTCAAGTCTCTTCGGGTATTAAATATCAACACAGCGTCATGTTTACGGCGTGTAAGCGTATATAATATCAAGAATCAAGATACTTGCCAGCGACATTACTGACCAATAACTATGTCTGTGAACACACAAAACACATCCGAGACGAGAAAGACTTGATCAGACATCAGAAAAGCAAAGAAAGAAAGCATTTGGCATGCACGCATCAGTTTCGCAAAGCCTCAACAATTTAAACACAAACTGTTATAATGACATCTTTCGATCTTTGCTCAATTTCAACCTCGTGGTTATGACTCATCACTCATGACCCTCTCTCCTCCGCAGAGGCTTCTTGAGCTCTTCAATAATATATAGTAGAGCATAGAGTAATGCGGTAGAGTGTAATGGGAAATAACCGCATTACTCTATGCTCTATAGTCTATAAACCCCTGCAATATTAAACCCCTGTATATTATTGAAGAACTCAACAAACTGAACAAAGCTCAAGAAGCCTCTGCGGAGGAGAGAGCTCATGGCCAGTGTTGGTCAGAGCTGGTGTTGGTCACTCACATCGTCACTGATTGTCACATGCTAGTCACATGTTGCCTTGCGGTTCGTACCCAAACCCACACGCAGATGCAAATAAGCGCTCTGGATATCGTCGCCTCACTAATTAGTGGATCTATGAACTCAATTGGGATAAATTTCAGTATTTTCAGATGGAACATTATCCTTCGTCCTGCCTAGCTAATGACGTTTCATAATGTTCACAATTCTGTAAAATCTCACTCCAAAATGCAGAAAATGGCAAAATGGCATTTCAGGCACGCTAGGTTTCAACATTGGGTGGTGGGGGGGGGGGGGGGGGGGGGGGGGGAGTTTTCAACTTTTCATGCCCTGCAGATTCCTTGCCCTTTCGGCGCTCAAACCCCACAGGTCAGTGTCAAGCCCTCCGCACAGTTTGACCCCGAGTTTGACATCAATCCACCTTGGCACCTCCTCACGCGTCCGCCATAATCAGGGTTCTGGTAACGCTGCACTGCTAACAAATAACTACTGACAACCTTAAAAACACAAGGCTTTTTAAAATTATTTATTATTTGTTTTACACCCTTATTCAATTTTGTACCAGGCAGCACTTCCTTGCGATAGTAACTTCTAGTTATAAATATAATACAAGCATAACAAATGTTATATAAAACATTTGAAAAACACATGTTTGCATAACATTATATAATAAGAAAATAAATAATAATAACATTTAAAATAGAAAGTTTAAAAAGCGCAATTGTCGCAAGTTTTAACCACGTAAATAAAAAATGTTCTTAAAACGCGTAGTACGACATTTAAAAAGTTATAATCCGCGTGGGCGAGTACACAGTTTGCCTCTACATGGTCCGACGTCATGTCGTTATTGTCGATTTCAGTTCACTTTTCAACGCGCGGTTCGGAAGTTCGCTACCAACTATCGAACTACGTTTCTAAATTCAGAAGTTCATTACGAAGTTCGATTTGATGTTCGAATGTTCGATTCGAAGTTCGCATTTACGGAAAACCTTGGGTCGACCAGACTTTCTTTTGACGATTTCTTTGGGAAAATACGTTGTTAATCATTCTACAATTCCAAATTACCAACTGCATAGCCAAAGAATGGCGCAAAGCTGAACTTCGAATTGAACATTCGAACTTCAAATCGAACTTCGTAAGGTGTTCAGACATATTTATTTTGACCCGTTGCTAGGGAAAACTTGATTTGACCACAGAGCTTCTAGAGCTTTACAAATTTGAGCCCAGTATATATGAAGTTTGATGACGTCATACAGTGACGTCATTGAGATAAGAAAAAACCTATAATTTCTGCCAACTTAAAAGTTTTGCTAACTAAAGAAGTTTCACTAGAACCAGAATTGTTATGTGCAAAAAAGTACGCACGATTTTCTCAATTGAGAAAATCTTAATTTTAAGGGACATTTTTAACAAAAAATAGAATATCTTTGTCATTTTTGGTTTATTCATAAAATCCATGCGTACTTTTTGGGAGACATGTTTTCCCTAGGTGTAAACGAAAGAAAGTAACGATTCGATAAATACTCGCAGAAATTATAGGAATCTTGCGAGCTCATGTTTTTGCGACTCCATGCCACTCAACGTAGCCTGAAAGAATCAGGCGCGAGCCCTCCTCCTGCCTGATCGGAGCTTGCCAGCTAAATGCGAGTTCAGCGGTGGTTCCAAGCCAAGAATGCTTGAAAAGTCGTCTTGTTCTAAAGTTAAAAGTTGATGTCCACTGTCTTCGGAATGTTTGATTTATGGTTCATCAGCTCTGCCGATTTCTAAATTCTGGCATCATTCCAAATATCTCGACGCGACGTCGTGACGACCGGAGATGCTCGGAGGCGTCAGCTGGACATAAGTAGTGCGGGCGCCCGCACTCCTTATGTCCAGCTGACGATTTCGACTCCGAAAGAACCTCTGCGGAGGAGAGAGCCGTCTGTGTGCCAGCGACATTCTACAGCAAAGGAATAGTTTTCTTTTGTTTTGGTACTTTTTCTCACGAACTTGCTCGGCTCTTTTCGGGTTTTTTTTGTTATCATTTTATACCTTTTTGCAGTGTATAACTACAAAAATATGTTCTTGTGAAAAGATTTCTCCGACCGGAAGTAATGTCCTGCGCAACCGGTTGCCTAGCAACGAAATACGTCCGAACACCCTTAATTCGACACTTGGCAACGAACTTCCGAACCACGCGTTGGAAAGCTAGTGAACTGAAATCGACAATAAGTTTGCTAGAAGGGAGGAGCGTAAAATTTGTAAAACGCTGTAAAATTTTCCTTGCTGAAGGATATTCAAAACACGTTTATAAATCTGTTCGATGTGCAAGCATCCAGTTGTAGAATTCCATTTATTAAATAGTCTATTTTGATACAGAAATTAATAAAAGGCCTACGAGTTTAACAATTTTTTATTTTTCAACCAAATTTTAGAGGCGAAGACCGTTCTACATAAGGGACGAGGACCTGTTTGGCGAAGCAATGGCTGATCAAGGTAATGTTAATTTTAATTTGTTGAACGTGTAAGGTTTCGTATTTATTTACCCTTTTTCTTTACTTTTTCTTTCATTTTTTCTATTTAGTTTTTTTTCTGTCTTATTATATTTATATATATTAATTTTTATATATTAATTTATTTATTAGCCTTGCTACGGGAGAGAACAAGGGCGTGGGGGGAGGGCCCCAGACTCGACAGGTACAGGAGGTGGCTCGCTCAAAGACCCAGTGTCCGAGAGCGACGGCGGGAGAGGGAGATGAGGCGACACATCTGGGTGGACATGGAAAGAACACGACGACGAGCACGATACGTGAACCGACGATGACGATGACTTTACTGAACTGACTAGACTTACAGTACGATAATGGACGAGGCATTTCCAAGTTGGTTGTATGGACTAGAAGCTGAGAATGAGAAAATATTAACACAGGCAGCCCAGACGGCTTCTACTCCGCCTTTAGATTAGGGTTGTGCAGGTTGACAATATGACAGTTGACAATAAAATATTAAAGATTTTAATAAGAATTCGGTTATAATTTGAAAAAGATTGCCGTATTTCTGTTAAATCTATAAAATAAACTTACTTTTAATTAACAGTTTAACTTTCCCTTCAAAGTAATGCTGTTAGAAGTTTCAACTCACTTACACAAAATGTTTATGTAATCTTGTGGCAAATTAATTAAATAAACAATAAATATGAAAGTTAAATTGTTAAAAGTAAGTTTATTTTATAGATTTAAGGAAGATACAGCAATATTTTTGAAATTATAACCAAATTCTCATTCAAATCCTTAATATTTTGTCAACTGTCATAATGTCAACCCGCACAACCCTGTACAAGTCCCCATTTTTCATTTACACAGTAAAAAAGAGATAAGCATGAATGATTATTCTATTATTCATTAATTCCTTCTTTCATTTACTTATTTCTTTATTCAAAATTCCCATACCTTCAAAAATTTAAAAAAGCAGTGTGTATTGGTTTTGTTGTGGAGCAACCTCGTCCCCAGGTCATTTTGCCTCCACGTCGGGATGTCGGCGAAAATGGCCCTGGCATCGGCTGGTCGATTCTATAATCTGATTGGCCGGTTTAAGAACCCGATTAATTCAGATAGAGTATAATTTATTCAGGAAATTTGAATTGCAATGGGGATCCACTCTGCAAAGTTTACTCAAAGAATGGAAACGATAGCTTTGGTTATAGTCAAGAAGAACATTAGATGTATGTTTGTTCATGACATTTACATGTCTTCTGGATAATCGTGGGAGTATCATGATGAATAATGCTAGCCCAGTTGCTTTTCTGGTGAAGGCTTCACATGAGTGACTCGACAAAGCGTTGAATATTTCTATTTATTATTCATGCATACGTATTATACAAAGAGCAAAACACAAAAGCCGCATAAATTTTCTTGCCATAACACCCCAAAATTCTGGGTGTCACGTGACCAGCCGATGCCAGGGCCATTTTCGCCGACCTCCCGACGTGGAGGCAAAATGCCCTGGGTACGAGGTTGGTTGTGGAGATGGAAAGGTGGATGTAATGTTGTGGTGATGGAAAGGTGGGTGTTGTTGTTTTACTATTGTTGTCAACATTGATTGTTGTGTTAAAAATTAAATAAAAAATATTAAAAAAATACAAAAAAAAATACAATAAAAAAAAATACAAAAAAGCAGTGTTTATTAAAGTGTTGTTGATATTGTTTGTTGCCGTGTTAGAAATGAAATAAAAAATATTAAAAAAATAAAAAAATAAAAAAATAAATAAAAAAAAGCAGTGTTTAATTAAACTATAGTTGTTGATATTGTTTGTTGTTGTGTTAAAAATTAACTTAAAAATATTTAAAAAAATTAAAAATAAATAACATAGAAATACAAAAAACCAATGTTTATTAAATCGTTGTTGATATTGTTCGTTGCCGTGGTGATGGAAAGGTGGGTGTTGTTGTGGTGATGGAAAGGTGGGTGTTGTTGTTAAAAATGAGGTAAATATAAAAAAGAGTACTCCAACCTTACTGTATTTCGAATTGCCGGAAGCGGTATATATCTACCCATTTGTGATGATTGAGTTATTCATTTTATTTTCCTTCCATTCATGCCATTCTTCGATCCATTCATCTACTCATTAACCATTACATTACATTACATGCTTCTACCTCAAGCACCTTGAATTTTGCCTCTACTCTCTATTTACAACTTTAACTCTACATTGAACTTTGACTCTACTTTGAACGTTTCCACTCAGGTGTACCGTGCGTGGCAGGCGTGCTGCTTGCGGGACGTATATCGTTAATTTGAATCGTCCTGATGCTTTGACTGTTTTGCCAAAATGATTCTCAAGAAAATGTTGAAAATAAAGTTTAGCTTAATATATTCACGACCTGCGTCAATCTGTGGCAGGCGTTCACTTTCGCCTCCCGCCCGCAAGCACCACGCAGGCCACGCAGGCTAACTCAATGGCCTCCTCATTTCCCTCGTCCGCTGTCGCCACCTCCTGTACCGACTTTGTCTGGGGCCTCGGCCTTGACTACTCTGGAAGAACTTCGAGCCTAATGACTGTACTTCAACCATCTAAAAAGACCAAACCAAACGATAAAAGGATAAAGGACTAGAAGCTAATCATCCTTACTCGCAGCCAGCAGCTGAATTACAAATGACGCAGATCAACGTGAAGCGCCTTTGATATGCATCGACACGGCCAAACAGCCGCCATATGACACAGTTCAGACCACGGATCACAGCTAAGATGTTATGTGTTGATTTTACGGAAGGAGGAAAACCAGAGAACCCGGCAAAAACACTCGAAGCATAGGAGACATCAACTGTATACAACAAGATCGACAACGGGGTCATTCCCAAGCGGTCACCCATCCAAGTTCTAACCCCGTCTAACTGGGTTGTACTTTTTAGTGAGAGGCAGCGCGCTAACAACACACGCCACCCGTGCTCCCGTAGAACCGTCTTAATAGAGAAAGGAGAAGAATCGAATCATTGATTATAACGTCGTCTACGTCGATAACGTACATATTATTCAAAACGACATGGAGACGTTAAACGAAATATTTCGTGATTTTCATCAGGTTTTTTTTTTTCCGACTGGATAAAGGACTGGGGGCTAATCATCCTTACTTGCAGCCAGTGGCTGAATTGCGAAGGACGCAGATCAACGTGGTCGTGTCGAGGCATATCAAAGGCGCTCCAGGCAGCCGCCATACTACACAGTTCAGACCACGGATCACAGCTAAGATGTTATGTGTTGATTTTACGGAAGGAGGAAAACCGGAGAACCCGGCGAAAAATCCTCGAAGCACAGGAGACATCAACTACAACTCTACCCACATGAGTTCCAAGATCGACAACGGGGTCATTCCCAAGCGGTCACCCATCCAAGTTCTAACCCCGTCTAACTGGGTTGTACTTTTGGTGAGAGGCAGCGCGCTAACAACACACGCCACCCGTGCTCCCGTAGAACCGTCTTAATAGAGAAAGGAGAAGAATAGAATCATTGATGGGTAATGTCGTCTACGTCGACAACTACGTATTATTCAAAACGACATGGAGACGTTAAAAGAAATATTTCGTGATTTTCATCATGGTTTTTTATGTATCGACTGGATAAAGGACTGGGGGCTAATCATCCTTACTTGCAGCCAGTGGCTGAATTGCGAAGGACACAGATCAACGTGGCCGTGTCGAGGCATATCATATCAAAGGCACTCCAGGCAGCCGCCAACGACACAGTTCAGACCACGGATCACAGCTAAGATGTTAGGTGTTGATTTTATGGAGGGAGGAAAACCGGAGAACCCGGCGAAAAACTGTCGAAGCACAGGAGAGATCAACTACAACTCTACTCACATGAGTTCCAAGCTCGTGGTCAAAACGTGGTCATTCCCAAGCGGTCACGCATCCAAGTACTAACCCCGTTTAACCGGGTTAACTTTTTGCTGAGAGGCAGCGCGCTAACAACACAAGTAACAACGACAGAGCCTGGTACACTTTTGCGAAATTTTCACGTGATCTAATTCATTCGTGGTTTTGAATCACAGATTGAAAGTGGACTATTGTCGAACGATACGCGATTACGGTACCTTTTGAACAACAAGACACCTGGGTCAGTCGTTCACTCGACCTATACTGGCAAGTACACCGAGTCTGAATCGAAGGCTGAATGTGGTGCATACTTCGCACTGGTGAACATATTTACGATCAAGACAGTTGTCAACTACACCTCATCGCTGTTAAGCTACAAAGTCATGCAGTCAGTTTCAAAATCTACCAACAATGTGCAAGAACACCTTGATCAAAAGGCAAAGCTGCTCAACTGTTTGTCCAACTCCCCGCTCCAAAAGCGAAAGGAACAAAGAACTTCTCAGTCACAACGGCCAACAACTCACCGAAAGTATGAATATTAGCGGAAGTAAAAGGCGCAAAAATGCAAAATCGTGACTCCCAAAAAGAAAAAAACCCAAAACGAGCCGAAACCTAGACTCGGCCTACCATGGGTGACCGCAAATCAAGGTTACTTTGAAGCCAAGAAGAAATATGAAGACCCGTACAAGATTTCGAATGGATATCTCAAGAAGGCGACTTAGTGACCCACCGTAAAAGCAGGAGATGAGGCAGCGCTTGATCGGTTTTCTACTCTCCTCACGTAGTGAGTGTATTGGATCACCCACATAGTTTACAGAACTTGGTCATCGAGCTTTCGCGGTATCTGCAAGATCGATCGTGAAGAGAAGCGAACAGAACCAGGCGAAAGCTGTGATAGTGCTCCTAGACTAACTAACTTTTCTAAATTTGTCGAGAGCAAAGCAAGAGTTGCAAATGATCCGATCTTTTTACGTGGATCGTTAAACCGAAGAACAAGAGAAGCCAAAGTCCAAACCTAGATACCGACCAAGTGAATCAATCTCCAAGTATACAGCAGGAGCAACGACGCTTGTTATGGTGCTGGCCATAGAGCAAAAGGATGTTCCCAAAGAAGAAAGTGTAAAAGTTGTCCTGACAAGCATCCGACAGCGCTCCGTGACGACAATTTCACACCCAAAATTCCAAGATAGATACCCGAGAAAACGCCCAAGAACGACAACAGGGACGTTCCATTGTCAAAGAATGGTTGTTTCGTGTTACACTTTTAACCGGAAAGAGTTCATTGAGTGCAATGTCAATAGTGCCTGTCAAGTTGGAAACAAACGGCAAAGAAGTCATCACTATGCTATGCTGGATAACTGTAGCATCGGAACATTCATACGAGATGACGCGTAAGAGAAGAGTTGGAAGCCGTCGGAACGGAAACAAATCTTGTCATAAAGACTATCAACGGCTCCGAGCTACATAATACAACCATTTTAGCTGACCTCGTTCTTTACCGATCTAGATGGAAATAATTCAGTCAAGCTAGCTTCCAAGAACTTTTACCAGACGGAAAATTCCTGCCAGTGAAGAAGAAATTCCACGTAGCACCTTCAAAGAATAGCATGTACCTGCATATCGGTCTGCATACCGGTCTGCATACACGCTTACGGTACCTTGGACAGTACCTGGAATATGAACCAAAAGCTTGAACAAAACTGCAGAAGATTCCGCAGAAGTGGGCGTCGTTTACGTTCTTAAAAAACGGAAGATCTGGCTATTGAAAGAATAAAGGGCGTAATGCGTGCCCGCGTACGTGGAGGTCACCAAATTTATCTGCAATAAAAGAAAAGTCTTAAATACAGTCACGGAAGAAGAACGAGTAAGCAACCACCGATAGAGCCAGCGTTGGGCGTCCAATGGTAAGTAGAATCAGGTTATTATTTATTATATGGCACGAATTACTTCCGGTAAAATCACGCGCTGTGATCGGTTGCTGACGTGGCGAAATTTCTCCGTAATGCCCGCAGGCATTATAAAAATTGTTAGTTCTTGACGAAGTTAAAGGAAGCGAGGACCAAGAAATACAAGCTCGATTTTGTAATAATAGGGATTGTAAAATAGGGAGTTTAAGCAAATACAACGCGAACGTCAATGACGACGTCCTTAATACAATAGAAGTTTCTTCATACAACAAAGAAAATGAATAATTTTTAGTCCCAAGAGTAATCGTAACGCCGTCCCTACATACAACGTTATTCAGATCATTTTCACGTCTTCAGGACGACGTTAACTCGCGAAACGGTGAAACCTGTTAGTTGAGTTGGACCTCAAACTATGCGACAAAATCCTTTTAGAACTCTGAAGCTTTTGGATGGTGAAAACATATTTTGAGCATTCAATACTACGTAAATGGATTCGTGGTTTCTGCTAGATACTGAACTTTAGATTGCTGTCGTCGTCCTAGCTTGCTTAAGTTCCCTATTATTAAACCTCGGCAAGACCTCGGTTTGATATTTTACCGTAAAGACCTCACTCTCGGTTATTAAGCAGTTAATCTTATTTTTGACACGGTAGCGTGATCAACCTTATTTAAAAAAATAGTACTATAACATAAAATGATTGTTTTTCATAGATAGCTTTGGATTTCGTATAATGATGAAAGATAAACTGCCTACAAGAAATAGTATCTTATCCACCGTAAGCTCGATCTACGACCTTCTGCATGGAATGAGTCACGTGATGAGTGGAGAGTATTAAATTGAAATTTACTCGGAAAAAGATGGACGAGCTGTCAAAGTAAAGACAAGTCATGGCAGCTAGACAGCGAGCAACTACCGATAGAGCGAGCGTTGGACGTTCAATGGTTAGTAGAACCAGATTATTTTTAATCTTATTTTTGACACGGTAGCGTGATCAACCTTATTTAAAACTCTAACATAAAATGGTTGTTTTTTTGTAGATGTCTTTGGATTCCGAAGAATGATGAAAGATAAACTGCCTACAAGAAAAAGTATCTTATCCACCGTAAGCTTGATCTATGTATATGACCTTCTGGGAATGAGTCACGTGGTGAGTGGAGATCAAGAAGAGTATTAAATTACCCGGGAAAAGATGGACGAGTAAGAGCTGGCAAAGTAAAGACAAAGATACTCTCTCTTCTCGGAGAGAGTATTCAAGTTGATCGTCGCCTCAATGGGACTCATGAGACGAACGGTGAGGGAGGAGAAATGGAGCTGCGGTCCGTTACCCCCTGGAGTTGTGACTTGTTTCCTGCCTGAAGGGGCAACTTTCTTTTCTCGTAGTCACTTCTTTCTTTTTGGTGTCTGTCAGATTGGACTCGGCATTCAGTTCTGCTTGAATGGCCTCGAGTGTAGTCGGAATCTGATTCTCTTGTGGTTTAGATTAGTTTCTTTTGCGGACTACAATCAGTTGCAAAAATTGTTCAGTCAAATATTTGTCTTACTTTTCCAGTGTTCAAAGCAACATTGAATGGGGACGGGGGTTAAATGCAAACTCAAAATCTTTGGTTTTGCATAATCGTTATAGAGACGTGCTTTCAGATTCAAGTGTTTCAACAAATTTTGCAACTCATGATTGTACCTTCGCACCAACTCTCTTGCAATTAATGGAATGAATGAATGAATGAATGAATGAATGAATGAATGAATGAATGAATGAATGAATGAATGAATGAATGAATGAATGAATGAATGAATGAATGAATGAATGAATGAATGAATGAATGAATGAATGAAAGTTATGTTCTGTAAAAGGAACAGTCCAAGCCAAGGACACCAAGTATAGACCCTTAATAAGTGTAGAATTCGTAATTTTCACCCTATGACGTCAATTTCTCTTTTGAATATTTTCAATTTCGTTTATTCTCCTAGCTTTTGTACATTTTCAATAGAATTCAAAAGGGTGAAAATTACGTCAAGTGCGGAAAATGACGTACTCTGGACTTAAAAGGGTCTATACAAGTATTTTCTGTATGAAAAATCAAATTAACCAAGAAGGAATATTTCTGCCCAAGATGGCTAAATGAACTAGGACTAAAAATTGATTAGTGGAATATAAAGAGAGAAATGGCCAAAACATTACCCACCGCCAACTTTGCAAGATATCACATTCAAGATAAACAATGCAAGATACTTCAGCAAATTGGATGCAGCTAAAGGTTACTGGCAGAAGATAACCAAAAACAGCAAGTTAACGACATTTAATACACTTTTTGGAAAATGGTCCTTTCTGTAAGGTACCTATATTTGGAATTGTGTCGATCTGCATAAAAGATCTAGAAAAAAGGTGGATGGAAGCTGTCACGGCTTTGAAAACTTGGATGGAGTAAACGTCGTAACAATTAAATGACATCTGATTGGTGTAACTCATTACATGTAATTGTAGAAATCTAACGACGACACTTCAACAAGTGTCTACACTTCATCAAGAAAGAAATGCTAAACCTTAAGCTTTAATCTTTGGAACCAGATCCAGATAACAGATGACATCATCCACATCAAAGAAGGAATAGCACATGGAAATACTAACCTACCTAGCCAAGTTTGCACCCAAACATTCTGAGATTAAAGCACCTTTACGCGAGCTGCAAAGAAGACATTCCAAAGGAATATATGGGATGCAAACCTAGACATCATCTTTGCAGACTTTCTGAATTGACTTTACAGACTTTGCAAATGCAGACTTTCTGAATTTGTGAAACCAATTTGAAGTAACTTGCAGTAAAGTCAAAATGAAAAAGAAACTGAATAGTTATTTTACTATATATCCAAATTGTTATTTATCATGAATATTGATGATGTCACAACATTTACTGATTACAATTTAATGTAAAGATAATTTAAGTATATTATCTAAACGCAACTCTCACTACGATCTTAGAGGGTCAAACATCTTAGAACTTTGTAAAGTACATACAACATATAGACTTAAAATCATGGTGGTATACAACTGGAAAACTGTGGGACTTATTGCCAGAAACTGTGAGAAAAACATTAACTTAGCACAAAATCTAGAACTATAATAGATTTAAATGGTCAATATTTATTATTGATTTGTTATATGTTTTACTTTTATGAACTATATTATTGTAGCAATTATAATTTAATATTCCAATTTCCAAAACATTCATATTGTATTTAACGTAATTAGTGCATGTAAAATAGCTGTAGTATAGCCATTAAAGAGCATTGACCACTTTAAATAGAATTCTGTTTCTATATAAACTGTGCAAAACCACGCAAAATATTCTTGATTGTGTTGTAAAATAGATCTCGTTAGTTTAATAGTAAAGTACTTTCAGCTTGGAGTTTCTTAAGTTTTGCTAGTTCTTGCTCTACAAGCTGTCGTTAGTTAGTATAGTACTTTCAGCTTAGAGTTATAATAAATATGCCAAATCCCACATCTCTCTCTCTCTCTCTCGCTCGCTTACTCACTCTCCCCTTCATCCTTGGCCATTCTCTTCCTCGCATACCTTCCACCTCCTCGCATACCTTCCACCTCACATTCCGCATCCATGATGTCATTCATTATTCTCCTATTAGATCTCTAACGCTAGTCCATGGACTGGCCATGCGATTTCCATACGTGATTTGTGTACTTGTGACTAAAGAATCCATATCGCATGTTATTTTCACTAACATACTTGCATGTATGCTCAAGAAATACATACTGTAATCAAACTGACTAAAACGTTTGCTGCAAACCTCCAAAAAAATAATGTAAATATTTAATTTTCATATTTTATAATCTTCAGAATTCTACAAATCCTTTCCCTAAAATGCAGGAAATGGCATTTCAAAACCCCTAAATTTCATAAATTTTCCAGGGCATGCTACGGCCCCTTCTTTAGAAATGTTACTTCGTGCCCACCCAATTGGTCAACCCTGGCTATGCACTTTAAATAGAGAATAATACATGGATGAGTGGAAATATTAAATTTATTTCAAGTGTTGACTAGGATATCTCACGAGTGAGCCGAAAGCAAATGTTTTTTATATGAAGAAAGTGTCAAAGCTATCAAAGAATTTCTAAAAAATTATTGCAAATATTCTGGAAAAAATTATGTTCATTCTTATCTGTAGTTTAGTTGTCCCAAAATCAACTTGTCTGCACCAAAGATGGAGGAAATAAACCAAGTGTGACATACTGTAGTCTTCCAAAATCTAGAAAAGAAAAAGAGAGCTTGTCAGTCAAACAAATAGATCACTTTTTCCCATGTGTGTTTACTGTAACAGATCACAGATGTCACAAGCATGTAAAAAACAAGAAATTACAACACAAGATGAAGTCAAGTAGTGGGACTGTTGTTCGTTACATGCTGTGACGTCTTCTGTGATCTATTACCATATTTGACCAGTTAAGCACCCATGTTTGGAAAACTGCCCATGCAGCCCCCTTTTTGGACTAAAAGTTTGTTTACAAGTGTATTATTAAAATTTGACTTACATTTTGCACTGGTGTTTTCACAAAGAACTTGGTTGCTTGTAAGCAATAAAATTTCCATATTTTTTTGTGTTTTAAGCAATTATTTTTGATAATTTATTTTTAATGTGAGTGGAAAAATTGAAACGTTTTAAAACACAGTCTTAAACACAGTCTTTGATGTCTGCCATTTTGAATTTCTGTGTTCACTGGTCCCAGTCTCTGTGCGTTTAGCACCCAGATGCCCACAAAAGTGCCCATGCCTGTGTAAGCACCCACCCCCTTCTTTTTGTAAAAACTAAAGCACTTGAGGGGGTGGGTGCTTAACTGGTCAAATATGGTACAGTACACGCACTGAGAAATGTAATCTACTTGTTTTACACAACAAAAATTCAGGTGACTTATTGAATGATTTTGGGGGCATGAAAGAAATTAAAAACAACTCTGCTGATGTAGATTTGACACCATCTCTGTGTACATGTGAACAGACAGATCCAAGATGACGTACATCACACCCATGTAATTACCTCTTTCTTGTCCAGTTCAAAAACCAGTCACAGCAAGTGGTCTTGGCAATTTGTTTGAATCGTTTTTACCTCTGCTATTAGAATTTTGGGTTTTCAGGTCTTGTCAGACAACCCATTTTGCAAATTATGCTAATTTATGCAAATTATTATTAAAAATATTATTATAATCTATAACAAAATGTTAAATATTTAAACAATAAATGACTGACTTTACCAACAAACTTTTTAGAAGTAAAATGAAAAGCAACAATTAAAAAAATTAAAGCAATACAATAAAACGCAAATATTATATTGATTTTTACCCAAATGGTGCGCGCCACGCGTGCGATCATCACTTAATATTTTGGAAATTTATAAATTAAAAGAGAATTATACAAGAACATAAGACCATAATACATCAGCAAGATCGTTTTTAAGTCAGCTATTCAGATTTTAGGTTATTTTGCGTGATATTTACTCATGTTTGCCATTTAATACAACGCCGACAACAAATTTTACCAAATTATTGCTAATCTACGACATAATTACAACAGGCAAATGCTTATACTTACTTTAGGAGTTGTTAGTTGTTAAATTTTCGTTGATTTCGCTAATATATTGACAAATAAAAGCCATTTTCTTCTTGTTGAGATGCACGTAGCTTTGTTTTTGCGCCTATGTTAGTACCTGGCAGCGGTCTTCGTTCGGAGTGGCATTTTGATTGGTTAATAATTTTGGCGCCAAAACCCGAGCTTTGTTGGTCTTCGTTTTCAAGATTTTTCTTCGTCCACTTCATCCTCGTCCGCTTCGATCGCTTTTCCTCGCTTTTTTACATCTCGTAAGTACATTTTCGCTTATGTATTACCATATTTGTTTAGCTTAACCTTTTATAATTTAATATTTGCCAAATAAGGCTTTGTTTCACCTCGTAGGAGTGATTTCTGACAGGTGTATTTACTCGCGACTCTCGACTTTGAACCAGTGCTTTGAACAGAACCAAATCTTGAACATTACTGACTTCGTTGAACCTTTTCATCGCTTTTTGATAGCTCGTAAGTCCATATTATCTTCTACATTACCATATTTGTTTAGCTTAACCTTTTATAATTTAATATTTGCCAAATACGGCTTTGTTTCACCTCGTAGGAGTGATTTCTGACAGTTCGCGACTCTCGACTTTGAACAGAACCAAATCTTGAACATTGCTGACTTCGTTGAACCTTTTCATCGCTTTATGATAGCTCGTAAGTCCATATTATTTTCTACATTAACATATTTGTTTAGCTTAGCCGTTTATAATTTAATATTTGCCAAATACGGCTTTGTTTCACCTCGCAGGAGTGATTCTTGACAGTTGTGTTTACTCTCGACTTTTGAACTGAACTAAACCTTGAACATTTATACTGACTTCGTTGAACCATTTCATCGCTTTATGATAGCTCGTAACTACGTTTTATCTTCCACATTACCATATTTGTTTAGCTCAACCGTTTATAATTTAATATTTGTTAAATAAAGGCTTGTTTAACCTTGTAGGAGTGATTTTGGACAGTTCTATATGCTCGTGATTCTGAATTCGGTTTCATTCTTTATTTATATCTCGTAAGTACATTTTATCTTCTATTTTGACCATATTTGCATAGATTGACCATTTATAATTTAATATTTGTTAGATACGGCTTTGTTTAACCACTTTAACCTGGTATGAGACGAGGGGCAAATCACTGATTTAAATCACGTACACCTTCAAAAAAATCACAATAAAAATAAAAAAAATCACCAAAAAAATAAAAAAATCACCAAAAAAATTAAAAACTCACCAAAAAAATAAGAAAATCATGAAAAAAATCACATGATTTTTTTACCACGTACACTTTTTCAGGAGTGATTTGCCCCTCGGTATGAGTGATGTTTTACTGCTGTATTTACTCGTGACTCTAGACTTCGAACTGAACTATTGAACTATAAAACCTGGACTTTAGACTGAACTATGGACTGAAACTTAGACTGCAGTATTTATTTATATATATATATATATATATATATATATATATTTAACAAATAGATTCCATTTTGCCGTTGTCTGTTCAGTTATAGATGCACAGATGACGTCACAACGTGGTAAGAACAAAAAAGTGGCCCACGAGACGCAGTCGAGTGGGTCACTGATGTTCTTACCACGTTGTGACGTCCTCTGTGCATCTATAACTGAACAGACAACAAAAAAATGGAATATATTTGTTTTATACAATAAAAATTAAAAAGGTCTTTGTCGAAACTCGTGCCGGATTTTGGGGCATGAAGAAGGAAAAAGGCAAGTCAGCTGACGTGATCTGACGTGACCATGTGTCTGTCCTCTAATAGATCATGGCCAACAACCAATGAAAACACGCATAGCAACTAGGGTATTGTATAAATATATATAGATAGATAGATAGATATTTCTAAAACTCATTAATAATTCATGAGGAAAATTCAAAATAAATTAAGGTTTAATCAATGTCTGTTTACCCTGGTACAGAACTGATATCTGAGTGTCTGTAAATGTGATACAGAACTGTTTAATAAAACATCAGTTCTGTATCCCCCCAGTGGTTTGGTGTGCCTTTGACGCTCTATTAGAGACTAATAATTATTAACTAATAATCAATAACTAATAATTAAAGTCTAATAATTAAAGTCTAATAATTAAAGATTAATAACTAATAATTAAATAGAGAATAATACATGGATGTGCGGAAATATGAAATTTATTTCGAGTGTTGATCAGGATATCTCACATGTGAGCGAAGCAAACGAGTGACATATCCTGTTCAACACGAGAAATAAATTTCATATTTCCAAGCATTCATGTATTGTTCTGTTTATTATAGAAAAAAATTGTCCTATTGCCTTGCAAAAATTGCATTAAACAATAATGCTGATTCAGCGATAATCATCACATGTGCGATTATCATAAATAATCACACATGTGAGATTATCCCTTTTATTAGTGGTGGAAAAATCAATAAAACACTCTATTTTATATAATAACTAATAATTAATATAACTAGTAATCAAAGACTAATAATAAATAACTAATAATTAAAGATTAATAATTAATAACTAATAATTAAAGACTAATAATTAATAACTAATAATTAAAAACTAATAATTAAAGACTAATAATTAAAGACTAATAATTAATAACTAATAATTAATAACTAAAAACTAATAATTAAAGATTAATAATCAATAACTAGTAATCAATAACTAATAATTAAAGACTAATAATTGATAACTAATAATTAAAGACTAATAATCAATAACTAATAATCAACAACTAATAATTAAAGAATAATAATTAATAACTAATAATTAATAACTAAAAACTAATAATTAAAGATTAATAATCAATAACTAGTAATCAATAACTAATAATTAAAGACTAATAACTAATAATTAAAGACTAATAATTAATAACTAATAATTAAAGACTAATAATTAATAACTAATAATTAAAGACTAATAATTAATAACTAATAATTAAAGATTAATAATTAATAACTAATAATTAAAGATTAATAATTAATAACTAATAATTAAAGACTAATAATTAATAACTAATAATTAAAGATTAATAATTAATAACTAATAATCAAAGACTAATAATAAATTACTAATAATTAAAGATTAATAATTAATAACTAATAATTAAAGACTAATAATTAATAACTAATAATTAAAAAACTAATAATTAAAGACTAATAATTAAAGACTAATAATTAATAACTAATAATTAATAACTAAAAACTAATAATTAAAGATTAATAATCAATAACTAGTAATCAATAACTAATAATTAAAGACTAATAATTGATAACTAATAATTAAAGATTAATAATTAATAACTAATAATTAAAGACTAATAATTAATAACTAATAATTAAAGATTAATAATTAATAACTAATAATTAAAGACTAATAATTAATAACTAATAATTAAAGATTAATAATTAATAACTAATAATTAAAGATTAATAATTAATAACTAATAATTAAAGACTAATAATTAATAACTAATAATTAAAGATTAATAATTAATAACTAATAATTAAAGACTAATAATTAATAACTAATAATTAAAGATTAATAATTAATAACTAATAATTAAAGATTAATAATTAATAACTAATAATTAAAGACTAATAATTAATAACTAATAATTAATAGCTAATAATTAATAATTAAATACTAATAATTAATAACTAATAATTAATAACTAATATCTAATAATTAATAATTAAAGACTTATAATTAAAAACTAATAATTAAAGACCAATAACTAATAATTAAAGATTAATAATTAATAACTAATAATTAAAGATTAATAATTAATATTTAAAAACTAATAATTAAAGACCAATAACTGATAATTAATAATTAAAGATTAATAACTAATTATTAAAGATTAAAAATTAATAACTAATAATTAAAGACTAATAATTAAAGACTAATAATTAATAACTAATAATTAAAGACTAATAATTAATAACTAATAATCAAAGACTAATAATTAATAATTCATAAATAATATATGACTAATAATTAAAAACTAATAATAAATAGCTAATAATTACAGGCTAATAATTAATAACTAATAATTAAAGATTAATAACTAATAATTAAAGACTAATAATTCATAACTAATAATTAATAACTAATATCTAATAATTAATAATTAAAGACTAATAATTAAAAACTAATAATTAATAACTAATAATTAATAACTAATAATTAATATAAACTAATAATTAAAGATTAATAATTATTAACTAATAATTAAAGATTAATAATAAATAACTAATAATTAAAGAATAATAATTAATAACTAATAATTAAAGACTAATAATTAATAACTATTAGTTTTCTAATTTAATGTGCAAATTGTTAAATATTTATAATTTACCTTTTTTTTACTTATATCTATATTTACTTATTTATTAGCCATCGTTTGCAATCAACAAAGAATTGTATAAGAGCATTCCAAACTTATGAATCCAATTATGGAAGTGCACTGTGTTTTGGTCAAAAAACTGGTGACAAAGAAATCAGGCTCAAAGGTAATTTACTACTCATGGGCTTGATCCTTGCATTATGCAATTTATGGTTCAGGCTGGGTCTGGTGGCCAGCATTAAAGGCTTTATATTAACCGAGTTTGAGGTCTGTAGGGGAAAGTATTTGCCTGAGGTTTTTTGAGGGCAAATACTTTCCCGTACAGACCAAGAAAACGAGGTTAATAAGCCTTTTATTATATGGCTTTTGGTTTGTTTTCTTTTCTGTTTTTAGTTCTATGTTTGTTTTGATCAGGTGTCGCTTGTTCACCTTAGTTCTTACTTTTGAGCTTGTTCATTTCGCTTCATGTTTACACCTGTTAGGCTTTTATTTTTCGCGCTTTTAAATAAGAAATGTTTATAAAATGAAACACTGATGTTTCAGGACGTATTATTGTTCAAAATTTTCCCAACGAATATACAGGGTTCTCCTTATCAGGCGGTAACCGGTAAAATTTACCGTCTGCAGCACCACTGATTACCGCCTGGAACAGCCTAGAGTTCGTGTACATTTGTAAAGGATAGTAAAATAAGTTGTGCAAAAAATTATGCAATCATCCGTATTGCTGAGATCTCATCCTGTATCCAATACTACAAAACTAATAAAGTGACACGGTCATAATCATTGTGGAATACAGAAAATGTCCTTCTCTAAGCCCGATCGATCGAGAAGAATTTTTGGCGGGATTTCGTCTGCAACCGTAATTTCTATTATAACGTGCGCTGTGCGAGAGGCGCGAAGGCGCGATGTCCACTCGGGTGTTGCCACAGGTATTGCCAACTGACAAGATGAAGTCATCAGGGCAAAACCCCAAGGCTGCAAATCAGACAGCAATCGTCACAATAGCCTTACTGCTTCAGAAAACTCTTTTACCTGTTCCACTCACAACTGTGGAGAACCCTGAATATATCTACTTCGCTTTTATTTTCATTCAAATCAACTCAGTAATTTTCCCGCCAAAACTTGCAGGTCATTAAAAAGGACCGCATGCCCTCTCACAGTGCCGAGAGGGCATTACGGCTTTTTCCGGACCTCTCAGCAACCAATCAGCGTGCGCCGTTTGGCGTAATAACCCGAAAACAAGCCCAGCCATATAATAAAGCCTTTTATACAACATACCTTGCCTATGGGATACTGGGCCTAAGCGTGGTAAAAGATGGCTCGACAGTCTTTTTACACAGGTCTCACGAGCTTCGTTTTGGTTCATTGAATAGCTCTAGTGGTGGTCTTGATTATTGAAAAGATTTATACATGTAGCGCTTGCGTATCTAGAGAAATTGTGTTTGTGGCAAAGCCTTGGTTCTCACTTGTCGTAAGAATCGTAAGAATCAGGGATTTTTCCTGTCCCCGATCGTCAGGGATTGTTACGACAAGTGTGAACATGGTTGAAGTAACGTCCCAGACAGTCGTCGATCTGATCGGAAGTATCGCAAGAATCGGAATCATTTCTATTTGGAAAATGCATCGCAGAAGGTCGACGACGATCTGGGATTCTTACGGGTAGTTACGACTGAAGAACATGTGAATGTGTGAACACTGAAGAATGTGTGAACACTGAAGAACACTGAAACCATGCACTCGATTCTTACTGTTCTAGTTTACGACAAGTCACGACAAGTGTGAACGTGGCTGTCGTAAGAATCACCGACAATCGGGGATAGAACTGTTCCCGATTCTTACGACTCTTGCGACAAGTGAGAAGTAGGCTTAAGCGACAGATTTTATGCAAATTAGGTTTTCTGCATTTACTGGAAACACGATTTCTTCATTTAGGTAAACTTTGAGGGTATAAAACTTTTCAATAATCAACTAGAGCTATGCAATGAACCAAAAGGAAGCTCTTGAGATCTGTGCAAAACATTTTATCAAGAAAATACGTAATTTCTCATGATTTAGACTAGAGGTGTGCGAATCCGATCCGATCACAAAATTAACAAATCCGCTAGTTGTATGCACGTTGCGCAATATATGAAGGCTATTATTACATAAGATTATTATTGTATAGTAGTTTTCTTAAATCTATTTGTTCATTGGTTTCCTTTCCGGAAAGTTTGCGCAATTATTGCAACATATATCCGGTGTGTTAATTTTCTCGGGTCGGATCGGATCGGATTTGAGCAGCTGTTTTCGGATCGGATCGGACTACGATTTTTTGGCTTTGGATCGGATTTGGATTGACAGTTTTGGCAAACCCTCGGATTACAAGGGGTCAATCCGATCCGACGCACACCACTAATTTAGACTGTCGAGCCACCTTAATAATAATAGTGTTCCATAAGAGACCATGAAGACATGAAGTACAGAATTATGGCCGGGGTGCGTGGCTAGCACGGCTAAAATTACACCGAGGCCACCGAGGCCAAGGCCATATTTTGGCCTTGGGTTGGCCGCACCGCCGCACGCCGCAGTGCATATATCAGCAAACTTCCATGTAATATCTCCTAATGTCTGAAGATTGGTTTATAGTTTTAATATTTTCACTACATGAAACTTCGTTATTTCCCCCCGATTTTGTACGATCGATCAGGATCGACTCATGATCATCGACTTGCCAGTTTTCAGCCATTTCACGTAACAGACTTTGATAAAAATCACGTGTCGTACTATCTAGTGCAATTAATATCCAGTTCTCTTTAATGGCTGCCTGTCGCTGGTTGCACTAATTGTAAATGCAGAAAACATTGTTTAGCGTTGGAGTGAAACGTCACTCATTTGAATCGCCTCCGCTTGGTGAACCCACTTCCCTTGACACTCATAATAGCGGCAATTAGTTCCACTCTCAGCACTGACACTGTTGATTCAGAACCGACGAAGGAAAACGTAGCAGAACAGCCAGAGTAGCTACACACTATAGAACGGGAAATGTAAGGGCCGCCACAATTCAGGTCAGAACCAATTCATCGTTTGTGCGGCATATATCAACGGCACAACTAACGTTAAACTCAGTGTTGCTAAACACCACAAAAATACAGATGGACACGAAAACGCAAAGAACGCTAGCGCGGCCAAATACAAGCCAACTGAGACGCTTTATATGCATAAATCAATCCGGGCACTTCACGGAGATGAGAACGTGAAAATGATTAAGCTATTCAACGCGGCGATGACAAGGACTCCAGTGAGTCAACATTTGAAGGATTTAGTTGTGACGATTTTTAAAGCAATCCATCAACTATGGAGTATGCAACTAAAGTTGAGTATATCTTGTTATTAATACTCTAATGGAGGATTCAATTAACAATATTAGGTTATTAACTAGAGAATTATTTCGTCAACTTCCATATGACGGTGTTAATTATCTTCGTGTTCATGGTGAATTTAACAATAGTTTAAATTTTGACTTACCTACAAAGAAACATCTAGAACGACTTACTAGTCTATGTCATTTAGATTTGTTTAGCTTAAACACAAACCCTAACGTAAACTCGGAACATAATTAATCTGTCCCACAAATTCGAAGCAATTATTATTCTCCGCATAGCTTTACCCAATTATTTAACTCTTGTAACCAAAATACATTTAAAAATGGTTTCTCTATTATCCACAAGTAAACTGCACAAAGGAAATCATTACCGAGTCAATGGTTAAAATTTCATGGGTATTGAAGGAAGAAATTACATGAATAATTGAACTTTCACGTCAATTTTCTTTTAAAAACTAAAATACAGATTTGTTTGAGATGCAACATGTATATCGAAGACTCAGAAAAGTGCTTCGTCAGGATATCCAAACACCTCGAAGTTCGTTAAAAAAAACTCGGCTATGGCTTCACTGTTGAAAGCCCGCGAGTTATCGCAACAAGCTGCGTGCGTGTCGTAGATATACAGTGGAAACCGTGTGAATACTCGAAAAGAGCTGCAAATTGCTTCGTGCGAGGACTGGAAATCCGCCCTAAGTGGTTAATAATTATAGTGTTGGACAAGAGACCATGAAGTACGGAATTAAGTCCGTCTATAGAACCACATTGGGTGGGGTGTGTGGCTAGTGGTCACCTTTCAGTTTGCATTTCCATACTGAAAGAATACATCTCCTTGCATTTTGCCCCAGCAGCCACGGACAGAACATTAGGCTATCTATGTAATGCAGGCATGATCTTTTCTTTGCAGCGATGAGAGTAGGGATACCAGAGAAAATATCTTGGATATCAAGTTGAATTGCTTTCTATAGTAGAAAATTGTGTATCATTTTACCTATCCCACCTTCGCCCTTAGTCCTACGGTCAATTAATTGGTCAATAGCTCAGTGAGTTAATTCCTTACCTACCAACTACCTTAGTCCTACGGTCCATTGGTCAATAGATCAGTGAATTAATTCCTTATAGTCCTACGGTCCATTGGTCAATAATAGATCAGTGAGTTAATTCCTTAGCTACCAACTACCTTAGTCCCACCATGGATAGTAAAAAGACTGGATTGGAAACTTGATGGCGTGAGCATAACAACCTGCTTGCAATTGACAAGCTTAAAAAACCCAAGTATATTCAAAGTTTGGGATTAATACAGCCTAAAATGATAATCGAATTGTCTGTAAATACGACAAAGCCACAATACGACAAAATATCCGTCTATTCTTACTCATTTTAAAAGAAGATATCAAGGTTTACTAGTTAAAATATGCATCCCAAATTCCGAGCAAAACAAAGCACAATTTGGGGACGCCAGTTTCTTCAAAACAACACAGGAATCATCAAAACAAAGATCAACAACGCTTACCCCGAACGCTCGATTGTGGCTTAGGCAGGTTTGTAAGGCGATAAAATCATTTGAAACGTCAACATAGTCATCTGAATGTGAGGATATGAAGAATTTGAAGAAAAGTTCACTAAAAACCTCAGTAAAACAAGCGTAACTAGGTTTCAACATCACAATTTGCAACTAGGTTTCAACATCTCTCGAGCAAAGAAAAACGCTTTTCAGCCAATCGGCGGCTTGGAAACACCTCACGTGACTATTAGTTTCCAATCCACTCATTTTACTATCCATGGTCCCCAGTCCATTGGTGAATAGATCAGTGAGTTAATTCCTTACCTACCAACTACCTTAGTCCTATGGTCATTGGTCAATAGATCAGTGACTTAATTCCTTAGCTACCAACTACCTTAGTCCTACGGTCCATTGGTGAATAGATCAGTTAGTTAATTTCTTACCTACCAACTACCTTAGTCCTATGGTCCATTGGTCAATAGATCAATGAGTTAATTCCTTACCTACCAACTACCTTAGTCCTACGGTCCATTGGTCAATAGATCAGTGAGTTAATTCCTTATTGTCCTACAGGCCATTGGTCAATAGATCAGTGAGTTAATTCCCTACCTACCAACTTCTTTAGTCCCATGGTCCATTGGTCAATAGATCAGTGAGTTAATTCCTTACCTACCAACTACCTTAGTCCTATGGTCATTGGTCAATAGATCAGTGAGTTAATTCCTTAGCTACCAACTACCTTAGTCCTACGGTCCATTGGTCAATAGATCAGTGAGTTAATTCATTACCTACCAACTACCTTAGTCCTACGGCCCATTGGTCAATAGATCACTGAGTTAATTTCTTACCTACCAACTACCATAGTCCCACAGTCCATTGGTCAATAGATGATCAGTGAGTTAATTCCTTACCTACCAACTACCTTAGTCCCATGGTCCATTGGTGAATAGATCAGTGAGTTAATTTCTTACCTACCAACTACCTATAAATTCCTTGTACCACGGTCACTTATCTCATCTCAACTGTAGAAAGCAATACAACTTCCTACCCAAGGTCGTTTCCCTGCTATCTTTAATTCTACCCCTGCACTGAAAGGATCACAGCCACATATACTATTGGCCATATGCCGCTATATACTTGGTGGTTGCTGAGCTAAAATGCAGTAGAGCATTCCAAACTTAGGAATAGAATTATAGAAGTGGACTGTATTTTGGTCCAAAATGACTGTTGACAAATAAATCAGGCTCAAAGGTAATTTACTGGCCTGGTGGCCAATATAGTATTTTGTGCAACATATGTTGCCTGTGGGATACCCGGGTCTAAAGGTGGCTTTCCAGTCCTAGCACGAAGCAACTAGCAGCTCGCTGCGAGCACTCGTAAGGTCGCTGTGACTATTTTAGCGCTCGTGGCAGGTGGTTGGAAATTTTTTGGACTATTTTTTACTCGCGGCAAGTACTCGCAGTAAATAAGCCAATCAAAACAAATTATGTCAACATTTCAAAATCATTTAGTAATTCATGAGGAAAACTGCATGAAGGAAATCATTACCGAGTCAATGTTAAAATTTCATGGGTATTGAAGGAAGAAATTACATGAATAATTGAACTTTCACGTCAATTTTCTTTTAAAAACTAAAATACAGATTTGTTTGAGATGCAACATGTATATCGAAGACTCAGAAAAGTGCTTCGTCAGGATATCCAAACACCTCGAAGTTCGTTAAAATAAACTCGGCTATCGCTTCACAGTTGAAAGCCCGCGAGTTATCGCAACAAGCTGCGTGCGTGTCATAGATATACAGTGGAAACCGCGCGAATACTCGAAAAGAGCTGCAAATTGCTTCGTGCGAGGACTGGAAATCCGCCCTAAGTGGTTAATAATTATAGTGTTGGACAAGAGACCATGAAGTACGGAATTAAGTCCGTCTATAGAACCACATTGGGTGGGGTGTGTGGCTAGTGGTCACCTTTCAGTTTGCATTTCCATACTGAAAGAATACATCTCCTTGCATTTTGCCCCAGCAGCCACGGACAGAACATTAGGCTATCTATGTAATGCAGGCATGATCTTTTCTTTGCAGCGATGAGAGTAGGGATACCAGAGAAAATATCTTGGATATCAAGTTGAATTGCTTTCTATAGTAGAAAATTGTGTATCATTTTACCTATCCCACCTTCGCCCTTAGTCCTACGGTCAATTAATTGGTCAATAGCTCAGTGAGTTAATTCCTTACCTACCAACTACCTTAGTCCTACGGTCCATTGGTCAATAGATCAGTGAATTAATTCCTTATAGTCCTACGGTCCATTGGTCAATAATAGATCAGTGAGTTAATTCCTTAGCTACCAACTACCTTAGTCCCACCATGGATAGTAAAAAGACTGGATTGGAAACTTGATGGCGTGAGCATAACAACCTGCTTGCAATTGACAAGCTTAAAAAACCCAAGTATATTCAAAGTTTGGGATTAATACAGCCTAAAATGATAATCGAATTGTCTGTAAATACGACAAAGCCACAATACGACAAAATATCCGTCTATTCTTACTCATTTTAAAAGAAGATATCAAGGTTTACTAGTTAAAATATGCATCCCAAATTCCGAGCAAAACAAAGCACAATTTGGGGACGCCAGTTTCTTCAAAACAACACAGGAATCATCAAAACAAAGATCAACAACGCTTACCCCGAACGCTCGATTGTGGCTTAGGCAGGTTTGTAAGGCGATAAAATCATTTGAAACGTCAACATAGTCATCTGAATGTGAGGATATGAAGAATTTGAAGAAAAGTTCACTAAAAACCTCAGTAAAACAAGCGTAACTAGGTTTCAACATCACAATTTGCAACTAGGTTTCAACATCTCTCGAGCAAAGAAAAACGCTTTTCAGCCAATCGGCGGCTTGGAAACACCTCACGTGACTATTAGTTTCCAATCCACTCATTTTACTATCCATGGTCCCCAGTCCATTGGTGAATAGATCAGTGAGTTAATTCCTTACCTACCAACTACCTTAGTCCTATGGTCATTGGTCAATAGATCAGTGACTTAATTCCTTAGCTACCAACTACCTTAGTCCTACGGTCCATTGGTGAATAGATCAGTTAGTTAATTTCTTACCTACCAACTACCTTAGTCCTATGGTCCATTGGTCAATAGATCAATGAGTTAATTCCTTACCTACCAACTACCTTAGTCCTACGGTCCATTGGTCAATAGATCAGTGAGTTAATTCCTTATTGTCCTACAGGCCATTGGTCAATAGATCAGTGAGTTAATTCCCTACCTACCAACTTCTTTAGTCCCATGGTCCATTGGTCAATAGATCAGTGAGTTAATTCCTTACCTACCAACTACCTTAGTCCTATGGTCATTGGTCAATAGATCAGTGAGTTAATTCCTTAGCTACCAACTACCTTAGTCCTACGGTCCATTGGTCAATAGATCAGTGAGTTAATTCATTACCTACCAACTACCTTAGTCCTACGGCCCATTGGTCAATAGATCACTGAGTTAATTTCTTACCTACCAACTACCATAGTCCCACAGTCCATTGGTCAATAGATGATCAGTGAGTTAATTCCTTACCTACCAACTACCTTAGTCCCATGGTCCATTGGTGAATAGATCAGTGAGTTAATTTCTTACCTACCAACTACCTATAAATTCCTTGTACCACGGTCACTTATCTCATCTCAACTGTAGAAAGCAATACAACTTCCTACCCAAGGTCGTTTCCCTGCTATCTTTAATTCTACCCCTGCACTGAAAGGATCACAGCCACATATACTATTGGCCATATGCCGCTATATACTTGGTGGTTGCTGAGCTAAAATGCAGTAGAGCATTCCAAACTTAGGAATAGAATTATAGAAGTGGACTGTATTTTGGTCCAAAATGACTGTTGACAAATAAATCAGGCTCAAAGGTAATTTACTGGCCTGGTGGCCAATATAGTATTTTGTGCAACATATGTTGCCTGTGGGATACCCGGGTCTAAAGGTGGCTTTCCAGTCCTAGCACGAAGCAACTAGCAGCTCGCTGCGAGCACTCGTAAGGTCGCTGTGACTATTTTAGCGCTCGTGGCAGGTGGTTGGAAATTTTTTGGACTATTTTTTACTCGCGGCAAGTACTCGCAGTAAATAAGCCAATCAAAACAAATTATGTCAACATTTCAAAATCATTTAGTAATTCATGAGGAAAACTGCATGAAGGAAATCATTACCGAGTCAATGTTAAAATTTCATGGGTATTGAAGGAAGAAATTACATGAATAATTGAACTTTCACGTCAATTTTCTTTTAAAAACTAAAATACAGATTTGTTTGAGATGCAACATGTATATCGAAGACTCAGAAAAGTGCTTCGTCAGGATATCCAAACACCTCGAAGTTCGTTAAAATAAACTCGGCTATCGCTTCACAGTTGAAAGCCCGCGAGTTATCGCAACAAGCTGCGTGCGTGTCATAGATATACAGTGGAAACCGCGCGAATACTCGAAAAGAGCTGCAAATTGCTTCGTGCGAGGACTGGAAATCCGCCCTAAGTGGTTAATAATTATAGTGTTGGACAAGAGACCATGAAGTACGGAATTAAGTCCGTCTATAGAACCACATTGGGTGGGGTGTGTGGCTAGTGGTCACCTTTCAGTTTGCATTTCCATACTGAAAGAATACATCTCCTTGCATTTTGCCCCAGCAGCCACGGACAGAACATTAGGCTATCTATGTAATGCAGGCATGATCTTTTCTTTGCAGCGATGAGAGTAGGGATACCAGAGAAAATATCTTGGATATCAAGTTGAATTGCTTTCTATAGTAGAAAATTGTGTATCATTTTACCTATCCCACCTTCGCCCTTAGTCCTACGGTCAATTAATTGGTCAATAGCTCAGTGAGTTAATTCCTTACCTACCAACTACCTTAGTCCTACGGTCCATTGGTCAATAGATCAGTGAATTAATTCCTTATAGTCCTACGGTCCATTGGTCAATAATAGATCAGTGAGTTAATTCCTTAGCTACCAACTACCTTAGTCCCACCATGGATAGTAAAAAGACTGGATTGGAAACTTGATGGCGTGAGCATAACAACCTGCTTGCAATTGACAAGCTTAAAAAAACCCAAGTATATTCAAAGTTTGGGATTAATACAGCCTAAAATGATAATCGAATTGTCTGTAAATACGACAAAGCCACAATACGACAAAATATCCGTCTATTCTTACTCATTTTAAAAGAAGATATCAAGGTTTACTAGTTAAAATATGCATCCCAAATTCCGAGCAAAACAAAGCACAATTTGGGGACGCCAGTTTCTTCAAAACAACACAGGAATCATCAAAACAAAGATCAACAACGCTTACCCCGAACGCTCGATTGTGGCTTAGGCAGGTTTGTAAGGCGATAAAATCATTTGAAACGTCAACATAGTCATCTGAATGTGAGGATATGAAGAATTTGAAGAAAAGTTCACTAAAAACCTCAGTAAAACAAGCGTACTCACGCCATTCGTGACATCACAATTTGCAACTAGGTTTCAACATCTCTCGAGCAAAGAAAAACACTTTTCAGCCAATCGGCGGCTTGGAAACACCTCACGTGACTATTAGTTTCCAATCCACTCATTTTACTATCCATGGTCCCACAGTCCATTGGTCAATAGATCAGTGAGTTAATTCCTTACCTACCAACTACCTTAGTCCTATGGTCCATTGGTCAATAGATCAATGAGTTAATTCCTTACCTACCAACTACCTTAGTCCTACGGTCCATTGGTCAATAGATCAGTGAGTTAATTCCTTATAGTCCTACGGGCCATTGGTCAATAGATCAGTGAGTTAATTCCCTACCTACCAACTTCTTTAGTCCCATGGTCCATTGGTGAATAGATCAGTGAGTTAATTCATTACCTACCAACTACCTTAGTCCTACGGCCCATTGGTCAATAGATCACTGAGTTAATTTCTTACCTACCAACTACCATAGTCCCACAGTCCATTGGTCAATAGATGATCAGTGAGTTAATTCCTTACCTACCAACTACCTTAGTCCTATGGTCATTGGTCAATAGATCAGTGAGTTAATTCCTTAGCTACCAACTACCTTAGTCCTACGGTCCATTGGTGAATAGATCAGTGAGTTAATTCATTACCTAGCAACTACCTTAGTCCTACGGCCCATTGGTCAATAGATCACTGAGTTAATTTCTTACCTACCAACTACCATAGTCCCACAGTCCATTGGTCAATAGATGATCAGTGAGTTAATTCCTTACCTACCAACTACCTTAGTCCCATGGTCCATTGGTGAATAGATCAGTGAGTTAATTTCTTACCTACCAACTACCTATAAATTCCTTGTACCACGGTCACTTATCTCATCTCAACTGTAGAAAGCAATACAACTTCCTACCCAAGGTCGTTTCCCTGCTATCTCTAATTCTACCCCTGCACTGAAAGGATCACAGCCACATATACTATTGGCCATATGCCGCTATATACTTGGTGGTTGCTGAGCTAAAATGCAGTAGAGCATTCCAAACTTAGGAATAGAATTATAAAAGTGGACTGTATTTTGGTCCAAAATGACTGTTGACAAATAAATCAGGCTCAAAGGTAATTTACTGGCCTGGTGGCCAATATAGTATTTTGTGCAACATATGTTGCCTGTGGGATACCCGGGTCTAAAGGTGGCTTTCCAGTCCCTCGCACGAAGCAACTAGCAGCTCGCTGCGAGCACTCGTAAGGTCGCTGTGACTATTTTAGCGCTCGTGGCAGGTGGTTGGAAATTTTTTGGACTATTTTTTACTCGCGGCAAGTACTCGCAGTAAATAAGCCAATCAAAACAAATTATGTCAACATTTCAAAATCATTTAGTAATTCATGAGGAAAACTGCACGAAGGAAATCATTACCGAGTCAATGTTAAAATTTCATGGGTATTGAAGGAAGAAATTACATGAATAATTGAACTTTCACGTCAATTTTTCTTTTAAAAACTAAAATACAGATTTGTTTGAGATGCAACATGTATATCGAAGACTCAGAAAAGTGCTTCGCCAGGATATCCAAACACCTCGAAGTTCGTTAAAATAAACTCGGCTATCGTTTCACAGTTGAAAGCCCGCGAGTTATCGCAACAAGCTGCGTGCGTGTCATAGATATACAGTGGAAACCGCGCGAATACTCGAAAAGAGCTGCAAATTGCTTCGTGCGAGGACTGGAAATCCGCCCTAAGTGGTTAATAATTATAGTGTTGGACAAGAGACCATGAAGTACGGAATTAAGTCCGTCTATAAAACCACATTGGGTGGGGTGTGTGGCTAGTGGTTACCTTTCAGTTTGCACTTCCGTACTGAAAGAATACATCTCCTTGCATTTTGCCCCAGCAGCCACGGACAGAACATTAGGCTATCTATGTAATGCAGGCATGATCTTTTCTTTGCAGCGATGAGAGTAGGGATACCAGAGAAAATATCTTGGATATCAAGTTGAATTGCTTTCTATAGTAGAAAATTGTGTATCATTTTACCTATCCCACCTTCGCCCTTAGTCCTACGGTCAATTAATTGGTCAATAGCTCAGTGAGTTAATTCCTTACCTACCAACTACCTTAGTCCTACGGTCCATTGGTCAATAGATCAGTGAATTAATTCCTTATAGTCCTACGGTCCATTGGTCAATAATAGATCAGTGAGTTAATTCCTTAGCTACCAACTACCTTAGTCCCACCATGGATAGTAAAAAGACTGGATTGGAAACTTGATGGCGTGAGCATAACAACCTGCTTGCAATTGACAAGCTTAAAAAACCCAAGTATATTCAAAGTTTGGGATTAATACAGCCTAAAATGATAATCGAATTGTCTGTAAATACGACAAAGCCACAATACGACAAAATATCCGTCTATTCTTACTCATTTTAAAAGAAGATATCAAGGTTTACTAGTTAAAATATGCATCCCAAATTCCGAGCAAAACAAAGCACAATTTGGGGACGCCAGTTTCTTCAAAACAACACAGGAATCATCAAAACAAAGATCAACAACGCTTACCCCGAACGCTCGATTGTGGCTTAGGCAGGTTTGTAAGGCGATAAAATCATTTGAAACGTCAACATAGTCATCTGAATGTGAGGATATGAAGAATTTGAAGAAAAGTTCACTAAAAACCTCAGTAAAACAAGCGTACTCACGCCATTCGTGACATCACAATTTGCAACTAGGTTTCAACATCTCTCGAGCAAAGAAAAACACTTTTCAGCCAATCGGCGGCTTGGAAACACCTCACGTGACTATTAGTTTCCAATCCACTCATTTTACTATCCATGGTCCCACAGTCCATTGGTCAATAGATCAGTGAGTTAATTCCTTACCTACCAACTACCTTAGTCCTATGGTCCATTGGTCAATAGATCAATGAGTTAATTCCTTACCTACCAACTACCTTAGTCCTACGGTCCATTGGTCAATAGATCAGTGAGTTAATTCCTTATAGTCCTACGGGCCATTGGTCAATAGATCAGTGAGTTAATTCCCTACCTACCAACTTCTTTAGTCCCATGGTCCATTGGTGAATAGATCAGTGAGTTAATTCATTACCTACCAACTACCTTAGTCCTACGGCCCATTGGTCAATAGATCACTGAGTTAATTTCTTACCTACCAACTACCATAGTCCCACAGTCCATTGGTCAATAGATGATCAGTGAGTTAATTCCTTACCTACCAACTACCTTAGTCCTATGGTCATTGGTCAATAGATCAGTGAGTTAATTCCTTAGCTACCAACTACCTTAGTCCTACGGTCCATTGGTGAATAGATCAGTGAGTTAATTCATTACCTAGCAACTACCTTAGTCCTACGGCCCATTGGTCAATAGATCACTGAGTTAATTTCTTACCTACCAACTACCATAGTCCCACAGTCCATTGGTCAATAGATGATCAGTGAGTTAATTCCTTACCTACCAACTACCTTAGTCCCATGGTCCATTGGTGAATAGATCAGTGAGTTAATTTCTTACCTACCAACTACCTATAAATTCCTTGTACCACGGTCACTTATCTCATCTCAACTGTAGAAAGCAATACAACTTCCTACCCAAGGTCGTTTCCCTGCTATCTCTAATTCTACCCCTGCACTGAAAGGATCACAGCCACATATACTATTGGCCATATGCCGCTATATACTTGGTGGTTGCTGAGCTAAAATGCAGTAGAGCATTCCAAACTTAGGAATAGAATTATAAAAGTGGACTGTATTTTGGTCCAAAATGACTGTTGACAAATAAATCAGGCTCAAAGGTAATTTACTGGCCTGGTGGCCAATATAGTATTTTGTGCAACATATGTTGCCTGTGGGATACCCGGGTCTAAAGGTGGCTTTCCAGTCCTCGCACGAAGCAACTAGCAGCTCGCTGCGAGCACTCGTAAGGTCGCTGTGACTATTTTAGCGCTCGTGGCAGGTGGTTGGAAATTTTTTGGACTATTTTTTACTCGCGGCAAGTACTCGCAGTAAATAAGCCAATCAAAACAAATTATGTCAACATTTCAAAATCATTTAGTAATTCATGAGGAAAACTGCACGAAGGAAATCATTACCGAGTCAATGTTAAAATTTCATGGGTATTGAAGGAAGAAATTACATGAATAATTGAACTTTCACGTCAATTTTCTTTTAAAAACTAAAATACAGATTTGTTTGAGATGCAACATGTATATCGAAGACTCAGAAAAGTGCTTCGCCAGGATATCCAAACACCTCGAAGTTCGTTAAAATAAACTCGGCTATCGTTTCACAGTTGAAAGCCCGCGAGTTATCGCAACAAGCTGCGTGCGTGTCATAGATATACAGTGGAAACCGCGCGAATACTCGAAAAGAGCTGCAAATTGCTTCGTGCGAGGACTGGAAATCCGCCCTAAGTGGTTAATAATTATAGTGTTGGACAAGAGACCATGAAGTACGGAATTAAGTCCGTCTATAAAACCACATTGGGTGGGGTGTGTGGCTAGTGGTTACCTTTCAGTTTGCACTTCCGTACTGAAAGAATACATCTCCTTGCATTTTGCCCCAGCAGCCACGGACAGAACATTAGGCTATCTATGTAATGCAGGCATGATCTTTTCTTTGCAGCGATGAGAGTAGGGATACCAGAGAAAATATCTTGGATATCAAGTTGAATTGCTTTCTATAGTAGAAAATTGTGTATCATTTTACCTATCCCACCTTCGCCCTTAGTCCTACGGTCAATTAATTGGTCAATAGCTCAGTGAGTTAATTCCTTACCTACCAACTACCTTAGTCCTACGGTCCATTGGTCAATAGATCAGTGAATTAATTCCTTATAGTCCTACGGTCCATTGGTCAATAATAGATCAGTGAGTTAATTCCTTAGCTACCAACTACCTTAGTCCCACCATGGATAGTAAAAAGACTGGATTGGAAACTTGATGGCGTGAGCATAACAACCTGCTTGCAATTGACAAGCTTAAAAAACCCAAGTATATTCAAAGTTTGGGATTAATACAGCCTAAAATGATAATCGAATTGTCTGTAAATACGACAAAGCCACAATACGACAAAATATCCGTCTATTCTTACTCATTTTAAAAGAAGATATCAAGGTTTACTAGTTTAAAATATGCATCCCAAATTCCGAGCAAAACAAAGCACAATTTGGGGACGCCAGTTTCTTCAAAACAACACAGGAATCATCAAAACAAAGATCAACAACGCTTACCCCGAACGCTCGATTGTGGCTTAGGCAGGTTTGTAAGGCGATAAAATCATTTGAAACGTCAACATAGTCATCTGAATGTGAGGATATGAAGAATTTGAAGAAAAGTTCACTAAAAACCTCAGTAAAACAAGCGTACTCACGCCATTCGTGACATCACAATTTGCAACTAGGTTTCAACATCTCTCGAGCAAAGAAAAACGCTTTTCAGCCAATCGGCGGCTTGGAAACACCTCACGTGACTATTAGTTTCCAATCCACTCATTTTACTATCCATGGTCCCCAGTCCATTGGTGAATAGATCAGTGAGTTAATTCCTTACCTACCAACTACCTTAGTCCTATGGTCATTGGTCAATAGATCAGTGACTTAATTCCTTAGCTACCAACTACCTTAGTCCTACGGTCCATTGGTGAATAGATCAGTTAGTTAATTTCTTACCTACCAACTACCTTAGTCCTATGGTCCATTGGTCAATAGATCAATGAGTTAATTCCTTACCTACCAACTACCTTAGTCCTACGGTCCATTGGTCAATAGATCAGTGAGTTAATTCCTTATTGTCCTACTGGTCAATAGATCAGTGAGTTAATTCCCTACCTACCAACTTCTTTAGTCCCATGGTCCATTGGTCAATAGATCAGTGAGTTAATTCCTTACCTACCAACTACCTTAGTCCTATGGTCATTGGTCAATAGATCAGTGAGTTAATTCCTTAGCTACCAACTACCTTAGTCCTACGGTCCATTGGTCAATAGATCAGTGAGTTAATTCATTACCTACCAACTACCTTAGTCCTACGGCCCATTGGTCAATAGATCACTGAGTTAATTTCTTACCTACCAACTACCATAGTCCCACAGTCCATTGGTCAATAGATGATCAGTGAGTTAATTCCTTACCTACCAACTACCTTAGTCCCATGGTCCATTGGTGAATAGATCAGTGAGTTAATTTCTTACCTACCAACTACCTATAAATTCCTTGTACCACGGTCACTTATCTCATCTCAACTGTAGAAAGCAATACAACTTCCTACCCAAGGTCGTTTCCCTGCTATCTTTAATTCTACCCCTGCACTGAAAGGATCACAGCCACATATACTATTGGCCATATGCCGCTATATACTTGGTGGTTGCTGAGCTAAAATGTAGTAGAGCATTCCAAACTTAGGAATATAATTATAGAAGTGGACTGTATTTTGGTCCAAAATGACTGTTGACAAATAAATCAGGCTCAAAGGTAATTTACTGGCCTGGTGGCCAATATAGTATTTTGTGCAACATATGTTGCCTGTGGGATACCCGGGTCTAAAGGTGGCTTTCCAGTCCTAGCACGAAGCAACTAGCAGCTCGCTGCGAGCACTCGTAAGGTCGCTGTGACTATTTTAGCGCTCGTGGCAGGTGGTTGGAAATTTTTTGGACTATTTTTTACTCGCGGCAAGTACTCGCAGTAAATAAGCCAATCAAAACAAATTATGTCAACATTTCAAAATCATTTAGTAATTCATGAGGAAAACTGCATGAAGGAAATCATTACCGAGTCAATGTTAAAATTTCATGGGTATTGAAGGAAGAAATTACATGAATAATTGAACTTTCACGTCAATTTTCTTTTAAAAACTAAAATACAGATTTGTTTGAGATGCAACATGTATATCGAAGACTCAGAAAAGTGCTTCGTCAGGATATCCAAACACCTCGAAGTTCGTTAAAATAAACTCGGCTATCGCTTCACAGTTGAAAGCCCGCGAGTTATCGCAACAAGCTGCGTGCGTGTCATAGATATACAGTGGAAACCGCGCGAATACTCGAAAAGAGCTGCAAATTGCTTCGTGCGAGGACTGGAAATCCGCCCTAAGTGGTTAATAATTATAGTGTTGGACAAGAGACCATGAAGTACGGAATTAAGTCCGTCTATAGAACCACATTGGGTGGGGTGTGTGGCTATAGTGGTCACCTTTCAGTTTGCATTTCCATACTGAAAGAATACATCTCCTTGCATTTTGCCCCAGCAGCCACGGACAGAACATTAGGCTATCTATGTAATGCAGGCATGATCTTTTCTTTGCAGCGATGAGAGTAGGGATACCAGAGAAAATATCTTGGATATCAAGTTGAATTGCTTTCTATAGTAGAAAATTGTGTATCATTTTACCTATCCCACCTTCGCCCTTAGTCCTACGGTCAATTAATTGGTCAATAGCTCAGTGAGTTAATTCCTTAACTACCAACTACCTTAGTCCTACGGTCCATTGGTCAATAGATCAGTGAATTAATTCCTTATAGTCCTACGGTCCATTGGTCAATAGATCAGTGAATTAATTCCTTATAGTCCTACGGTCCATTGGTCAATAATAGATCAGTGAGTTAATTCCTTAGCTACCAACTACCTTAGTCCCACCATGGATAGTAAAAAGACTGGATTGGAAACTTGATGGCGTGAGCATAACAACCTGCTTGCAATTGACAAGCTTAAAAAACCCAAGTATATTCAAAGTTTGGGATTAATACAGCCTAAAATGATAATCGAATTGTCTGTAAATACGACAAAGCCACAATACGACAAAATATCCGTCTATTCTTACTCATTTTAAAAGAAGATATCAAGGTTTACTAGTTAAAATATGCATCCCAAATTCCGAGCAAAACAAAGCACAATTTGGGGACGCCAGTTTCTTCAAAACAACACAGGAATCATCAAAACAAAGATCAACAACGCTTACCCCGAACGCTCGATTGTGGCTTAGGCAGGTTTGTAAGGCGATAAAATCATTTGAAACGTCAACATAGTCATCTGAATGTGAGGATATGAAGAATTTGAAGAAAAGTTCACTAAAAACCTCAGTAAAACAAGCGTACTCACGCCATTCGTGACATCACAATTTGCAACTAGGTTTCAACATCTCTCGAGCAAAGAAAAACGCTTTTCAGCCAATCGGCGGCTTGGAAACACCTCACGTGACTATTAGTTTCCAATCCACTCATTTTACTATCCATGGTCCCACAGTCCATTGGTGAATAGATCAGTGAGTTAATTCCTTACCTACCAACTACCTTAGTCCTATGGTCCATTGGTCAATAGATCAATGAGTTAAT
The DNA here is from genome assembly GCA_035771165.1 of Paragorgia papillata. Taxonomy (NCBI): domain Eukaryota; kingdom Metazoa; phylum Cnidaria; class Anthozoa; order Scleralcyonacea; family Coralliidae; genus Paragorgia; species Paragorgia papillata. The sequence continues at coordinate 1,405,226 of JAWNZC010000216.1, forward strand.
TCCTTACCTACCAACTACCTTAGTCCTACGGTCCATTGGTCAATAGATCAGTGAGTTAATTCCTTATAGTCCTACGGGCCATTGGTCAATAGATCAGTGAGTTTAATTCCTTACTTACCAACTACCTTAGTCCTACGGCCCATTGGTCAATAGATCACTGAGTTAATTTCTTACCTACCAACTACCTTAGTCCCATGGTCCATTGGTGAATAGATCAGTGAGTTAATTTCTTACCTACCAACTACCTATAAATTCCTTGTACCACGGTCACTTATCTCATCTCAACTGTAGAAAGCAATACAACTTCCTACCCAAGGTCGTTTCCCTGCTATCTCTAATTCTACTCCTGCACTGAAAGGATCACAGCCACATATACTATTGGCCATATGCCGCTATATACTTGGTGGTTGCTGAGCTAAAATGCAGTAGAGCATTCCAAACTTAGGAATAGAATTATAGAAGTGGACTGTATTTTGGTCCAAAATGACTGTTGACAAATAAATCAGGCTCAAAGGTAATTTACTGGCCTGGTGGCCAATATAGTATTTTGTGCAACATATGTTGCCTGTGGGATACCCGGGTCTAAAGGTGGCTTTCCAGTCCTCGCACGAAGCAACTAGCAGCTCGCTGCGAGCACTCGTAAGGTCGCTGTGACTATTTTAGCGCTCGTGGCAGGTGGTTGGAAATTTTTTGGACTATTTTTTACTCGCGGCAAGTACTCGCAGTAAATAAGCCAATCAAAAACAAATTATGTCAACATTTCAAAATCATTTAGTAATTCATGAGGAAAACTGCACGAAGGAAATCATTACCGAGTCAATGTTAAAATTTCATGGGTATTGAAGGAAGAAATTACATGAATAATTGAACTTTCACGTCAATTTTCTTTTAAAAACTAAAATACAGATTTGTTTTGAGATGCAACATGTATATCGAAGACTCAGAAAAGTGCTTCGTCAAGATATCCAAACACCTCGAAGTTCGTTAAAAAAAACTCGGCTATCGCTTCACAGTTGAAAGCCCGCGAGTTATCGCAACAAGCTGCGTGCGTGTCATAGATCTACAGTGGAAACCGCGCGAATACTCGAAAAGAGCTGCAAAATTGCTTCGTGCGAGGACTGGAAATCCGCCCTAAGTGGTTAATAATTATAGTGTTGGACAAGAGACCATGAAGTACGGAATTAAGTCCGTCTATAGAACCACATTGGGTGGGGTGTGTGGCTAGTGGTCCACCTTTCAGTTTGCATTTCCATACTGAAAGAATACATCTCCTTGCATTTTGCCCCAGCAGCCACGGACAGAACATTAGGCTATCTATGTAATGCAGGCATGATCTTTTCTTTGCAGCGATGAGAGTAGGGATACCAGAGAAAATATCTTGGATATCAAGTTGAATTGCTTTCTATAGTAGAAAATTGTGTATCATTTTACCTATCCCACCTTCGCCCTTAGTCCTACGGTCAATTAATTGGTCAATAGCTCAGTGAGTTAATTCCTTACCTACCAACTACCTTAGTCCTACGGTCCATTGGTCAATAGATCAGTGAATTAATTCCTTATAGTCCTACGGTCCATTGGTCAATAATAGATCAGTGAGTTAATTCCTTAGCTACCAACTACCTTAGTCCCACCATGGATAGTAAAAAGACTGGATTGGAAACTTGATGGCGTGAGCATAACAACCTGCTTGCAATTGACAAGCTTAAAAAACCCAAGTATATTCAAAGTTTGGGATTAATACAGCCTAAAATGATAATCGAATTGTCTGTAAATACGACAAAGCCACAATACGACAAAATATCCGTCTATTCTTACTCATTTTAAAAGAAGATATCAAGGTTTACTAGTTAAAATATGCATCCCAAATTCCGAGCAAAACAAAGCACAATTTGGGGACGCCAGTTTCTTCAAAACAACACAGGAATCATCAAAACAAAGATCAACAACGCTTACCCCGAACGCTCGATTGTGGCTTAGGCAGGTTTGTAAGGCGATAAAATCATTTGAAACGTCAACATAGTCATCTGAATGTGAGGATATGAAGAATTTGAACAAAAAGTTCACTAAAAACCTCAGTAAAACAAGCGTACTCACGCCATTCGTGACATCACAATTTGCAACTAGGTTTCAACATCTCTCGAGCAAAGAAAAACGCTTTTCAGCCAATCGGCGGCTTGGAAACACCTCACGTGACTATTAGTTTCCAATCCACTCATTTTACTATCCATGGTCCCACAGTCCATTGGTGAATAGATCAGTGAGTTAATTCCTTACCTACCAACTACCTTAGTCCCATGGTCCATTGGTCAATAGATCAATGAGTTAATTCCTTACCTACCAACTACCTTAGTCCTACGGTCCATTGGTCAATAGATCAGTGAGTTAATTCCTTATAGTCCTACGGGCCATTGGTCAATAGATCAGTGAGTTTAATTCCTTATTTACCAACTACCTTAGTCCTACGGCCCATTGGTCAATAGATCACTGAGTTAATTTCTTACCTACCAACTACCTTAGTCCCATGGTCCATTGGTGAATAGATCAGTGAGTTAATTTCTTACCTACCAACTACCTATAAATTCCTTGTACCACGGTCACTTATCTCATCTCAACTGTAGAAAGCAATACAACTTCCTACCCAAGGTCGTTTCCCTGCTATCTCTAATTCTACCCCTGCACTGAAAGGATCACAGCCACATATACTATTGGCCATATGCCGCTATATACTTGGTGGTTGCTGAGCTAAAATGCAGTAGAGCATTCCAAACTTAGGAATAGAATTATAGAAGTGGACTGTATTTTGGTCCAAAATGACTGTTGACAAATAAATCAGGCTCAAAGGTAATTTACTGGCCTGGTGGCCAATATAGTATTTTGTGCAACATATGTTGCCTGTGGGATACCCGGGTCTAAAGGTGGCTTTCCAGTCCTCGCACGAAGCAACTAGCAGCTCGCTGCGAGCACTCGTAAGGTCGCTGTGACTATTTTAGAGCTCGTGGCAGGTGGTTGGAAATTTTTTGGACTATTTTTTACTCGCGGCAAGTACTCGCAGTAAATAAGCCAATCAAAACAAATTATGTCAACATTTCAAAATCATTTAGTAATTCATGAGGAAAACTGCACGAAGGAAATCATTACCGAGTCAATGTTAAAATTTCATGGGTATTGAAGGAAGAAATTACATGAATAATTGAACTTTCACGTCAATTTTCTTTTAAAAACTAAAATACAGATTTGTTTGAGATGCAACATGTATATCGAAGACTCAGAAAAGTGCTTCGCCAGGATATCCAAACACCTCGAAGTTCGTTAAAATAAACTCGGCTATCGTTTCACAGTTGAAAGCCCGCGAGTTATCGCAACAAGCTGCGTGCGTGTCATAGATATACAGTGGAAACCGCGCGAATACTCGAAAAGAGCTGCAAATTGCTTCGTGCGAGGACTGGAAATCCGCCCTAAGTGGTTAATAATTATAGTGTTGGACAAGAGACCATGAAGTACGGAATTAAGTCCGTCTATAAAACCACATTGGGTGGGGTGTGTGGCTAGTGGTTACCTTTCAGTTTGCACTTCCGTACTGAAAGAATACATCTCCTTGCATTTTGCCCCAGCAGCCACGGACAGAACATTAGGCTATCTATGTAATGCAGGCATGATCTTTTCTTTGCAGCGATGAGAGTAGGGATACCAGAGAAAATATCTTGGATATCAAGTTGAATTGCTTTCTATAGTAGAAAATTGTGTATCATTTTACCTATCCCACCTTCGCCCTTAGTCCTACGGTCAATTAATTGGTCAATAGCTCAGTGAGTTAATTCCTTACCTACCAACTACCTTAGTCCTACGGTCCATTGGTCAATAGATCAGTGAATTAATTCCTTATAGTCCTACGGTCCATTGGTCAATAATAGATCAGTGAGTTAATTCCTTAGCTACCAACTACCTTAGTCCCACCATGGATAGTAAAAAGACTGGATTGGAAACTTGATGGCGTGAGCATAACAACCTGCTTGCAATTGACAAGCTTAAAAAACCCAAGTATATTCAAAGTTTGGGATTAATACAGCCTAAAATGATAATCGAATTGTCTGTAAATACGACAAAGCCACAATACGACAAAATATCCGTCTATTCTTACTCATTTTAAAAGAAGATATCAAGGTTTACTAGTTAAAATATGCATCCCAAATTCCGAGCAAAACAAAGCACAATTTGGGGACGCCAGTTTCTTCAAAACAACACAGGAATCATCAAAACAAAGATCAACAACGCTTACCCCGAACGCTCGATTGTGGCTTAGGCAGGTTTGTAAGGCGATAAAATCATTTGAAACGTCAACATAGTCATCTGAATGTGAGGATATGAAGAATTTGAAGAAAAGTTCACTAAAAACCTCAGTAAAACAAGCGTACTCACGCCATTCGTGACATCACAATTTGCAACTAGGTTTCAACATCTCTCGAGCAAAGAAAAACGCTTTTCAGCCAAATCGGCGGCTTGGAAACACCTCACGTGACTATTAGTTTCCAATCCACTCATTTTACTATCCATGGTCCCCAGTCCATTGGTGAATAGATCAGTGAGTTAATTCCTTACCTACCAACTACCTTAGTCCTATGGTCATTGGTCAATAGATCAGTGACTTAATTCCTTAGCTACCAACTACCTTAGTCCTACGGTCCATTGGTGAATAGATCAGTTAGTTAATTTCTTACCTACCAACTACCTTAGTCCTATGGTCCATTGGTCAATAGATCAATGAGTTAATTCCTTACCTACCAACTACCTTAGTCCTACGGTCCATTGGTCAATAGATCAGTGAGTTAATTCCTTATTGTCCTACAGGCCATTGGTCAATAGATCAGTGAGTTAATTCCCTACCTACCAACTTCTTTAGTCCCATGGTCCATTGGTCAATAGATCAGTGAGTTAATTCCTTACCTACCAACTACCTTAGTCCTATGGTCATTGGTCAATAGATCAGTGAGTTAATTCCTTATAGTCCTACGGGCCATTGGTCAATAGATCAGTGAGTTAATTCCCTACCTACCAACTACCTTAGTCCTATGGTCATTGGTCAATAGATCAGTGAGTTAATTCCTTAGCTACCAACTACCTTAGTCCTACGGTCATTGGTGAATAGATCAGTGAGTTAATTCATTACCTACCAACTACCTTAGTCCTACGGCCCATTGGTCAATAGATCACTGAGTTAATTTCTTACCTACCAACTACCATAGTCCCACAGTCCATTGGTCAATAGATGATCAGTGAGTTAATTCCTTACCTACCAACTACCTTAGTCCCATGGTCCATTGGTGAATAGATCAGTGAGTTAATTTCTTACCTACCAACTACCTATAAATTCCTTGTACCACGGTCACTTATCTCATCTCAACTGTAGAAAGCAATACAACTTCTACCCAAGGTCGTTTCCCTGCTATCTCTAATTCTACCCCTGCACTGAAAGGATCACAGCCACATATACTATTGGCCATATGCCGCTATATACTTCGGTGGTTGCTGAGCTAAAATGCAGTAGAGCATTCCAAACTTAGGAATAGAATTATAGAAGTGGACTGTATTTTGGTCCAAAATGACTGTTGACAAATAAATCAGGCTCAAAGGTAATTTACTGGCCTGGTGGCCAATATAGTATTTTGTGCAACATATGTTGCCTGTGGGATACCCGGGTCTAAAGGTGGCTTTCCAGTCCTAGCACGAAGCAACTAGCAGCTCGCTGCGAGCACTCGTAAGATCGCTGTGACTATTTTAGCGCTCGTGGCAGGTGGTTGGAAATTTTTTGGACTATTTTTTACTCGCGGCAAGTACTCGCAGTAAATAAGCCAATCAAAACAAATTATGTCAACATTTCAAAATCATTTAGTAATTCATGAGGAAAACTGCACGAAGGAAATCATTACCGAGTCAATGTTAAAATTTCATGGGTATTGAAGGAAGAAATTACATGAATAATTGAACTTTCACGTCAATTTTCTTTTAAAAACTAAAATACAGATTTGTTTGAGATGCAACATGTATATCGAAGACTCAGAAAAGTGCTTCGTCAGGATATCCAAACAGCTCGAAGTTCGTTAAAATAAAACTCGGCTATCGCTTTCGCAGTTGAAAGCCCGCGAGTTATCGCAACAAGCTGCGTGCGTGTCATAGATATACAGTGGAAACCGCGCGAATACTCGAAAAGAGCTGCAAATTGCTTCGTGCGAGGACTGGAAATCCGCCCTAAGTGGTTAATAATTATAGTGTTGGACAAGAGACCATGAAGTACGGAATTAAGTCCGTCTATAGAACCACATTGGGTGGGGTGTGTGGCTAGTGGTCACCTTTCAGTTTGCATTTCCATACTGAAAGAATACATCTCCTTGCATTTTGCCCCAGCAGCCACGGACAGAACATTAGGCTATCTATGTAATGCAGGCATGATCTTTTCTTTGCAGCGATGAGAGTAGGGATACCAGAGAAAATATCTTGGATATCAAGTTGAATTGCTTTCTATAGTAGAAAATTGTGTATCATTTTACGTATCCCACCTTCGCCCTTAGTCCTATGGTCAATTAATTGGTCAATAGCTCAGTGAGTTAATTCCTTACCTACCAACTACCTTAGTCCTACGGTCCATTGGTCAATAATAGATCAGTGAGTTAATTCCTTAGCTACCAACTACCTTAGTCCCACCATGAATAGTAAAAAGACTGGATTGGAAACTTGATGGCGTGAGCAAAACAACCTGCTTGCAATTGACAAGCTTAAAAAACCCAAGTATATTCAAAGTTTGGGATTAATACAGCCTAAAATGATAATCGAATTGTCTGTAAATACGACAAAGCCACAATACGACAAAATATCCGTCTATTCTTACTCATTTTAAAAGAAGATATCAAGGTTTTACTAGTTAAAAATATGCATCCCAAATTCCGAGCAAAACAAAGCACAATTTGCGGACGCCAGTTTCTTCAAAACAACACAGGAATCATCAAAACAAACATCAACAACGCTTACCCCGAACGCTCGATCGATTGTGGCTTAGGCAGGTTTGTAAGGCGATAAAATCATTTGAAACGTCAACATAGTCATCTGAATGTGAGGATATGAAGAATTTGAAGAAAAGTTCACTAAAAACCTCAGTAAAACAAGCGTACTCACGCCATTCGTGACATCAAAATTTGCAACTAGGTTTCAACATCTCTCGAGCAAAGAAAAACGCTTTTCAGCCAATCGGCGGCTTGGAAACACCTCACGTGACTATTAGTTTCCAATCCACTCATTTTACTATCCATGGTCCCACAGTCCATTGGTGAATAGATCAGTGAGTTAATTCCTTACCTACCAACTACCTTAGTCCTATGGTCCATTGGTCAATAGATCAATGGGTTAATTCCTTACCTACCAACTACCTTAGTCCTACGGTCCATTGGTCAATAGATCAGTGAGTTAATTCCTTATAGTCCTACGGGCCATTGGTCAATAGATCAGTGAGTTAATTCCCTACCTACCAACTACCTTAGTCCTATGGTCATTGGTCAATAGATCAGTGAGTTAATTCCTTAGCTACCAACTACCTTAGTCCTACGGTCATTGGTGAATAGATCAGTGAGTTAATTCATTACCTACCAACTACCTTAGTCCTACGGCCCATTGGTCAATAGATCACTGAGTTAATTTCTTACCTACCAACTACCATAGTCCCACAGTCCATTGGTCAATAGATGATCAGTGAGTTAATTCCTTACCTACCAACTACCTTAGTCCCATGGTCCATTGGTGAATAGATCAGTGAGTTAATTTCTTACCTACCAACTACCTATAAATTCCTTGTACCACGGTCACTTATCTCATCTCAACTGTAGAAAGCAATACAACTTCCTACCCAAGGTCGTTTCCCTGCTATCTCTAATTCTACCCCTGCACTGAAAGGATCACAGCCACATATACTATTGGCCATATGCCGCTATATACTTCGTGGTTGCTGAGCTAAAATGCAGTAGAGCATTCCAAACTTAGGAATAGAATTATAGAAGTGGACTGTATTTTGGTCCAAAATGACTGTTGACAAATAAATCAGGCTCAAAGGTAATTTACTGGCCTGGTGGCCAATATAGTATTTTGTGCAACATATGTTGCCTGTGGGATACCCGGGTCTAAAGGTGGCTTTCCAGTCCTCGCACGAAGCAACTAGCAGCTCGCTGCGAGCACTCGTAAGATCGCTGTGACTATTTTAGCGCTCGTGGCAGGTGGTTGGAAATTTTTTGGACTATTTTTTACTCGCGGCAAGTACTCGCAGTAAATAAGCCAATCAAAACAAATTATGTCAACATTTCAAAATCATTTAGTAATTCATGAGGAAAACTGCACGAAGGAAATCATTACCGAGTCAATGTTAAAATTTCATGGGTATTGAGGGAAGAAATTACATGAATAATTGAACTTTCACGTCAATTTTCTTTTAAAAACTAAAATACAGATTTGTTTGAGATGCAACATGTATATCGAAGACTCAGAAAAGTGCTTCGTCAGGATATCCAAACACCTCGAAGTTCGTTAAAAAAAACTCGGCTATCGCTTCACAGTTGAAAGCCCGCGAGTTATCGCAACAAGCTGCGTGCGTGTCATAGATATACAGTGGAAACCGCGCGAATACTCGAAAAGAGCTGCAAATTGCTTCGTGCGAGGACTGGAAATCCGCCCTAAGTGGTTAATAATTATAGTGTTGGACAAGAGACCATGAAGTACGGAATTAAGTCCGTCTATAGAACCACATTGGGTGGGGTGTGTGGCTAGTGGTCACCTTTCAGTTTGCATTTCCATACTGAAAGAATACATCTCCTTGCATTTTGCCCCAGCAGCCACGGACAGAACATTAGGCTATCTATGTAATGCAGGCATGATCTTTTCTTTGCAGCGATGAGAGTAGGGATACCAGAGAAAATATCTTGGATATCAAGTTGAATTGCTTTCTATAGTAGAAAATTGTGTATCATTTTACCTATCCCACCTTCGCCCTTAGTCCTACGGTCAATTAATTGGTCAATAGCTCAGTGAGTTAATTCCTTACCTACCAACTACCTTAGTCCCTACGGTCCATTGGTCAATAATAGATCAGTGAGTTAATTCCTTAGCTACCAACTACCTTAGTCCCACCATGGATAGTAAAAAGACTGGATTGGAAACTTGATGGCGTGAGCATAACAACCTGCTTGCAATTGACAAGCTTAAAAAACCCAAGTATATTCAAAGTTTGGGATTAATACAGCCTAAAATGATAATCGAATTGTCTGTAAATACGACAAAGCCACAATACGACAAAATATCCGTCTATTCTTACTCATTTTAAAAGAAGATATCAAGGTTTACTAGTTAAAATATGCATCCCAAATTCCGAGCAAAACAAAGCACAATTTGGGGACGCCAGTTTCTTCAAAACAACACAGGAATCATCAAAACAAACATCAACAACGCTTACCCCGAACGCTCGATTGTGGCTTAGGCAGGTTTGTAAGGCGATAAAATCATTTGAAAACGTCAACATAGTCATCTGAATGTGAGGATATGAAGAATTTGAAGAAAAGTTCACTAAAAACCTCAGTAAAACAAGCGTACTCACGCCATTCGTGACATCAAAATTTGCAACTAGGTTTCAACATCTCTCGAGCAAAGAAAAACGCTTTTCAGCCAATCGGCGGCTTGGAAACACCTTCACGTGACTATTAGTTTCCAATCCACTCATTTTACTATCCATGGTCCCCACAGTCCATTGGTGAATAGATCAGTGAGTTAATTCCTTACCTACCAACTACCTTAGTCCTATGGTCCATTGGTCAATAGATCAATGGGTTTAATTCCTTACCTACCAACTACCTTAGTCCTACGGTCCATTGGTCAATAGATCAGTGAGTTAATTCCTTATAGTCCTACGGGCCATTGGTCAATAGATCAGTGAGTTAATTCCCTACCTACCAACTACCTTAGTCCTATGGTCATTGGTCAATAGATCAGTGAGTTAATTCCTTAGCTACCAACTACCTTAGTCCTACGGTCATTGGTGAATAGATCAGTGAGTTAATTCATTACCTACCAACTACCTTAGTCCTACGGCCCATTGGTCAATAGATCACTGAGTTAATTTCTTACCTACCAACTACCATAGTCCCCACAGTCCATTGGTCAATAGATGATCAGTGAGTTAATTCCTTACCTACCAACTACCTTAGTCCCATGGTCCATTGGTGAATAGATCAGTGAGTTAATTTCTTACCTACCAACTACCTATAAATTCCTTGTACCACGGTCACTTATCTCATCTCAACTGTAGAAAGCAATACAACTTCCTACCCAAGGTCGTTTCCCTGCTATCTCTAATTCTACCCCTGCACTGAAAGGATCACAGCCACATATACTATTGGCCATATGCCGCTATATACTTCGTGGTTGCTGAGCTAAAATGCAGTAGAGCATTCCAAACTTAGGAATAGAATTATAGAAGTGGACTGTATTTTGGTCCAAAATGACTGTTGACAAATAAATCAGGCTCAAAGGTAATTTACTGGCCTGGTGGCCAATATAGTATTTTGTGCAACATATGTTGCCTGTGGGATACCCGGGTCTAAAGGTGGCTTTCCAGTCCTCGCACGAAGCAACTAGCAGCTCGCTGCGAGCACTCGTAAGATCGCTGTGACTATTTTAGCGCTCGTGGCAGGTGGTTGGAAATTTTTTGGACTATTTTTTACTCGCGGCAAGTACTCGCAGTAAATAAGCCAATCAAAACAAATTATGTCAACATTTCAAAATCATTTAGTAATTCATGAGGAAAACTGCACGAAGGAAATCATTACCGAGTCAATGTTAAAATTTCATGGGTATTGAGGGAAGAAATTACATGAATAATTGAACTTTCACGTCAATTTTCTTTTAAAAACTAAAATACAGATTTGTTTGAGATGCAACATGTATATCGAAGACTCAGAAAAGTGCTTCGTCAGGATATCCAAACACCTCGAAGTTCGTTAAAAAAAACTCGGCTATCGCTTCACAGTTGAAAGCCCGCGAGTTATCGCAACAAGCTGCGTGCGTGTCATAGATATACAGTGGAAACCGCGCGAATACTCGAAAAGAGCTGCAAATTGCTTCGTGCGAGGACTGGAAATCCGCCCTAAGTGGTTAATAATTATAGTGTTGGACAAGAGACCATGAAGTACGGAATTAAGTCCGTCTATAGAACCACATTGGGTGGGGTGTGTGGCTAGTGGTCACCTTTCAGTTTGCATTTCCATACTGAAAGAATACATCTCCTTGCATTTTGCCCCAGCAGCCACGGACAGAACATTAGGCTATCTATGTAATGCAGGCATGATCTTTTCTTTGCAGCGATGAGAGTAGGGATACCAGAGAAAATATCTTGGATATCAAGTTGAATTGCTTTCTATAGTAGAAAATTGTGTATCATTTTACCTATCCCACCTTCGCCCTTAGTCCTACGGTCAATTAATTGGTCAATAGCTCAGTGAGTTAATTCCTTACCTACCAACTACCTTAGTCCTACGGTCCATTGGTCAATAATAGATCAGTGAGTTAATTCCTTAGCTACCAACTACCTTAGTCCCACCATGGATAGTAAAAAGACTGGATTGGAAACTTGATGGCGTGAGCATAACAACCTGCTTGCAATTGACAAGCTTAAAAAACCCAAGTATATTCAAAGTTTGGGATTAATACAGCCTAAAATGATAATCGAATTGTCTGTAAATACGACAAAGCCACAATACGACAAAATATCCGTCTATTCTTACTCATTTTAAAAGAAGATATCAAGGTTTACTAGTTAAAATATGCATCCCAAATTCCGAGCAAAACAAAGCACAATTTGGGGACGCCAGTTTCTTCAAAACAACACAGGAATCATCAAAACAAAGATCAACAACGCTTACCCCGAACGCTCGATTGTGGCTTAGGCAGGTTTGTAAGGCGATAAAATCATTTGAAACGTCAACATAGTCATCTGAATGTGAGGATATGAAGAATTTGAAGAAAAGTTCACTAAAAACCTCAGTAAAACAAGCGTACTCACGCCATTCGTGACATCACAATTTGCAACTAGGTTTCAACATCTCTCGAGCAAAGAAAAACGCTTTTCAGCCAATCGGCGGCTTGGAAACACCTCACGTGACTATTAGTTTCCAATCCACTCATTTTACTATCCATGGTCCCCAGTCCATTGGTGAATAGATCAGTGAGTTAATTCCTTACCTACCAACTACCTTAGTCCTATGGTCATTGGTCAATAGATCAGTGACTTAATTCCTTAGCTACCAACTACCTTAGTCCTACGGTCCATTGGTGAATAGATCAGTTAGTTAATTTCTTACCTACCAACTACCTTAGTCCTATGGTCCATTGGTCAATAGATCAATGAGTTAATTCCTTACCTACCAACTACCTTAGTCCTACGGTCCATTGGTCAATAGATCAGTGAGTTAATTCCTTATTGTCCTACTGGTCAATAGATCAGTGAGTTAATTCCCTACCTACCAACTTCTTTAGTCCCATGGTCCATTGGTCAATAGATCAGTGAGTTAATTCCTTACCTACCAACTACCTTAGTCCTATGGTCATTGGTCAATAGATCAGTGAGTTAATTCCTTAGCTACCAACTACCTTAGTCCTACGGTCCATTGGTCAATAGATCAGTGAGTTAATTCATTACCTACCAACTACCTTAGTCCTACGGCCCATTGGTCAATAGATCACTGAGTTAATTTCTTACCTACCAACTACCATAGTCCCACAGTCCATTGGTCAATAGATGATCAGTGAGTTAATTCCTTACCTACCAACTACCTTAGTCCCATGGTCCATTGGTGAATAGATCAGTGAGTTAATTTCTTACCTACCAACTACCTATAAATTCCTTGTACCACGGTCACTTATCTCATCTCAACTGTAGAAAGCAATACAACTTCCTACCCAAGGTCGTTTCCCTGCTATCTTTAATTCTACCCCTGCACTGAAAGGATCACAGCCACATATACTATTGGCCATATGCCGCTATATACTTGGTGGTTGCTGAGCTAAAATGTAGTAGAGCATTCCAAACTTAGGAATATAATTATAGAAGTGGACTGTATTTTGGTCCAAAATGACTGTTGACAAATAAATCAGGCTCAAAGGTAATTTACTGGCCTGGTGGCCAATATAGTATTTTGTGCAACATATGTTGCCTGTGGGATACCCGGGTCTAAAGGTGGCTTTCCAGTCCTAGCACGAAGCAACTAGCAGCTCGCTGCGAGCACTCGTAAGGTCGCTGTGACTATTTTAGCGCTCGTGGCAGGTGGTTGGAAATTTTTTGGACTATTTTTTACTCGCGGCAAGTACTCGCAGTAAATAAGCCAATCAAAACAAATTATGTCAACATTTCAAAATCATTTAGTAATTCATGAGGAAAACTGCATGAAGGAAATCATTACCGAGTCAATGTTAAAATTTCATGGGTATTGAAGGAAGAAATTACATGAATAATTGAACTTTCACGTCAATTTTCTTTTAAAAACTAAAATACAGATTTGTTTGAGATGCAACATGTATATCGAAGACTCAGAAAAGTGCTTCGTCAGGATATCCAAACACCTCGAAGTTCGTTAAAATAAACTCGGCTATCGCTTCACAGTTGAAAGCCCGCGAGTTATCGCAACAAGCTGCGTGCGTGTCATAGATATACAGTGGAAACCGCGCGAATACTCGAAAAGAGCTGCAAATTGCTTCGTGCGAGGACTGGAAATCCGCCCTAAGTGGTTAATAATTATAGTGTTGGACAAGAGACCATGAAGTACGGAATTAAGTCCGTCTATAGAACCACATTGGGTGGGGTGTGTGGCTATAGTGGTCACCTTTTCAGTTTGCATTTCCATACTGAAAGAATACATCTCCTTGCATTTTGCCCCAGCAGCCACGGACAGAACATTAGGCTATCTATGTAATGCAGGCATGATCTTTTCTTTGCAGCGATGAGAGTAGGGATACCAGAGAAAATATCTTGGATAATCAAGTTGAATTGCTTTCTATAGTAGAAAATTGTGTATCATTTTACCTATCCCACCTTCGCCCTTAGTCCTACGGTCAATTAATTGGTCAATAGCTCAGTGAGTTAATTCCTTAACTACCAACTAACCTTAGTCCTACGGTCCATTGGTCAATAGATCAGTGAATTAATTCCTTATAGTCCTACGGTCCATTGGTCAATAGATCAGTGAATTAATTCCTTATAGTCCTACGGTCCCATTGGTCAATAATAGATCAGTGAGTTAATTCCTTAGCTACCAACTACCTTAGTCCCACCATGGATAGTAAAAAGACTGGATTGGAAACTTGATGGCGTGAGCATAACAACCTGCTTGCAATTTGACAAGCTTAAAAAAACCCAAGTATATTCAAAGTTTGGGATTAATACAGCCTAAAATGATAATCGAATTGTCTGTAAATACGACAAAGCCACAATACGACAAAATATCCGTCTATTCTTACTCATTTTAAAAGAAGATATCAAGGTTTACTAGTTAAAATATGCATCCCAAATTCCGAGCAAAACAAAGCACAATTTGGGGACGCCAGTTTCTTCAAAACAACACAGGAATCATCAAAACAAAGATCAACAACGCTATACCCCGAACGCTCGATTTGTGGCTTAGGCAGGTTTGTAAGGCGATAAAATCATTTGAAACGTCAACATAGTCATCTGAATGTGAGGATATGAAGAATTTGAAGAAAAGTTCACTAAAAACCTCAGTAAAACAAGCGTACTCACGCCATTCGTGACATCACAATTTGCAACTAGGTTTCAACATCTCTCGAGCAAAGAAAAACGCTTTTCAGCCAATCGGCGGCTTGGAAACACCTCACGTGACTATTAGTTTCCAATCCACTCATTTTACTATCCATGGTCCCACAGTCCATTGGTGAATAGATCAGTGAGTTAATTCCTTACCTACCAACTACCTTAGTCCTATGGTCCATTGGTCAATAGATCAATGAGTTAATTCCTTACCTACCAACTACCTTAGTCCTACGGTCCATTGGTCAATAGATCAGTGAGTTAATTCCTTATAGTCCTACGGGCCATTGGTCAATAGATCAGTGAGTTTAATTCCTTACTTACCAACTACCTTAGTCCTACGGCCCATTGGTCAATAGATCACTGAGTTAATTTCTTACCTACCAACTACCTTAGTCCCATGGTCCATTGGTGAATAGATCAGTGAGTTAATTTCTTACCTACCAACTACCTATAAATTCCTTGTACCACGGTCACTTATCTCATCTCAACTGTAGAAAGCAATACAACTTCCTACCCAAGGTCGTTTCCCTGCTATCTCTAATTCTACTCCTGCACTGAAAGGATCACAGCCACATATACTATTGGCCATATGCCGCTATATACTTGGTGGTTGCTGAGCTAAAATGCAGTAGAGCATTCCAAACTTAGGAATAGAATTATAGAAGTGGACTGTATTTTGGTCCAAAATGACTGTTGACAAATAAATCAGGCTCAAAGGTAATTTACTGGCCTGGTGGCCAATATAGTATTTTGTGCAACATATGTTGCCTGTGGGATACCCGGGTCTAAAGGTGGCTTTCCAGTCCTCGCACGAAGCAACTAGCAGCTCGCTGCGAGCACTCGTAAGGTCGCTGTGACTATTTTAGCGCTCGTGGCAGGTGGTTGGAAATTTTTTGGACTATTTTTTACTCGCGGCAAGTACTCGCAGTAAATAAGCCAATCAAAACAAATTATGTCAACATTTCAAAATCATTTAGTAATTCATGAGGAAAACTGCACGAAGGAAATCATTACCGAGTCAATGTTAAAATTTCATGGGTATTGAAGGAAGAAATTACATGAATAATTGAACTTTCACGTCAATTTTCTTTTAAAAACTAAAATACAGATTTGTTTGAGATGCAACATGTATATCGAAGACTCAGAAAAGTGCTTCGTCAAGATATCCAAACACCTCGAAGTTCGTTAAAAAAAACTCGGTTATCGCTTCACAGTTGAAAGCCCGCGAGTTATCGCAACAAGCTGCGTGCGTGTCATAGATATACAGTGGAAACCGCGCGAATACTCGAAAAGAGCTGCAAATTGCTTCGTGCGAGGACTGGAAATCCGCCCTAAGTGGTTAATAATTATAGTGTTGGACAAGAGACCATGAAGTACGGAATTAAGTCCGTCTATAGAACCACATTGGGTGGGGTGTGTGGCTAGTGGTCACCTTTCAGTTTGCATTTCCATACTGAAAGAATACATCTCCTTGCATTTTGCCCCAGCAGCCACGGACAGAACATTAGGCTATCTATGTAATGCAGGCATGATCTTTTCTTTGCAGCGATGAGAGTAGGGATACCAGAGAAAATATCTTGGATATCAAGTTGAATTGCTTTCTATAGTAGAAAATTGTGTATCATTTTACCTATCCCACCTTCGCCCTTAGTCCTACGGTCAATTAATTGGTCAATAGCTCAGTGAGTTAATTCCTTACCTACCAACTACCTTAGTCCTACGGTCCATTGGTCAATAGATCAGTGAATTAATTCCTTATAGTCCTACGGTCCATTGGTCAATAATAGATCAGTGAGTTAATTCCTTAGCTACCAACTACCTTAGTCCCACCATGGATAGTAAAAAGACTGGATTGGAAACTTGATGGCGTGAGCATAACAACCTGCTTGCAATTGACAAGCTTAAAAAACCCAAGTATATTCAAAGTTTGGGATTAATACAGCCTAAAATGATAATCGAATTGTCTGTAAATACGACAAAGCCACAATACGACAAAATATCCGTCTATTCTTACTCATTTTAAAAGAAGATATCAAGGTTTACTAGTTAAAATATGCATCCCAAATTCCGAGCAAAACAAAGCACAATTTGGGGACGCCAGTTTCTTCAAAACAACACAGGAATCATCAAAACAAAGATCAACAACGCTTACCCCGAACGCTCGATTGTGGCTTAGGCAGGTTTGTAAGGCGATAAAATCATTTGAAACGTCAACATAGTCATCTGAATGTGAGGATATGAAGAATTTGAAGAAAAGTTCACTAAAAACCTCAGTAAAACAAGCGTACTCACGCCATTCGTGACATCACAATTTGTAACTAGGTTTCAACATCTCTCGAGCAAAGAAAAACGCTTTTCAGCCAATCGGCGGCTTGGAAACACCTCACGTGACTATTAGTTTCCAATCCACTCATTTTACTATCCATGGTCCCACAGTCCATTGGTGAATAGATCAGTGAGTTAATTCCTTACCTACCAACTACCTTAGTCCCATGGTCCATTGGTCAATAGATCAATGAGTTAATTCCTTACCTACCAACTTAGTCCTACGGTCCATTGGTCAATAGATCAGTGAGTTAATTCCTTATAGTCCTACGGGCCATTGGTCAATAGATCAGTGAGTTTAATTCCTTATTTACCAACTACCTTAGTCCTACGGCCCATTGGTCAATAGATCACTGAGTTAATTTCTTACCTACCAACTACCTTAGTCCCATGGTCCATTGGTGAATAGATCAGTGAGTTAATTTCTTACCTACCAACTACCTATAAATTCCTTGTACCACGGTCACTTATCTCATCTCAACTGTAGAAAGCAATACAACTTCCTACCCAAGGTCGTTTCCCTGCTATCTCTAATTCTACCCTGCACTGAAAGGATCACAGCCACATATACTATTGGCCATATGCCGCTATATACTTGGTGGTTGCTGAGCTAAAATGCAGTAGAGCATTCCAAACTTAGGAATAGAATTATAGAAGTGGACTGTATTTTGGTCCAAAATGACTGTTGACAAATAAATCAGGCTCAAAGGTAATTTACTGGCCTGGTGGCCAATATAGTATTTTGTGCAACATATGTTGCCTGTGGGATACCCGGGTCTAAAGGTGGCTTTCCAGTCCTCGCACGAAGCAACTAGCAGCTCGCTGCGAGCACTCGTAAGGTCGCTGTGACTATTTTAGAGCTCGTGGCAGGTGGTTGGAAATTTTTTGGACTATTTTTTACTCGCGGCAAGTACTCGCAGTAAATAAGCCAATCAAAACAAATTATGTCAACATTTCAAAATCATTTAGTAATTCATGAGGAAAACTGCACGAAGGAAATCATTACCGAGTCAATGTTAAAATTTCATGGGTATTGAAGGAAGAAATTACATGAATAATTGAACTTTCCACGTCAATTTTCTTTTAAAAACTAAAATACAGATTTGTTTGAGATGCAACATGTATATCGAAGACTCAGAAAAGTGCTTCGCCAGGATATCCAAACACCTCGAAGTTCGTTAAAAATAAACTCGGCTATCGTTTCACAGTTGAAAGCCCGCGAGTTATCGCAACAAGCTGCGTGCGTGTCATAGATATACAGTGGAAACCGCGCGAATACTCGAAAAGAGCTGCAAATTGCTTCGTGCGAGGACTGGAAATCCGCCCTAAGTGGTTAATAATTATAGTGTTGGGACAAGAGACCATGAAGTACGGAATTAAGTCCGTCTATAAAACCACATTGGGTGGGGTGTGTGGCTAGTGGTTACCTTTCAGTTTGCACTTCCGTACTGAAAGAATACATCTCCTTGCATTTTGCCCCAGCAGCCACGGACAGAACATTAGGCTATCTATGTAATGCAGGCATGATCTTTTCTTTGCAGCGATGAGAGTAGGGATACCAGAGAAAATATCTTGGATATCAAGTTGAATTGCTTTCTATAGTAGAAAATTGTGTATCATTTTACCTATCCCACCTTCGCCCTTAGTCCTACGGTCAATTAATTGGTCAATAGCTCAGTGAGTTAATTCCTTACCTACCAACTACCTTAGTCCTACGGTCCATTGGTCAATAGATCAGTGAATTAATTCCTTATAGTCCTACGGTCCATTGGTCAATAATAGATCAGTGAGTTAATTCCTTAGCTACCAACTACCTTAGTCCCACCATGGATAGTAAAAAGACTGGATTGGAAACTTGATGGCGTGAGCATAACCTGGTTGCAATTGACAAGCTTAAAAAACCCAAGTATATTCAAAGTTTGGGAAATAATACAGCCTAAAATGATAATCGAATTGTCTGTAAATACGACAAAGCCACAATACGATAAAATGCCCGTCTATTCTTACCTATTTTAAAAGAAGATATCAAGGTTTACTAGTTAAAATATGCATCCCAAACTCCGAGCAAAACAAAGCACGATTTGGGGACGCCAGTTTCTTCAAAACAACACAGGAATCGTCAAAACAAAAGATCAACAACGCTTACCCCGAACGCTCGATTGCGGCTTAGGCAGGTTTGTAAGGCGATAAAATCATTTGAAACGTCAACATAGTCATCTGAATGTGAGGATATCATGAATTTGAAGAAAAGTTCACTAAAAACCTCAGTAAAACAAGCGTACTCACGCCATTCGTGACATCACAATTTGCAACTAGGTTTCAACATCTCTCGAGCAAAGAAAAACGCTTTTCAATCTGCGGCCTTGGAAACACCTCACGTGACTATTAGTTTCCAATCCACTCATTTTACTATCCATGGTCCCCAGTCCATTGGTGAATAGATCAGTGAGTTAATTCCTTACCTACCAACTACCTTAGTCCTATGGTCATTGGTCAATAGATCAGTGACTTAATTCCTTAGCTACCAACTACCTTAGTCCTACGGTCCATTGGTGAATAGATCAGTTAGTTAATTTCTTACCTACCAACTACCTTAGTCCTATGGTCCATTGGTCAATAGATCAATGAGTTAATTCCTTACCTACCAACTACCTTAGTCCTACGGTCCATTGGTCAATAGATCAGTGAGTTAATTCCTTATTGTCCTACAGGCCATTGGTCAATAGATCAGTGAGTTAATTCCCTACCTACCAACTTCTTTAGTCCCATGGTCCATTGGTCAATAGATCAGTGAGTTAATTCCTTACCTACCAACTACCTTAGTCCTATGGTCATTGGTCAACAGATCAGTGAGTTAATTCCTTAGCTACCAACTACCTTAGTCCTACGGTCCATTGGTCAATAGATCAGTGAGTTAATTCATTACCTACCAACTACCTTAGTCCTACGGCCCATTGGTCAATAGATCACTGAGTTAATTTCTTACCTACCAACTACCATAGTCCCACAGTCCATTGGTCAATAGATGATCAGTGAGTTAATTCCTTACCTACCAAACTACCTTAGTCCATGGTCCATTGGTGAATAGATCAGTGAGTTAATTTCTTACCTACCAACTACCTATAAATTCCTTGTACCACGGTCACTTATCTCATCTCAACTGTAGAAAGCAATACAACTTCCTACCCAAGGTCGTTTCCCTGCTATCTCTAATTCTACCCCTGCACTGAAAGGATCACAGCCACATATACTATTGGCCATATGCCGCTATATACTTGGTGGTTGCTGAGCTAAAATGCAGTAGAGCATTCCAAACTTAGGAATAGAATTATAGAAGTGGACTGTATTTTGGTCCAAAATGACTGTTGACAAATAAATCAGGCTTAAAGGTAATTTACTGGCCTGGTGGCCAATATAGTATTTTGTGCAACATATGTTGCCTGTGGGATACCCGGGTCTAAAGGTGGCTTTCCAGTCCTAGCACGAAGCAACTAGCAGCTCGCTGCGAGCACTCGTAAGATCGCTGTGACTATTTTAGCGCTCGTGGCAGGTGGTTGGAAATTTTTTGGACTATTTTTTACTCGCGGCAAGTACTCGCAGTAAATAAGCCAATCAAAACAAATTATGTCAACATTTCAAAATCATTTAGTAATTCATGAGGAAAACTGCACGAAGGAAATCATTACCGAGTCAATGTTAAAATTTCATGGGTATTGAAGGAAGAAATTACATGAATAATTGAACTTTCACGTCAATTTTCTTTTAAAAACTAAAATACAGATTTGTTTGAGATGCAACATGTATATCGAAGACTCAGAAAAGTGCTTCGTCAGGATATCCAAACAGCTCGAAGTTCGTTAAAATAAACTCGGCTATCGCTTCGCAGTTGAAAGCCCGCGAGTTATCGCAACAAGCTGCGTGCGTGTCATAGATATACAGTGGAAACCGCGCGAATACTCGAAAAGAGCTGCAAATTGCTTCGTGCGAGGACTGGAAATCCGCCCTAAGTGGTTAATAATTATAGTGTTGGACAAGAGACCATGAAGTACGGAATTAAGTCCGTCTATAGAACCACATTGGGTGGGGTGTGTGGCTAGTGGTCACCTTTCAGTTTGCATTTCCACACTGAAAGAATACATCTCCTTGCATTTTGCCCCAGCAGCCACGGACAGAACATTAGGCTATCTATGTAATGCAGGCATGATCTTTTCTTTGCAGCGATGAGAGTAGGGATACCAGAGAAAATATCTTGGATATCAAGTTGAATTGCTTTCTATAGTAGAAAATTGTGTATCATTTTACGTATCCCACCTTCGCCCTTAGTCCTATGGTCAATTAATTGGTCAATAGCTCAGTGAGTTAATTCCTTACCTACCAACTACCTTAGTCCTACGGTCCATTGGTCAATAATAGATCAGTGAGTTAATTCCTTAGCTACCAACTACCTTAGTCCCACCATGAATAGTAAAAAGACTGGATTGGAAACTTGATGGCGTGAGCAAAACAACCTGCTTGCAATTGACAAGCTTAAAAAACCCAAGTATATTCAAAGTTTGGGATTAATACAGCCTAAAATGATAATCGAATTGTCTGTAAATACGACAAAGCCACAATACGACAAAATATCCGTCTATTCTTACTCATTTTAAAAGAAGATATCAAGGTTTACTAGTTAAAATATGCATCCCAAATTCCGAGCAAAACAAAGCACAATTTGCGGACGCCAGTTTCTTCAAAACAACACAGGAATCATCAAAACAAACATCAACAACGCTTACCCCGAACGCTCGATTGTGGCTTAGGCAGGTTTGTAAGGCGATAAAATCATTTGAAACGTCAACATAGTCATCTGAATGTGAGGATATGAAGAATTTGAAGAAAAGTTCACTAAAAACCTCAGTAAAACAAGCGTACTCACGCCATTCGTGACATCAAAATTTGCAACTAGGTTTCAACATCTCTCGAGCAAAGAAAAACGCTTTTCAGCCAATCGGCGGCTTGGAAACACCTCACGTGACTATTAGTTTCCAATCCACTCATTTTACTATCCATGGTCCCACAGTCCATTGGTGAATAGATCAGTGAGTTAATTCCTTACCTACCAACTACCTTAGTCCTATGGTCCATTGGTCAATAGATCAATGGGTTAATTCCTTACCTACCAACTACCTTAGTCCTACGGTCCATTGGTCAATAGATCAGTGAGTTAATTCCTTATAGTCCTACGGGCCATTGGTCAATAGATCAGTGAGTTAATTCCCTACCTACCAACTACCTTAGTCCTATGGTCATTGGTCAATAGATCAGTGAGTTAATTCCTTAGCTACCAACTACCTTAGTCCTACGGTCATTGGTGAATAGATCAGTGAGTTAATTCATTACCTACCAACTACCTTAGTCCTACGGCCCATTGGTCAATAGATCACTGAGTTAATTTCTTACCTACCAACTACCATAGTCCCACAGTCCATTGGTCAATAGATGATCAGTGAGTTAATTCCTTACCTACCAACTACCTTAGTCCCATGGTCCATTGGTGAATAGATCAGTGAGTTAATTTCTTACCTACCAACTACCTATAAATTCCTTGTACCACGGTCACTTATCTCATCTCAACTGTAGAAAGCAATACAACTTCCTACCCAAGGTCGTTTCCCTGCTATCTCTAATTCTACCCCTGCACTGAAAGGATCACAGCCACATATACTATTGGCCATATGCCGCTATATACTTCGTGGTTGCTGAGCTAAAATGCAGTAGAGCATTCCAAACTTAGGAATAGAATTATAGAAGTGGACTGTATTTTGGTCCAAAATGACTGTTGACAAATAAATCAGGCTCAAAGGTAATTTACTGGCCTGGTGGCCAATATAGTATTTTGTGCAACATATGTTGCCTGTGGGATACCCGGGTCTAAAGGTGGCTTTCCAGTCCTCGCACGAAGCAACTAGCAGCTCGCTGCGAGCACTCGTAAGATCGCTGTGACTATTTTAGCGCTCGTGGCAGGTGGTTGGAAATTTTTTGGACTATTTTTTACTCGCGGCAAGTACTCGCAGTAAATAAGCCAATCAAAACAAATTATGTCAACATTTCAAAATCATTTAGTAATTCATGAGGAAAACTGCACGAAGGAAATCATTACCGAGTCAATGTTAAAATTTCATGGGTATTGAGGGAAGAAATTACATGAATAATTGAACTTTCACGTCAATTTTCTTTTAAAAACTAAAATACAGATTTGTTTGAGATGCAACATGTATATCGAAGACTCAGAAAAGTGCTTCGTCAGGATATCCAAACACCTCGAAGTTCGTTAAAAAAAACTCGGCTATCGCTTCACAGTTGAAAGCCCGCGAGTTATCGCAACAAGCTGCGTGCGTGTCATAGATATACAGTGGAAACCGCGCGAATACTCGAAAAGAGCTGCAAATTGCTTCGTGCGAGGACTGGAAATCCGCCCTAAGTGGTTAATAATTATAGTGTTGGACAAGAGACCATGAAGTACGGAATTAAGTCCGTCTATAGAACCACATTGGGTGGGGTGTGTGGCTAGTGGTCACCTTTCAGTTTGCATTTCCATACTGAAAGAATACATCTCCTTGCATTTTGCCCCAGCAGCCACGGACAGAACATTAGGCTATCTATGTAATGCAGGCATGATCTTTTCTTTGCAGCGATGAGAGTAGGGATACCAGAGAAAATATCTTGGATATCAAGTTGAATTGCTTTCTATAGTAGAAAATTGTGTATCATTTTACCTATCCCACCTTCGCCCTTAGTCCTACGGTCAATTAATTGGTCAATAGCTCAGTGAGTTAATTCCTTACCTACCAACTACCTTAGTCCTACGGTCCATTGGTCAATAATAGATCAGTGAGTTAATTCCTTAGCTACCAACTACCTTAGTCCCACCATGGATAGTAAAAAGACTGGATTGGAAACTTGATGGCGTGAGCATAACAACCTGCTTGCAATTGACAAGCTTAAAAAACCCAAGTATATTCAAAGTTTGGGATTAATACAGCCTAAAATGATAATCGAATTGTCTGTAAATACGACAAAGCCACAATACGACAAAATATCCGTCTATTCTTACTCATTTTAAAAGAAGATATCAAGGTTTACTAGTTAAAATATGCATCCCAAATTCCGAGCAAAACAAAGCACAATTTGGGGACGCCAGTTTCTACAAAACAACACAGGAATCATCAAAACAAAGATCAACAACGCTTACCCCGAACGCTCGATTGTGGCTTAGGCAGGTTTGTAAGGCGATAAAATCATTTGAAACGTCAACATAGTCATCTGAATGTGAGGATATGAAGAATTTGAAGAAAAGTTCACTAAAAACCTCAGTAAAACAAGCGTACTCACGCCATTCGTGACATCACAATTTGCAACTAGGTTTCAACATCTCTCGAGCAAAGAAAAACGCTTTTCAGCCAATCGGCGGCTTGGAAACACCTCACGTGACTATTAGTTTCCAATCCACTCATTTTACTATCCATGGTCCCACAGTCCATTGGTGAATAGATCAGTGAGTTAATTCCTTACCTACCAACTACCTTAGTCCTATGGTCCATTGGTCAATAGATCAATGAGTTAATTCCTTACCTACCAACTACCTTAGTCCTACGGTCCATTGGTCAATAGATCAGTGAGTTAATTCCTTATAGTCCTACGGGCCATTGGTCAATAGATCAGTGAGTTAATTCCCTACCTACCAACTACCTTAGTCCTACGGTCATTGGTGAATAGATCAGTGAGTTAATTCATTACCTACCAACTACCTTAGTCCTACGGCCCATTGGTCAATAGATCACTGAGTTAATTTCTTACCTACCAACTACCATAGTCCCACAGTCCATTGGTTAATAGATGATCAGTGAGTTAATTCCTTACCTACCAACTACCTTAGTCCCATGGTCCATTGGTGAATAGATCAGTGAGTTAATTTCTTACCTACCAACTACCTATAAATTCCTTGTACCACGGTCACTTATCTCATCTCAACTGTAGAAAGCAATACAACTTCCTACCCAAGGTCGTTTCCCTGCTATCTCTAATTCTACCCCTGCACTGAAAGGATCACAGCCACATATACTATTGGCCATATGCCGCTATATACTTGGTGGTTGCTGAGCTAAAATGCAGTAGAGCATTCCAAACTTAGGAATAGAATTATAGAAGTGGACTGTATTTTGGTCCAAAATGACTGTTGACAAATAAATCAGGCTCAAAGGTAATTTACTGGCCTGGTGGCCAATATAGTATTTTGTGCAACATATGTTGCCTGTGGGATACCCGGGTCTAAAGGTGGCTTTCCAGTCCTCGCACGAAGCAACTAGCAGCTCGCTGCGAGCACTCGTAAGATCGCTGTGACTATTTTAGCGCTCGTGGCAGGTGGTTGGAAATTTTTTGGACTATTTTTTACTCGCGGCAAGTACTCGCAGTAAATAAGCCAATCAAAACAAATTATGCCAACATTTCAAAATCATTTAGTAATTCATGAGGAAAACTGCACGAAGGAAATCATTACCGAGTCAATGTTAAAATTTCATGGGTATTGAAGGAAGAAATTACATGAATAATTGAACTTTCACGTCAATTTTCTTTTAAAAACTAAAATACAGATTTGTTTGAGATGCAACATGTATATCGAAGACTCAGAAAAGTGCTTCGTCAGGATATCCAAACACCTCGAAGTTCGTTAAAAAAAAACTCGGCTATCGCTTCACAGTTGAAAGCCCGCGAGTTATCGCAACAAGCTGCGTGCGTGTCATAGATATACAGTGGAAACCGCGCGAATACTCGAAAAGAGCTGCAAATTGCTTCGTGCGGGGACTGGAAATCCGCCCTAAGTGGTTAATAATTATAGTGTTGGACAAGAGACCATGAAGTACGGAATTAAGTCCGTCTATAGAACCACATTGGGTGGGGTGTGTGGCTAGTGGTCACCTTTCAGTTTGCATTTCCATACTGAAAGAATACATCTCCTTGCATTTTGCCCCAGCAGCCACGGACAGAACATTAGGCTATCTATGTAATGCAGGCATGATCTTTTCTTTGCAGCGATGAGAGTAGGGATACCAGAGAAAATATCTTGGATATCAAGTTGAATTGCTTTCTATAGTAGAAAATTGTGTATCATTTTACCTATCCCACCTTCGCCCTTAGTCCTACGGTCAATTAATTGGTCAATAGCTCAGTGAGTTAATTCCTTACCTACCAACTACCTTAGTCCTACGGATAGATCAGTGAATTAATTCCTTATAGTCCTACGGTCCATTGGTCAATAATAGATCAGTGAGTTAATTCCTTAGCTACCAACTACCTTAGTCCCACCATGGATAGTAAAAAGACTGGATTGGAAACTTGATGGCGTGAGCATAACAACCTGCTTGCAATTGACAAGCTTAAAAAACCCAAGTATATTCAAAGTTTGGGATTAATACAGCCTAAAATGATAATCGAATTGTCTGTAAATACGACAAAGCTACAATACGACAAAATATCCGTCTATTCTTACTCATTTTAAAAGAAGATATCAAGGTTTACTAGTTAAAATATGCATCCCAAATTCCGAGCAAAACAAAGCACAATTTGGGGACGCCAGTTTCTTCAAAACAACACAGGAATCATCAAAACAAAACATCAACAACGCTTACCCCGAACGCTCGATTGTGGCTTAGGCAGGTTTGTAAGGCGATAAAATCATTTGAAACGTCAACATAGTCATCTGAATGTGAGGATATGAAGAATTTGAAGAAAAGTTCACTAAAAACCTCAGTAAAACAAGCGTACTCACGCCATTCGTGACATCACAATTTGCAACTAGGTTTCAACATCTCTCGAGCAAAGAAAAACGCTTTTCAGCCAATCGGCGGCTTGGAAACACCTCACGTGACTATTAGTTTCCAATCCACTCATTTTACTATCCATGGTCCCACAGTCCATTGGTGAATAGATCAGTGAGTTAATTCCTTACCTACCAACTACCTTAGTCCTATGGTCCATTGGTCAATAGATCAATGAGTTAATTCCTTACCTACCAACTACCTTAGTCCTATACGGTCCATTGGTCAATAGATCAGTGAGTTAATTCCTTATTGTCCTACGGGCCATTGGTCAATAGATCAGTGAGTTAATTCCCTACCTACCAACTACCTTAGTCCTATGGTCATTGGTCAATAGATCAGTGAGTTAATTCCTTAGCTACCAACTACCTTAGTCCTACGGGCCATTGGTCAATAGATCAGTGAGTTAATTCCTTACTTACCAACTACCTTAGTCTTACGGTCCATTGGTCAATAGATCAGTGAGTTAATTCCTTACCTACCAACGTCCTTAGTCCTATTGTCCATTGGTCAATAGATCAGTGAGTTAATTCCTTACCTACCAACTACCTTTAAATTCCTTGTACCACGGTCACTTATCTCATCTCTACTGTAGAAAGCAATACAACTTCCTACCCAACGTCGTTTCCGTGCTATCTATATTTCTACCCCTGCACTGAAAGGATCACTGCCACAAATACTAGTGGCCATATACCGCTATATAGTTGGTGGTTGCTGAGCTAAAATGCAGTAGAGCATTCCAAACTTAGGAATAGAATTATGGAAGTGGACTGTATTTTGGTCCAACAACTGTTGACAAAGAAATCAGGCTCAAAGGTAATTTACTAGTCATAGGCCCCTTGCAGGCTTGCATTATGGAACTTATAGTTCACACGGGTCAAATTTTATATTTTGTACCCTTGGTCATTTTAGCTAGATTCTTCAACCCAAGTTCATTTTTCAAGGTATTCTTCCCCACGCACCTGCATATACTGTAAACAACTTTTAAACAATAGTTTCAAAAAAATCCAAAACTGTATTGTCAAAGTAAACTGAATATAAACTAATTCCAAAATCATATTTACTGTAATTTTATGACAAGTTTATAATTTGTATTATCATTAATCCATGGTTGATGGTTGCTTTAAAAATCATCACAACTAAATCCTTCAAATGTTGACTCACTGGAGTCCTTGTCATCGCCGCGTTGAATAGCTTAATCATTTTCACGTTCTCATCTCCGTGAAGTGTCCGGATTGACTTATGCATATAAAGCGTCTCAGTTGGCTTGTATTTGGCCGCGCTAACGTTCTTTGCGTTTTCGTGTCCATCTGTATTTTTGTGGTGTTTAGCAACACTGAGTTTAACGTTAGTTGTGCCGTTGATATATGCCGCACAATCGATAAATTGGTTCTGACCTGAATTGTGGCGGCCCTTACATTTCCAGTTCTATAGTGTGTAGCTACTCTGGCTGTTCTGCTACGTTTTCCTTCGTCGGTTCTGAATCAACAGTGTCAGTGCTGAGAGTGGAACTAATTGCCGCTATTATGAGTGTCAAGGGAAGTGGGTTCACCAAGCGGAGGCGATTCAAATGAGTGACGTTTCACTCTAACGCTAAACAATGTTTTCTGCATTTACAATTAGTACAACCAGCGACAGGCAGCCATTAAAGAGAACTGGATATTAATTGCGATAGACAGTACGACACGTGATTTTTATCAAAGTCTGGTACGTGAAATGGCTGAAAACTGGCAAGTCGATGATCATGAGTCGATTCTGATCGATCGTACAAAATCGGGGGAAAATAACGATGTTTCATGTAGTGAAAATATTAAAACTATAAAGCAATCTTCAGACATCAGGAGATACTACATGGAAGTTCGCTGATATATGTAATGCGGCCAATCCAAGGCCAGAAATGGCCTCGGTGAAATTTGAGTCCTGGGTTCAGGGCCTGGTGGTCAGTATAGTATTTCGTGCAACATATGTTGCCTGTGGGATACCCGGGTCTAAAGGTGGCTTTCCAGTCCTCGCACGAAGCAACTAGCAGCTCGCTGCGAGCACTCGCAAGGTCGCTGTGACTATTTTAGCGCTCGTGGCATGTGGTTGGAAATTTTGAACTATTTTTTACTCGCGGCAAGTACTCGCAGTAAATAAGCCAATCAAAACAAATTATGTCAACATTTCAAACTCATTTAGTAATTCATGAGGAAAACTGCACAAAGGAAATCATTACCGAGTCAATGGTTAAAATTGCAAGTATATTGAAGGAAGAAATTACATAAATAATCCGAACTTTCACCTCGATTTTGTTTTAAAAATTAAAATACAGATTTGTTTGAGATGCAACATGTATATCGAAGACTCAGAAAAGTGCTTCGTCAGGATATCCAACACCTCGAAGTTTGCTCAAAAAACTCGGCCAATCGCTTTATTCTTGAAAGCCCGCGAGTTATCGCAAGAACCTGCGTGCGTCTGGTGGATATGTGAGTACTCGAAACGAGCAGCAAATTGCTTCGTGCGAGGACTGGAAATCCGCTTTAAGTGGTTAATAATTATAGCGTTGGACAAGAGACCATGTAGTACAGAATTAAGTCCGTCTATAGAACCACATTGGGTGGGGTGTGGCTAGTGGTTACCTTTCAGTTTGCATTTCCATACTGGAAGAATACACCTCCCTGCATTTTGCCCCAGCAGCCACTGACAGAACATTAGGCTATCTATGTAATGCAGGCATGATCTTTCCTTTGCAGCGATGGTATCAAGTTGAATTGCTTTCTATAGTAGAGTTGGAATTTGTGTATCACTTTACCTATCCTACCTTCGTCCTTAGTCCTACGGTCCATTGGTTAATAGATCAGTGAGTTAATTCCTTACCTACCAACTACCTTAGTCCTACGGTCCATTGGTCAATAGATCAGTGAGTTAACTCCTTACCTACCAACTACCTTTAAATTCCTTGTACGACGGTCACTTACTCATCTCTACTGTAGAAATCAATACAACTTCCTACCCAAGGTCGTTTCCCTGCTATCTCTATTTCTACCCCTGCAATGAAAGGATCACAGCCACAAATACTGGTAGCCATATGCTACTATATAGTTGGTGGTTGCTGAGCTAAAATACAGTAGAGCATTCCAAACTTAGGAATAAAATTATGGAAGTGGACTGTATTTTGGTGCAAAAACTGTTGACAAACAAATCAGGATCAAAGGTAATTTACTAGTCAAGGCCCCTTGTACTCTTAGAAACGACCCGTAAAAGAGGTCTTTATTAGAAAGATGACCCGTAAAAGCGGTCGTTATAAATGACTAGAGTTTAATACTCCATCTTTTTATATTAGGCTCTAGTCTATGGTGTATTTTTGCGTGTTTTTTTTTTTTTTTGTGGCGGCACGCTGACCTGTCAGCGGGATCAAAGAATATGGGCCAGTTAACTACTAAAGACTTCTGTTTTCCTATTGGCTATAATTTTTGCAAGGTTTTATTGGCTATAAGTGAAATTGCAATCGTCATCAGGAGATTTATGATAATGAAATTAGTGGTTACTAAAGGCTGAAGATCAGGCTTGGACTGGCTATTGTGCCATTTTTCCCGTGGAACAATAGGCATCCATTGTTCTACAATACTCAGCCATTGTTTCAAGGCAAGATGGCACAATGGCCTGTCCAAGCCTGCTGGAGGTCTTGAATGCTCGTCTTGGACCGCGCTTACGTCGTACTCGGCGGGTATCGCCAGATATTCGACACGTTCGCCATTGACCGCCATTTTCGTGGGGAATATTAAACTATATTTAAAGTGGATCTCGTCTTTCCTCTCTCGATGACTGTTTTGACTTTTGAAAAGTGTTAATTATTACTTTGCAAATCTTTTTTTATTGGAGCGGTTTATGTGGTTAATCAGTTTACAAGGTAAGAAGTAGTTTTGAAACTGATGTGTATATATATATATATATCGATAGATATTGACTATATATTGATAGATATTGACTATATTATATACACCTTACTAGTCTTACTAGCTTGCGTCGCATCCCGAATTTCCACCCAGATTCCCTCACCCGGAGAAAAGTGTGAGAGTTGATCGGACACGATCTCAAACGTACTAAGACTATGTGCACACGGTAATGTTTAATGAGCTGATTGTTCTTGATTCATTTGAGTACAGTAAACAATACAAAACGTTTGGAAACGTTAACATGTGCGCATAGTTTAATACGGGTGCACTATCTACTGGGCGAGGATCGAGGATGAAATCCACATGGTCAGCAGCTGACTCATTGATGTAAAAGTATTAGTACTTTAGTACAAGAGCAGGGAAATCCGTCTGAGCATGCCTCAGCCGCATGGGGTTTTCCAAAAGAGAATGCAGTGTAAACAAACATGGCGGTCATGGCCAGGACGTGTGGCTAAATGGAGGAATTGCTCTGACTTGTGATTGGACGATAAAAATAGTAACAGTGGTGTAGAGTTACCACGAGTTACTCTTGCTCCCAGAGGTGTTTTCCCGTTTATACACTTCAACATATCTGAAATTCTGTTTCATTAACCCTTTCACCACCGTGGTGGCCATTCAGTATTATTTTACTCTGGCTAACACCAGATGATTTTACTCATCAAGGGAAAAGGTCTGGTGGTGAAAGGGTTAAGTAAGTGTTCAGGCAGTTGTATTAAATATATGAAAGTTTTATCTATCTGATTATTGTATATTTGAAGATGAAGCAAGCTGTGTTTCATCAATGATGGGTTCCACACGTAGAGTAAACTGCAGTTAAATAATTCACCATCAAGACAGACCAGTTTCATGTATAAATCTCTTTCATGCTTTATTGTTAAATAAGTTTCCAATATTTTTATAGTGATCGTATAGCAATATGTAAACAGAAAATCAATCTTTCTTTAATATTATGAGTAAAACCAAATACATATTAGCATTTTGATAGATATATAATAAGAGTGTTGGAGTATTAATGTAACTCTACACCACTTTACTATTTTTACTGTCCAATCACAGGTGGAGCAATTGCTCCATAATTAGCCACATCTTGGCCAGGAAAAGCTTTGCTATTTAATATTGTTTTGAAATGTACTGTACAAGTGTCTTGACAAAAGCTACATGCATAGCCTGTAATAGAAATTGTAAATAAAATAAAAATATGCAGATTGTTGAATATATTTACAAACATGTGGCATGATATACATGTACTAGCTATTATACAGTATATAAAAAACCTGATGTGTGTATTGTAAAAACAGCAAGATATGTACCTAATGTTTGTATAGCATTGTGGCAGTTTGACTGCATGGTTATGTGTTCTCATTTTCAAAATTGCGATGTAAACAGCCACATAACTCAATGAGCCTGCTGTATTTCTCAATAGTGGTAACAGATTTCCCTGCTCTTCTTTAGTACTATAACAGGTTTTTTAGTACTACCATATTATTAAGGGTGTTTGGATGTATTTCATTGCTAGACAACCAGTTGCTAAGTAGCCCTTGGACAGGAATGAGTTTAATAATAGGAGAACAAAATAAAACAATTTTAAGAATAAAGAAATACATATATTAATAAGCTATAAGGTACAGGGAACCCAGAATAACAAAAGCTAAATGAGTTAGTTAATGAGGCTAGGAGGCAAATGTTGGAATCAATGATCTCTATACTAACTGGATATGCGGGAACAGTCTACCAGTCAACACCACTGGTGGCCATGTTGGTGCACCAAAAAGAATGAAAACAATATGGATAAATAAAAGTTAATTTGCTTCAATCGAAGACTGGAATATTCCACCAGCTTGCTCCAGATAGGTACATAGGTCAAGTTTCAAAACTGGCTTTTGAATAGACCATAATTTGTCTTAAAGTAGGAAAGATAATACGAAGATGTTGATACTAGCTGTGTATTGTATTGTTAAGGAATGGATTTCAGAAATAGATTTGAAGAAATTGTTAAGGACTAAGGAGTTGTATTTATGCATAAAAATTGCAATATGAAGCAGTAACATATCACCCAAATAGTGTGGAGCCAGTCTGCATTCTAAGGACCTTCCACCCCAGATCTGTGGTGGAGAAGGAGGCCAGGAAACTCCCACCACAGTACTTTTGGAACAAACACATGAAAGCTTTGCTTGGTGGGTGATTCAGTGTAAAATGAGAATTTTTTTTCTTCGAAAATAGCTCTCTGGGAACAGGGGCGGATCTAGGGGTAGTCAAACCGATCACGCGACTAAGGTAAAAATTGCGCAGTTAATTAATTAAGTTAATTAATTCAAACTGCGGTCCATTGCAAAGACATTAATATTCAAAATTTGTAGTCCAGTTATCAAGTTTCATATATACAGCGGCAAGCCTTCAATAAAGTAATATATCAAGTCACAGAACAGTGGTCTTGCGTGTGAGTTTTGATCGCTCTGTAGTCTGATTCCAGCCATCCGATTGGCCAATTTGTTTTTTTGATCAATATGTGGGGAGTTCTGATCGGTTTGTGGACCAGGGGCTCGTATACAAGCTATCCGATTGGCTAATTCAAAAAATATCTGAATCCTCATTGGCTACATTTTTTGATCGATCATATTTTCGAGAAAGGAAAAACAAGTCTTGTACAGCCATAAAGTAAATATATTCTATTTTAACTAAATTCGACTCTTATTATAATAGTTTTGGACTTGTATTAACTGAACAATCTGTGCACCATGACCGGCTGGCATGATCGTTTATGAAATTAGCATATTACTGCGGTCAAAAGTTTATTATTAATAATATTAAATATTTCACTTATATACCGCGAACCCATATATACTGTAGTGTACTGTAGGCATTTTATTTATGGGTACAAAATCAATTTTCCATGGTGGAAGGTATGTAAATCATTTGGTGGATAGATTTTCTCACCAAAATATTGGGTGGGAATATGTGGTGGGGCAAAATTATGGAGTATGCAGTGTGGAGCATGCAAGGGTGCCACACTGCCAATCATGCAATTACAGCACCTGCATACAAGGCAGATACATGTTTAACGATAAAATCAGAATATATTTACATCATTATGTAAAATAAAACATGAATTACCTTGATTTGATCAGCATAATTTAACTGGTCCAGATGAGATCACAATGTATTGGGACTTCCTTTAATATCTTCATTGTTTACTCAATAAGACTTCTAATTAAGAGCTCTACACACAGACTGGAACCTTTAAAAGGAGAAATAAAAATTAAATAACTCAACTGCCTATAACTTTAATTTTCTTCTTGCGAGATGCAAACGTGCTCTCCAAGCATGCCTTCACAACTCTTGTTTTTAATTCGATACTTAAGAAGTAATTTAACCTCTTACCTCAAGTTATTCCGTGTATAAATACAATTGATATATCGTTATTCAAATACTTTCTAAAATCTTTCATTTTGGCCGTGTTTTGAATGAATAAAATCAAGTTAAACATACACTAAATTATTCCAACTCAATAATTGCAACATTTCATTCATTCGAAGCCATTTAATTCCTGTCCAGCGGTATTACAACTTTCTACTCAAAGAATTGGTGTAATCAATTAAAGAAAAGAAGTCGAAATTTAAGGGGGGAAAAAGAAAGTCGAAATTTAAGTAAAAAAAGTTGAAATTTAAGAAAAAAAGTGGAAATTTAAGGGACATTTACGGAAAAATAAGACCCGTTTCAAACGTGGCTCTTCTCATGCGCCGAACCCACTGATGTCTAAATAGATTCGATGTTGGAGCGGTTCTGGAGCGGCGTCGATTCAAACGTCGAACTTAATTCGTCAAATTAAGTGGTCAGTGGTCAATTGATCAGTGGCAGCGATAATATATTAAAATAATTTATGCATTAAGTTCGGCATACGAGAAGTTCGACGTTTGAATCAGAGTCGCTCCAATGTCGCATAATACGACCAATGAATACGACAGTCCTTGCCGCTCCTAATACAATCTGCCGCTCTTGAGTCGATTCAAACGTCGCTCTTTTGCCGCACTTAATGCTTGTATTATAGTGTAATACGCGAAAGAAATGACTAGTATATTACACTATACTACACTACACTATACTATACTATTATATACTGTACTGTACTCTTATATACTATACTATACTCTTATATACTATACTATACTCTTATATACTATACTATACTCTTATATACTATACTATACTCTTATATACTATACTATACTATACTATACTATACTATACTATACTATACTATACTATACTATACTATACTATACTATACTATACTATACTATACTATACTATACTATACTATACTATACTATACTAGTAAAAGGCTATACTCTATTAGTAAAAGGCTTGTAATTTGGAGGAATTTTAACTCCCCTCGAACGGCGGCGTTCAATTTTCTTCGCATTTTTGGCTCCAATGGGATACTGCCTCCTCCGCAGGCCCTCATTGCATCATGGACAGGTCACACTTTTGAGAGGGCCTGTCAGATCCTGTAAACAAAATGGTGACCGATCCCATCATGCACAGCGAGACTAGCTCCTAAAGGAGATAGTTTTGAGAGGGCCTGCAAAATCGTTCGGCTGCTGTCGTCCCCACCAGGAAATTCGGTCCAAACTTTCTTAGAGATCACGACAATAAAGAAACCAGTATGTTTTTATAAACTCTTTATGAACTCTGAAGTCTGAATATGATCGTTGTGATATTGGTAAAAGCAACAATTCTCGGACGTATAAGGATAGAGTTATGATATGTCTTTATATATGTCCAAGCATTATTACTTTTATTAATATTACAACGTTCGTATTTAGACGTTACGATTGTCTCTCCACGCTAAGCAATGTTAGACAGACCACAATGCATTGGGAACTCAAGATGGCGCCGGTAACCCTAATACAACCCCCCGAGAACCAGATCCCCCCCTTTTACGTAATTTAACCTTTCATGCAAAGTTCATTCGAATTAAATTCGTTTATTGTGCAACGTTTAACGCAGGCCTTAGAGTAGAGAGGTAACGTTTTTCCACAACAATGCAGATGAAAGGGAGTTCTACCTTTGCCAGTTGGTGCAATTGTGAAACGAAAATTAATTTTGTCTTATTTGAAAGAACACTTAAAATGATAGAGTAACACCTTTTGCAGTATTTCGTTTCCTTGCTTCGTCGAGATATTTCAGTTTGTTAAGTTTGATATGTAAATTAAACAACTTGACGTCACATGTGCATAATGAGTTATCAGAGAAGGTTATCTCTTTGCTATTATCAAACCAAACTTAATTCGAAGGAAGTATGTGCGTGTGTTTCTCTCAACGCCAAACATGTAGAATTTTCAAGTGATTATGTTTGATAATAGCAAAGATATATAAACCTTCTCTGATAACTCGTTATGCACGTTTAATTCACATTTCAAACAAACTGAAATATCTCAAGAACGAAGCAAGGAAACGAAAGACTGCAAAAGATGTTACTATCATTTTAAGTGTTCTTTCAAATAAGACAAACTTAATTTTCGTTTCATGTGCACACGTTAAACCAACGGGTGTATTTAATCAAATGTAACACGTTTATAACCAAAACAAATATTTATTCAACTTGAACTTGATACAAGATTTTAACTTCTTAAACATTAAAATCAATGTGATTTTTACATGTCAATTTTCGACTTGTTAATAATTTGCTCTATCCATAGTAATAGCAAGTTTTGGAAAGTTTTATCGTCCAGAAGAGCTTTTGGAAGTTGTTGAGAAGCATTTTCTTTCATCAAGGAAATAACTGCAAAGAATCTTTAGCTCTGAAATGTAGTCCACTGGAGAGCGATTTGAAACACGGCTCATATTTTTGCAGTATAACTCTGTAAGAAGAATGTTAGGAAAAAGCGGACGCGCACCACACGCACAAAGACTTCCAGATATTGATAAGTAATATAAACATGACTTGAGGGAAATTGGCGATTAAATTTCCCCGCAGCCGAGCGAAGGTTTGTGAAAGTCCAAGGGACGCAGGCTCGGGAAATTTAATTGCTAATTTCCCGAAAAGTCATGTTATTAGTTTGTAATATTATGATCGCCGGGGAAAACTTTGAGAATCTTACCGACAGGAAATTTACGCGGTTGATCAGAGAAGTTGCATCTAATTTTCCCGTGCATGTTGACGAGGGAAAATATATGCAAGCGGGAAAATTAGAAGACAAACGAAAAATTTCCCACTTGCACGAGCAACGAGGGAAATACGAGGTTTACATTCCCTCGGAGAACAAAAGAATCCGAGGCGGTCATGGTATTACTATTAAATATAAAATAGCATTTCTATAAACAGTGCCGTATGAACGAAATTTGACCGGGGGGGCACACTCTCTGAAATGTCAATTTCTGCATTTTAGAAGATAATTTTAATACCAAAATTTAAACCACTCAATTGCGAGTGTTTAGGTGATGATTTTCAAATGTTAGTGAAACATAAATAACAGAAAATACTTTTTCAAAGTATACTTTATGTATTCTAAAATAAAATTAATTGTGAAAAAGTGCCCCCCCCCCGGCTTGTACGACACTGAAATATATTTGGCATAAGCGGCTAGAAAAGGTATTGCTTTGATATTTTATAAACTATTTAATTTCTTCTTTTTTCCCCAATTATTTTTATGTCTAAAAACACGAGCATCAGATTTTGGGATTCCGTGTTTAAAACACGAGGTAATGGCCAACTGATTTAGACTTAAAAAATGTGCTGCGAGTATTTTTAATGGCTTAAAACAAGATCAATTTTATTGGGATCATCTATTAATGGCGAAGCTACTTTGATAATCAACGTAATCTAAAGTCATCAAAATTAGTTATGGTCTGTTCTCTTGACAATCGCATCCAAAAAAGGCAAAATTTGGTTTGTTGTGCATTGAAGTCAAAGTGAAAAAGTGAGTTGAAATCGGAGGCACGATTGAATTTAAGTGGTTCAAAAATTGGATATCGCAGACCGATGATACAATCAAGTTCAGTGGATAATGCCTTTTGATTATTTAACACATTTGTAAGTGAAATTGTAAAACAAGCACAAAATTATTGTGGTGTCAGTTGATATCGGTAAATACAGTTAACAAAATCACAATCATCTTTGTTGTCATACGATTCCCTCAACTTCCGAGAGAGATCCCATTTTCCTAAACAAGCAGACACCACAAAGCAGGGGATGAAAAAGACTTAAAACGGCAGTAAAAATTCTACAGCCGTAGCCGCAGACGAGGTAAGTCACAATACGCGTGACAATAGGTATGGCCTATACTGAACCTTTAAACTTAACTTTTACCTCCACCTCCAAGGTCCTTTGTCATCCCATCCACCTCCCCCCGCCTCTCAAGTGGGAATGTTTACCTCCGAAAAGGAAAAAGTAATGTATATTTATAAGCATGATCTTATCAACAATCCAGGGTGGGGTGGTATAAAGAACCCTCTTAATACCATCTATTAACGACCACACATTTATAACCACCACTAATACATGGTTATAAAGAACCATCTATTAAAGAACCAATATATTATTTACATATTTATTTACTTTTATTTATTAATTTATTTAATTTATTTATTTATTTATGGGGTGTTGGTGGCACAGTGGTTAGTACACGTGCCTTTCACCTCTGCGAGCCGGGTTCGATTCCTGCACGGTGCAGTTATCTGATTAAAAAAAATGCACCTTGGCCGCATGAGAAGAGTGCTTCCAGTTTGACTCTACCAAACACCACAGGTTTCCTCCAGGTACTCCGGTTTCCTCCTGTAGTAACACTGAACCAATGAGGGTGGGTCCTTACTGGACCTCTGAGGATAACAGTTTAGATAAACTGATAGAGTTATCTAGTATAAATAAAGTTAGTTTAGTTTACTCTGGTTTCCTTCTGTAGTAACACTGGATCAATGAGGGATGGTCCTTACTGGACCTCTAGAGAGAACAGTTTAGATATACTGATAGAGTTATCCAGTATAAATAAAGTTAGTTTAGTTTACTTTGGTTTCCTCCTGTAGTAACACTGGATCAATGAAGGATGGTCCTTACTGGACCTCTAGAGAGAACAGTTTAGATAAGCTGATATAGTTATCCGGTATAAATAATGTTAGTTTAGTTTTTAGTTTTTTTTATGAGATTATTTATTTATTCACTTATTATTGTTTGTTTGTATGTGTGTATTGTCCAGCAAATTTTGTAAAATAAAATAAACAAAACATCTACTACACATCTTGTCGCCTTGTTGCCAACAGCACCAAAGGCTACGTCCACGCGTATACGTTTTCCAACCGAGCAACAGCTGGACAGATTGGTGGACTCACTTCGTGCACCAGCCAACGAAATGTGTGCCGAGCGAGCATCTCCACGCATGCGAAGATTGTCAGGCGGTGTTAGAGTTTGATGAGAGGTGAGTCGTCTCTTCCATTCCACCAGTGGAAAATTGTCAAAACATAAAGATTATTTTTCATATGCCAATGCAATGCCACATGATGGGCTACCTCGTCAGCGAAGATGTGGAAAACATTACGTCGTCAGCACACGGCCGCATCAAATATCTACGTCGTGGTGATAACTGAAGCATCATCAGGCGATATCCAAGCAAAATTGGATACGGCGGCAGACAAGAACAAGAAATGCCACCTCCACTTCCACCTCAACCAACACCAGTTCCACCCCCACCTCCATCTCACCACCACCTCATTCACCGATCACACCAGCCAACACTCTAGCGTCTCGAGTAGCGACGGAAACGGACGTGATGGCGACATCCAAGCCAAATTGGAGAGTGCAGCAGACAAGAACTGCCACCTCCACTTCAACCTTAAAAGTCACCTCCTGGCTTAAACGTTTGCCATAACGACCAGCAAACCCTATTATCATCACCACCAACACCATCCCTTACCACACAGAGAAGGCTGCCTTCAACGTTTCCCAAAAGGTGAAGGCAAAAAGATGAAGATATTGTATTTAGATTTTTTATAAAATTTTAAATTTAATTAATTTACTTATTAAGGAGCGAAGAGGAGCAACTGGAACAAAGACCACTGAGTGCTAAGATCAAGTTGCAGTGTTTGAGCTTGCTGGAGATTGGATACAGCTCGGCTTCGACAATGACTTGACTGATCATATTGTTTATTATCTTTTCATAAAATATAAAAAGACAACACTATAAAGATGACCCTAGACATTCAAGACGGGTCTTCAGGACTTACTCCGTAAGTATATTTTACAATTCAGTCGTTAGACAAGCTATCTGGTTGTTTTAGCCCAACTTAGTTCTGTTCACTTTACAGTAGCTTAATAGTTCAGTTCAATTCAGGTGTTTATCACAAAAGTCTCCGTACATATTTGATCTTTTAGATAATCCCATGCATTACCAACGAGTATTCAGAACATACTCCGTAAGTATATTTTACAATTCAGTTGTCAGACAAGTAACCTGGTTGTTTTAGCCCAACTTACTTAGTTCTGTTCAGTTTACAGTAGCTTAATTGTTCAGTTCAGGCGTTTATCACAAAAAGTCTCCATATATATTTGATCTTTTAGAGATAATCCCATGCACTATAGACGAGTTTTCAGGACTTACTCCGCAAGTATATTTTACAATTCAGTTGTCAGACAAGTAATCTGGTTGTTTTCTTTTACTAATACAGTTTTAGTTTAGCCCAACTTAGTTCTGTTCAGTTTACAGTAGCTTAATTGTTCAGTTCAATTCAGGTGTTTATCACTATAAAGACGATCCTATAGACACGAGTTAGCGGGGGCAGGGTCCCAGACTCGAAAGGCACAGGAGGTGGTTGTCTCAACGACCTACGTTAAGATCTACGACGACGATAACTTCAACGACGGCGTCCTCCAAAATAAAATAATTCTAGTTGTGAAACAAAGAGAATGAATAATTTGTAATCCCAAGAGTAATCTCAACACCGTCCTCGTTCTTTATACAACGCCACTTAGAGCATTTTCACGTCTTCAGGACGACGTCAACGACCAAAATATGAGAACTGTTGCTTGAGATTTACTTCAATACAGACACTTCAATCATTTTAGTAGCAGTACTGGGGCGTTTTAAAAGTCAATAAATAAACTAACTTTAAATATCAAATATAATAGTTAGTTAAACGTGACGTTTTTCAGTTACAGAATTTCTGTTGCTTTTTAAGCGCTGTCGTCGTCGTAGCATCTTAAGGTTCCTAGCTTCCGAGCGCGACGGCGGGAGAGGCAATTGAGAAGGCACACCGCCGCAAACGACGCTACGACAGCAACAAAGACGAGAACGACTACGATATAACCGACGATGACTTTGACCCATACGAACCTACGACCTGAACTAACTTGCTTTACCTAATGTATAAGGCATTTCTAAGGTTTGGACTGGATGCTGAGGATTAGAAAATATTAGCAAGCAAGGTACTTACAAAGGCACAGACAGGGAGTTCTATTAAACCTTCCAGTTTTTACCCAGTTGGCACACCGCATTTTTCAATTACACAGCGCAAAAAAGATAAGGATGAAATAATTACTGCGTTATTCATTCTTTCATTTACTTATTTCTTTATTCATTTTCATTCTTTCAAAAATTCAAAAAAGGAGCGTGCATTAGAGTTGTCGTGGCGATAGAAAGGTGGGTGGAGCAGCTAAACTATTGTTGTTGGTATTGTTTGTTGTTTTATTAAAAATGAAATAAAATATTTGAAAAGCAAATAGGTGAAAGCAAAAAGATTTAAGGTATTTAAGAAACACGGGAGAATGGGCAACCCCACTCCCCACGTCCATGACAATAAGTAAGTATTGCATTAAGTTATCGCACAAAGTGAACAAAATGAACTACATATTTTATATAAAATTTTGTTGTTTTTTTGTTAGCACCCCAAGAAGCTTGTGCAACTGTTGGTGACGGTTGAGGCGCCATCGGACTGACTAAACCCAGTCAATAATAAATACATATATTTTTTTTACATTTTAGACAACAAGAACTCTAGGAGCCTCGGCTAACTCCACCACCACAACTTCCACATCACCACCACCATCACAAACATGTTATGTGAGTAGTCCAATACTTCAGGTCCTGAAGACACCAAGATTTGGAACCTCCTCATAGCTCTGGGATTTCCCGCATTCTTCAAGGCAGTTTTGATTGCACTTCATAAAGAACTTGAGATAATTCCGGTGAACGAAGAACTTCTGAAGAAGCGAAATAGCGAAACGCTTTGAATACGAGGTATTGCGTTTTATTTTGTAATCTTGCCATTGCTATATTGTCAAGACATGAAAAACATCTTTCATGATATTTCTGAAATACCATTTTTTCTATTTAGTTTTTCTGTCTTATTATATTTATATATATTAATTTTTATATATTAATTTATTTATTAGCCTTGCTACGGGAGAGAACAAGGGCGTGGGGGGAGGGCCCCAGACTTGACAGGTATAGGAGGTGGCTCGCTCAAAGACCCAGTGTCCGAGAGCGACGGCGGGAGAGGGAGATGAGGCGACATATCTGGGTGGACATGGAAAGAACACGACGACGAGCACAATACGTGTACAACCGACGATGACTTTACTGAACTGACTGGCTTTACAGTACGATAATGTACGAGGCATTTCCAGGAAAGAGGGTCCCAGACTGGAGAGATACAGGAGGTGGTTGGCTCAACGATCTAGTGTCCAAGAGCGACGGCGAGAGAGGGAATTGAGAAGGCATACCACCGCAAACGACGCTACGACAGCAACAAAGACGAGAACGACATTACCGACGATGACTTTGACCGATACGAACCTACGACCTGAACTGACTTACTTTACCTTAATGTATAAGGCATTTCTAAGGTTGGACTGGATGCCGAGGATTAGAAAATATTAGCAAACAAGGTACTTACAAAGCCACAGACAGGGAGTTCTATTAAACCTTCCAGTTTTTACCCGGTTGACACCGCATTTTTCAATTACACAGCGCAAAAACACGCACAAGCGATAATTACTGTATTATTCATTCTTTCATTTACTTATTTCTGTATTCATTTCTTTATGCAGTTCCAGTACTGGACTAAAAAATTTCATTATTTAAAAGCATTATTCAATCATTTATAAGTGCAACTTGGTGGCAAGGATAATTGGCCGGAGGGGGGCGAACAATAAAGGCGCTACAAGAAGTGACAGGCTGTCGCCTTCAGTTAGTTGGGCACAATAAAAAGGTGAAGGTATTTCTTAGATTTGTTATAAAATATTTAATATAATTTTAACTAATAGCATAGTTATTTTGAAAAATCAACACAATTATCATCATGTTCGTGATCATCATTGTTATCTCAAAGTGGAAGATTAAGTTCAGCGTGGCGACGTTGTAAAATTTTCCTTGCTGAATAATATTCAAAACACGTTTGTTCGATGTCCAAGCTTCCATTTATTAGTCTATTTTAATCCAGAAATTAATAAAAGGCCTACGAGTTTAACAAATTTTTTATTTTTCAACCAAATTTTAGAGGCGAAGACCGTTCTACATAAGAGACGTGGACCTGTTTGGTGAAGCAATGGCTGATCAAGGTAAAGTTAATTTTAATTTGTTGAACGTGTAAGGTTTCGTATTTATTTACCCTTTTTCTTTACTTTTTCTTTCATTTTTTCTATTTAGTTTTTTTTTTCTGTCTTACTATATTTATATATATTAACTTTTATATATTAATTTATTTATTAGCCTTGCTACGGGAGAGAACAAGGGCGTGGGGGGAGGGCCCCAGACTCGACAGGTACAGGAGGTGGCTCGCTCAAAGACCCAGTGTCCGAGAGCGACGGCGGGAGAGGGAGATGAGGCGACACATCTGGGTGGACATGGAAAGAACACGACGACGAGCACGATACGTGTACAACCGACGATGACGATGACTTTACTGAACTGACTAGCCTTACAGTACGATAATGTACGAGGCATTTCCAGGAAAGAGGGTCCCAGACTGGAGAGATACAGGAGGTGGTTGGCTCAATGATCTAGTGTCCAAGAGCGACGGCGGGAGAGGAAATTGAGAAGGCACACCACCGCAAACGACGCTACGACAGCAACAAAGAGCTTGAACCAAGAAGTTTGTGCAACTGTTGGTGACGGTTGAGGCGCCATCGGACTGACTGACTAAACCCAGTCAATAATAAATATATATATTTTTTTTACATTTTAGACAAGAACTCCAGCAGCCTCGGCTACCTCCACCACCACAACTTCCACATCACCACCACCATCAAAATCACCACCACCACCACAATCACCATCAAAATCACCTTCACCACCACAATCACCTCCACTATTCGTACCACCACTACGCTCCCTTACCACCCCGCGAAACTCTCCCGCCTGCCAGGTTGGCATGTTCACCTCGGAAGAGGAAGAAGTAATGTATATTCATAATCAATGTAAGCAGGGAATACAAAGTAGTATACGAGTGCTAGAGCTCTGTCAGTGTATACATAGTTGATAGGGGGAGATGGTTAGGAAACTTCATA
This sequence comes from Paragorgia papillata, assembly GCA_035771165.1. Classification (NCBI taxonomy): domain Eukaryota; kingdom Metazoa; phylum Cnidaria; class Anthozoa; order Scleralcyonacea; family Coralliidae; genus Paragorgia; species Paragorgia papillata. Next base: position 1,449,680 of record JAWNZC010000216.1, read on the forward strand.
AAATCCATTGTTGTTATCTCACAAAGAGAACTACAGCGTTTCCCATCCCAACTTAGATAAAGCTAAAAAAAACGTTTTATCTTCCCCATTACCATATTTGTTTAGCTTAACCTTTTATAATTTAATATTTGTTAAATACGACTTTGTTCCACCTCGGAGTGATTTTTTTGACTCAGACTTTGAAGTCGGTTCAACCTTTTCCTCGCTTTTCGCTTTGTTGCAGGTATCTCGTAAGTATATTTTATCTTCTATCATACAATATTTGTTGAGTAAGATATTTTATAATTTAATATTTGTTAAATACGGTTTTGTTTCATTTCGTGGGAGCGATTTTTTACTGTTTTATTTACTCGCGACTCAGCTAGGCTTTGACGAGGGGCAAATCAGTGATTTAAATCACGTACCCCTTCAGAAAAGTCACAAACAAAAAAAATCAAAAAATCACAGAATTTAACAATGTTTTGATTTTTCAACCAAATTCTAGCGAAGAAGGCCATATTTTATAAATATGAATAATTACTGTATTATTCATTCTTTCATTTACTTATTTCTTTATTCATTTTCATTCTTTCAAAAAAGCAGCGTGCATTAGAGTTGTCGTCGTGATGGAAAGGTGGATGGAATGGCTAAACTATTGTTGTTGATATTGTGTTAAAATTTAAACGGCAGCTGTCGCCTTCCGCTTGTTGGCAACCACAAAAAGGTAAAGGTATTTCTTAAATTTTTTTTATAAAATATTCAATGTATTTTTAATTAAGAGCATACTAGTTATTTTGAAAAATCAACACAATTACCATTATCATCTACGTGATCATCATTCATTGTGGTCTCGACAAATTCTCGCTTGTATTACTATTTGTCACCATGTAAACTTTTAAAGAATTATATAATTTACGTTTTGTAAGTGCAGTACAGTTCCTGTACTTTATATAATTCCACCTGTACTGGACTACGATTTTTTCGATTTTTCGATAGAGATTTTGTTGTATAATAATCAATGTTTTTTTTTATTTTTCATGATAGGAGAAACTGGTTATGTCCCTTGGGACAAGTGATCGGTTGGTGGAAGCAGCTGTGTGTGAAGTAATACGATTTTTCTATTTTTCCTTTGCCTATATTATCACCCTAGTACAACAAGCAGGCTCATAAAGTTGACGATTGACATTGTAAATTTCAATTTTAGGCTTTGCATGGTCATGTGACAAATATAAAATTTATTAAAATCTTGATAAAATCGATCTTGAAATCCTCAAAACCTTAAAGGACATAGCGGGATACACAATTTTCTTTATTTTAAATTTGGCATAATTAATTTTAGGATAAATTAGGACGTATGCAAATGTTTCATATTTATAATTCCACCTGTACTGGACTAGAACATTTGATTATTTAAAAGCATTATTCATTTATTAATAAAACAAATGCAAAAGAACTAAATTTAATCTGTAGTCTGATTAAAAACAAACTATACCTTTATTTTATAAGTGCAACTTGGTGGCAAGGATAATTGGCCGGAGGGGGCGAACAATAAAGGCCCTACAAGAAGTGACAGGCTGTCGCCTTCAGTTAGTTGGGCACAATAAAAAGGTGAAGGTATTTCTTAGATTTGTTATAAAATATTTAATATAATTTTAAACTAATAGCATAGTTATTTTGAAAAATCAACACAATTATCATCATGTTCGTGATCATCATTGTTATCTCAAAGTGGAAGATTAAGTTCAGCGTGGCGACGTTGTAAAATTTTCCTTGCTGAATAATATTCAAAACACGTTTGTTCGATGTCCAAGCTTCCATTTATTAGTCTATTTTAATCCAGAAATTAATAAAAGGCCTACGAGTTTAACAAATTTTTTATTTTTCAACCAAATTTTAGAGGCGAAGACCGTTCTACATAAGAGACGTGGACCTGTTTGGTGAAGCAATGGCTGATCAAGGTAAAGTTAATTTTAATTTGTTGAACGTGTAAGGTTTCGTATTTATTTACCCTTTTTCTTTACTTTTTCTTTCATTTTTTCTATTTAGTTTTTTTTTCTGTCTTACTATATTTATATATATTAACTTTTATATATTAATTTATTTATTAGCCTTGCTACGGGAGAGAACAAGGGCGTGGGGGGAGGGCCCCAGACTCGACAGGTACAGGAGGTGGCTCGCTCAAAGACCCAGTGTCCGAGAGCGACGGCGGGAGAGGGAGATGAGGCGACACATCTGGGTGGACATGGAAAGAACACGACGACGAGCACGATACGTGTACAACCGACGATGACGATGACTTTACTGAACTGACTAGCCTTACAGTACGATAATGTACGAGGCATTTCCAGGAAAGAGGGTCCCAGACTGGAGAGATACAGGAGGTGGTTGGCTCAATGATCTAGTGTCCAAGAGCGACGGCGGGAGAGGAAATTGAGAAGGCACACCACCGCAAACGACGCTACGACAGCAACAAAGAGCTTGAACCAAGAAGTTTGTGCAACTGTTGGTGACGGTTGAGGCGCCATCGGACTGACTGACTAAACCCAGTCAATAATAAATATATATATTTTTTTTACATTTTAGACAAGAACTCCAGCAGCCTCGGCTACCTCCACCACCACAACTTCCACATCACCACCACCATCAAAATCACCACCACCACCACAATCACCATCAAAATCACCTTCACCACCACAATCACCTCCACTATTCGTACCACCACTACGCTCCCTTACCACCCCGCGAAACTCTCCCGCCTGCCAGGTTGGCATGTTCACCTCGGAAGAGGAAGAAGTAATGTATATTCATAATCAATGTAAGCAGGGAATACAAAGTAGTATACGAGTGCTAGAGCTCTGTCAGTGTATACATAGTTGATAGGGGGAGATGGTTAGGAAACTTCATAAAATCCATTGTTGTTATCTCACAAAGAGAACTACAGCGTTTCCCATCCCAACTTAGATAAAGCTAAAAAAAACGTTTTATTCTTCCCCATTACCATATTTGTTTAGCTTAACCTTTTATAATTTAATATTTGTTAAATACGACTTTGTTCCACCTCGGAGTGATTTTTTTGACTCAGACTTTGAAGTCGGTTCAACCTTTTCCTCGCTTTTCGCTTTGTTGCAGGTATCTCGTAAGTATATTTTATCTTCTATCATACAATATTTGTTGAGTAAGATATTTTATAATTTAATATTTGTTAAATACGGTTTTGTTTCATTTCGTGGGAGCGATTTTTTACTGTTTTATTTACTCGCGACTCAGCTAGGCTTTGACGAGGGGCAAATCAGTGATTTAAATCACGTACCCCTTCAGAAAAGTCACAAACAAAAAAAATCAAAAAATCACAGAATTTAACAATGTTTTGATTTTTCAACCAAATTCTAGCGAAGAAGGCCATATTTTATAAATATGAATAATTACTGTATTATTCATTCTTTCATTTACTTATTTCTTTATTCATTTTCATTCTTTCAAAAAAGCAGCGTGCATTAGAGTTGTCGTCGTGATGGAAAGGTGGATGGAATTGCTAAACTATTGTTGTTGATATTGTGTTAAAATTTAAACGGCAGCTGTCGCCTTCCGCTTGTTGGCAACCACAAAAAGGTAAAGGTATTTCTTAAATTTTTTTTATAAAATATTCAATGTATTTTTAATTAAGAGCATACTAGTTATTTTGAAAAATCAACACAATTACCATTATCATCTACGTGATCATCATTCATTGTGGTCTCGACAAATTCTCGCTTGTATTACTATTTGTCACCATGTAAACTTTTAAAGAATTATATAATTTACGTTTTGTAAGTGCAGTACAGTTCCTGTACTTTATATAATTCCACCTGTACTGGACTACGATTTTTCGATTTTTCGATAGAGATTTTGTTGTATAATAATCAATGTTTTTTTTTATTTTTCATGATAGGAGAAACTGGTTATGTCCCTTGGGACAAGTGATCGGTTGGTGGAAGCAGCTGTGTGTGAAGTAATACGATTTTTCTATTTTTCCTTTGCCTATATTATCACCCTAGTACAACAAGCAGGCTCATAAAGTTGACGATTGACATTGTAAATTTCAATTTTAGGCTTTGCATGGTCATGTGACAAATATAAAATTTATTAAAATCTTGATAAAATCGATCTTGAAATCCTCAAAACCTTAAAGGACATAGCGGGATACACAATTTTCTTTATTTTAAATTTGGCATAATTAATTTTAGGATAAATTAGGACGTATGCAAATGTTTCATATTTATAATTCCACCTGTACTGGACTAGAACATTTGATTATTTAAAAGCATTATTCATTTATTAATAAAACAAATGCAAAAGAACTAAATTTAATCTGTAGTCTGATTAAAAACAAACTATACCTTTATTTTATAAGTGCAACTTGGTGGCAAGGATAATTGGCCGGAGGGGGCGAACAATAAAGGCCCTACAAGAAGTGACAGGCTGTCGCCTTCAGTTAGTTGGGCACAATAAAAAGGTGAAGGTATTTCTTAGATTTGTTATAAAATATTTAATATAATTTTAACTAATAGCATAGTTATTTTGAAAAATCAACACAATTATCATCATGTTCGTGATCATCATTGTTATCTCAAAGTGGAAGTTTAAGTTCAGCGGTGATTACGTTGTAAAATTTTCCTTGCTGAATAATATTCAAAACACGTTTGTTTCGCAGGTCACGCCATTACTTGAAACTAAATTTAATGAGTTTAATTTAAGAAACTCCAAACACAATTCTCTTCCCGGGGTCCCAAGGTTTGCTCTTCGCGGGCCTTGAGATATAGAGATTTTGTTGTATAATAATCAATGTTTTTTTTGTTTTTTTCATGATAGGACAAATTGGTTATGTCCCAAGCGCAACATGACCGGTTGGTCGCAGAGGCCGTGAAGGAAGTAATGCGTTTTTTTTATTTTTCCTTCGCCTATATTCTATATTATCATATTATCACCCTAGTACAGTACAAGCAGGCTCATAAAGTTGATGATTGACATTGCAAATTTCAATTTTAGGCTTTGCATGGTCATGTGACAAATATAAAATTTATTAAAATCTTGATAAAATCGGATTTTTCGGAGGCACACCAGCGATCAAACAATTGTTGGGTAAAACCGAGCCACTTCGCTCGTAAGTGTGGCGATAATCTTCTCTTTTCACAATACATGCCTACCTGGAATCAACACTTCAATAATGCGTTTCCATGGCAACCAATAGTTTCCATGGCATCCAATAGTTTCCATGGCATCCATTTGGGCAGAGACCCTCTTTTTGTAATTTTTAGACACATTCCCGCCTGAGCCCCCAATTGTTACGTGACCGCCATACGCAACAAAGTGTAACCTCAGCTGTTTGGTTTTTACAATTATTTATTTAAATAATAAGAAACGTAGAACAGATATTGAAAATGTCTATAAAGATTAAAACTAAACTAAAGTTCAGAAACTTATCTGTCGTCCGCACACAACGAAACAGTCAATAGGAGATTCCGACACAGGTTAACAATCCGTATGGACTTGAAAAGGAAGGAACAATAAAACCAACGGCAGGAACTCCAGGACTGACTTCGTAACCACTTTGATACATATAGCTCACTCTCATACATATGCATGCCTGATATATGTTCGATGGCTGCTTATATAGTTTCTAGAGTATATAATTATAGTAACATACTTCATTCTATATATAATATATTTACGTAATTACTAAATGACATCATTGCTGACTCATGCCAAGTCATAAGTATTACTAATTAGTTACAAGTACTTATTAAGTAGTTCAGTGATCAAATAACGTCTAGTTAATTAACTGTCTTAGGATAGGCATATCCGTAACAATTTCCTGAACATGTGTTTGAATTTGTGAACATATTTAGGCATGTTTGCCACATCTGGCTGTTGTGTTAGCCCCCCGTCTTATAGCCTGCGTAGCTTGGGCTTGATGGGCGCTATGACCAAGCAGAAAATGCCACTTTGGATTTCATTAATTGGTAGTATCTACGTAGGTCCGTCGGACTACCTGCATAAGTTAAATTTACTTGATTGTCTGATGAGTTTAATTTATCTGACAACACGTATGCGTTTTCATAGCGTTTTTATATTGTTCTCGGTCCTCAGGGGAGCAGAAAACAATGCTATGAAAAAATGAGCAGAAAACAATGTATTAAAAATGTCATGTTAATTTAAGTGATTTGTATTTTAGGGTCGAGGCTGCACGGCGCTACACTTTGAAAGAGGTAAGAGGTATTCTCCATTAATTTCTGTAATATTGGCAAACAGGCCATTATTCCGTCTATCAACATTTCCGTTAGAGTGGAAGTTAACTAAATTGTAAATTCGTAAAATTAATTTGTAAATTCGTGTTCTTTTACGATTCAGATGAAGGACTTTAGCAAATTAGATAAAGAAGACTACATCTACGAGGTATTGCTTTTTATTTTGTGATCTTGCCATTGCTATATTGTCAAGACATGAAAAAAATCTTTCATGATATTTCTGAAATATTTCCTGAACACGTGTTTGAATTCGTTAACACATTTACATGTATATTTTAGATAAAATTTTAATTTTTTTTTGTTAGGACCCGGCATCCGAAGTATCTGTCCTGGTAACGTCTGGGGCACCATCAGGAGATATCCAAGCAAAATTGGATAAGGCAGCGGAGAAGAACAAGAACTGTCACCTCCACTTTAACCTTCACTTTCCAATTATTATTTTTTTCTGTTTCTTTTTATACGCAGTTTGTATATTATATTTTTACATATTAATCTTTATATGCCCATTTACTTATTAGCCTTGCTACGGGAGAGGACACGAGTGGAGGAGGGGGGAAGGGACCCAGACTGGAGAGGTACAGGAGGTGGTTGGCTCAACGATCTAGTGTCCAAGAGCGACGGCGGGAGAGGGAATTGAGAAGGCACACCACCGCAAACGACAGCAACAAAGACGAGAACGACGACGATATAACCGACGATGACTTTGACCGATACGAACCTACGATTTTGAATGGACTTACTTTACCTTAATGTATAAGGCATTTCTAAGGTTGGACTGGATGCTGAGGATTAGAAAATATTAGCAAGCAAGGTACTTACAAAGGCACAGACAGGGGGGGTTCTATAACTTCTATTAAACCTTCCAGTTTTTACCCAGTTGACACCGCATTTTTCAATTACACAGCGCAAAAAAGATAAGGATGAAATAATTACTGCGTTATTCATTCTTTCATTTACTTATTTCTTTATTCATTTCTTTATGCAGTTCCTGTACTGGACTAAAAAATTTCATTATTTAAAAGCATTATTCATTTATTAATAAAACAAATGCAGAATAATTATTTATGAAGTTCTCATTTATTTATTAATTTACTTTTTAATTATAGTTTATTTACCTTATTCGTTTATATTAATTTTATTTCATGCAGTGTCGATGAGGATATCTCACGAGCAAAATGATCTATACATACTGTAATTCTTCACGTGGCTGCCTTGGGAATTTTTTTGTCACTTTCACCTGCGAGTCCTATTTACGTTTAAATTTTAAGGCGTTTTGCATATATTTGGAATTTCTATCGTCAACAGGGCCTGTTAACATCTGCCCATCGCACTTCCTTAACCCTTCCAGCCCCAAATAAAGGGCTAAATTGGGTGAAAACTCGTGCGTACTACACATTAGGCCAACTGGCAAATGGCGGAAAGAAAATCCAAAATTGTGAGTTCAACTCCAACTCAAGTCAATAAATTTTCAGTAGACGGTATTAAAAATGTCATGTTAATTAAGTGATTTGTATTTTAGTGCAGTGGCCGAGCAGACCTACTCACTAGAAGCGGTTAAGGTATTCTCCATTAATTTCTGTAATATTGGCAAACAGGCCATTCGTCTATCAACATTTCCTTTAGAGTGGAAGTTAACTAAATTGTAAATTCGTAAAATTAATTTGTAAATTCGTCTTCTTTTACGATTCAGATGAGAAAGATGGTCAGACTGGAAAAAGTAGAATACATTTATGAGGTATTGCTTTTTATTTTCTGATCTTGCCATTGCTATATTGTCAAGACATGAAAAAAATCTTTCATGTTATTTCTGGAATACCATGAAATATTTGGCCTGAACATGTGTTTGAATTTGTGAACATATTTAGGCATGTTTGCCACATCTGGCTGTTGTCTTAGCCCCCCCGTCTTATATTATAGCCTGCGTAGCTTGGGCTTGATGGGCGCTATGACCAAGCAGAAAATGCCACTTTGGATTTGATTAATTGGTAGTATCTACGTAGGTCCGTCGGACTGCCTGCATAAGTTAAATTTACTTGATTGTCTGATGAGTTTAATTTATCTGACAACACGTATGCGTTTTCATAGCGTTTTTGTATTGTTCTCGGTCCTCAGGGGAGCAGAAAACAATGCTATGAAAAAATGAGCAGAAAACAATGTATTAAAAGTGTTATGTTAATTTAAGTGATTTGTATTTTAGGGTTGAGGCTGCACGGCGCTACACTTTGAAAGAGGTAAGAGGTATTCTCCATTAATTTCTGTAATATTGGCAAACAGGCCATTCGCCTATCAACATTTCCGTTAGAGTGGAAGTTAACTAAATTGTAAATTCGTAAAATTAATTTGTAAATTCGTGTTCTTTTACGATTCAGATGAAGGACTTTAGCAAATTAGATAAAGACGACTACATCTACGAGGTATTGCTTTTTATTTTGTGATCTTGCCATTGCTATATTGTCAAGACATGAAAAAAATCTTTCATGATATTTCTGAAATATTTCCTGAACACGTGTTTGAATTCGTTAACACATTTACATGTGTATTTTAGATAAAATTTTAATTTTTTTTTGTTAGGACCCGGCATCCGAAGTATCTGTCCTGGTAACGTCTGGGGCACCATCAGGAGATATCCAAGCAAAATTGGATAAGGCAGCGGAGAAGAACAAGAACTGTCACCTCCACTTTAACCTTCACTTTCCAATTATTATTTTTTTCTGTTTCTTTTTATACGCAGTTTGTATATTATATTTTTACATATTAATCTTTATATGCCCATTTACTTATTAGCCTTGCTACGGGAGAGGACACGAGTGGAGTAGGGGGGAAGGGACCCAGATTGGAGAGATACAGGAGGTGGTCGCCTCAAAGACCCACTGTCCGAGAGCGACAGCGGGAGAGGCAATTGAGAAGGCACACCGACGACGACTTACGACGGGAGAGAAGACGAGAGTGCGGGGAGGGTCCCAGACTCGAGGTACAGGAGGTGGTTGGCTCAACGACCCAGTGTCCAAGAGCGACGGCGGGAGAGGAAATTGAGAAGGCACACCACCGCAAACGACGCTACGACAGCAACAAAGACGAGAACGACGACGATATAACCGACGATGACTTTGACCGATACGAACCTACGATTTGAACGGACTTACTTTACCTTAATGTATAAGGCATTTCTAAGGTTGGACTGGATGCCGGAGGATTATCAAATATTAGCAAGCAAGGTACTTACAAAGGCACCGACAGGGGGGTTCCATTAAACCTTCCAGTTTTTACCCGGTTGACACCGCATTTTTCAATTACACAGCGCAAAAAAGATAAGGATGAATAATTACTGTATTATTCATTCTTTGAATTACTTATTTCTTTATTCATTTTTTCAAAAATTCAAAAAAGGAGCGTGCATTAGAGTTGTCGTGGCGATGGAATGGTGGGTGGAGCAGCTAAACTATTGTTGTTGGTATTGTTTGTTGTTTTATTAAAAATGAAATAAAAAATATTTGAAAAGCAAATAGGTGAAAGCAAAAAGATTTAAGGTATTTAAGAAACACGGGAGAATGGGCAACCCCACTCCCCACGTCCATGACAATAAGTAAGTATTGCATTAGGTTATCGCACAAAGTGAACTAGAAAATTTTGTGTTTTTTTTGTTAGCACCCCAAGAAGCTTGTGCAACTGTTGGTGACGGTTGAGGCGGCATCGGACTGACTGACTAAACCCCAGTCAATAATAAATATATATTTTTTTTTTACATTTTAGACAAGAACTCCAGGAGCCTCGGCTACCTCCACCACCACAACTTCCACATCACCACCACCACCACCACAATCACCATCAAAATCACCACCACAATCACCTCCACCACCAACCCTACGCTGCCTTACCACCCCGCGAAACTCTCCCGCCTCCCAGGTTGGCATGTTCACCTCGGAAGAGGAATAAGTAATGAAAATTCATAATCAATGTAAGCAGGGCCTACGAAGTAGTATACGAGTGCTAGAGCTCTGTCAGTGTATACATAGTTGATAGAGGGAGATGGTTAGGAAACTTCATATAATCCAGTTGTTATCTCACAAAGAGAACTACAGCGTTTCCCATCCCAACTTAGATAAAGCTAAAAAAAACGTTTTATCTTCCACATTACCATATTTGTTTAGCTTAACCTTTTATAATTTAATATTTGTTAAATACGACTTTGTTCCACCTCGTAGGAGTGGTTTTTTGACTCAGACTTTGAAGTCGGTTCAAACTTTTCCTCGCTTTTCGCTTTGTTGCCGGTATCTCGTAAGTATATTTTATCTTCTATCATACAATATTTGTTGAGTAAGACCTTTTATAATTTTATATTTGTTAAATACGGTTTTGTTTCATTTCGTGGGAGCGATTTTTTAGTTTTATTTACTCGCGACTCAGCTAGGCTTTGACGAGGGGCAAATCAGTGATTTAAATCACGTACACCTTCAGAAAAGTCACAAACAAAAAAAATTTTAAAATCACAGAAAAATCGTGAAAGAAATCACGAAAAAATAAAAATCACGGGGTGAAAAAATCAGAAAATCTTGAAAAATCAAACACTTTCTAAAAAGTGATTTGCCCCCCGGGCTGTGAGCTAAACTATTAAACTTTTTATATTGAACTAACTTCCGAACTGGACTTTTTTTATTTATTCAGTTATGAAGTTCTCATTTATTTATTAATTTACTTTTTAATTATAGTTTATTTACCTTATTCGTTAATATTAATTTTATTTCCAGTGTCGATGAGGATATCTCACGAGCAAAATGATCTATACATACTGTAATTCTTCACGTGGCTGCCTTGGGAATTTTTTGGTCACTTTCACCTGCGAGTCCCATTTACGTTTAAATTTTAAGTCGGCTAACATCTGCCTATCGCACTTCCTTAACCCTTCCAGCCACAAATAAAGGGCTAAATTGGGTAAAAAAACTCGTGCATACTACAATTAGGCCAACTCTCTATTCCATTTATTTTTTTCTGTTTATTTTCTTTTTATATTCAGTTTGTATTTCATATTTTTATATATATTCATTTTTATATGTCCATTTATTTATTAGCCTTGCTGCGGAGACGAGAACGTCGGGGGGGGGGGGGAGGGTCCCAGACTTGAATGCTACAGGAGGTAGTTGGCTCAACGACCTGTGTCCGAGAGGGACGGGGGGAGAGGAGGAGGATTTCTTTCTTTCTTTCATTTATATATATATAATTTATTTTTTTCTTTTCAAGGACAAGAGATGATGTATTTTTTACACAATCACAAGTGACAACAACTATCTGGTACGTACTCTTCACTGTTTCAGACAAAAACGTACCTGAGTTATTAACATTATTTCAAGTTAAATATGTTTCGGTATAATATATAATTTATAGACCTTTCGCTCGGGGTAATATTTTTCATCGAATTCCCCTCGCTCCAAGGTCTATAAATGCTAATTGTTTCTAGTACATATGACGTAACCGAGAACTTCGGGAATCAGTCGCAGAGCTATCGGTTATGACCAGTGGTTATGACGTATTACACGGGGGGCTTGAGTAGCAACTAGGGTTAGGGGATTTCGGAACACATGGGTTAGACGCTAATGACGTAACACGCCGCTATAAAATGAACACTAATGAGATTAGGTATGACGTAGTGAAAACTGGGGGTTGGATAAAACAATCGAAATATAGTAAGGTTAGATACAGCTAAATCAATTAAGGTTGTCCCCGAAAAAGCCAAAAGGCCGAAACCAAGCGCGAAAAGTACGATGGGAACGACAAGTTTTAATTCCAGTTTGTGTCAAAACTATACCCTATTGGCCGTTGATGCAAGGAAAACTTGTGGTCGAGGGCTAAAAGTTTGACAGAAATTTTATTTCAGGGTTGGATAAAAGCTAGGGTTAGGGGCTTCTGGTTAGGTATGACGTAGTGAAAACCTGGGGTTGGATAAAATTTAGGGTTAGTTAGGATGAGGGTCCCAAAGGAGCCTGAGAAATAATGACGTATGCATAAATAATAAGTTGAATATTTAATGAGGCGGCATCCATTTGGGGTCTGGAGTGGGGGGTACTCGCAGACAAATGAACTGTCAAACTGGTGAGAAGACACAAACGCTGTAAAGAAAAATTCTATTTTATATAAGTTTCCATCATGACCTTTTCTGTCACTGTTTGTCACCTTGTCATTTTCTATTTATGTAACTAGCTAAGCTATTTAAGTCACCTTCATGTATGTATATTTATCACTCTGATGATGTTACGTGTAGTAACGAAACGTTAGTAAATATTTTCAAAATTATTTTGTATTATGGTTTTGTAAGCAGTATGCTGGGCAATAATATTTCTTACTAGCATTAGATTTCCGCCTGGTTCATCCATTGCGACGATTAAATGATAGAACAGTTGTCCTTGAACACCAAGAGGTAACATTCCTGATTTTTATTAAATTACATTTTAATTTTCACAGTCAGCGTCTTTTATGGCGAGGCCAATGACCTCATCAAGAGTCGCATTGGGAAGTGGTAAGTTGTTGTATTTGTTATATAAACTTGGAAAATATTGCTGTATTTAACTTATACACCTATCGCGAAATATACAGAATCCCACGATTTCATCCATTTTACTGCGGAGGAGGCAGATACATAGCCTGGTACCCTGGCCCAATTTCAAAAGAAATATGGGCCAGGTAACCACTAATTACCGATAATCGAGCAATAAGGTGCATTTAAAGCCTTTAAACTACCCTAACAATTCTGTTAACAACAAAATGTCAACATTTCACTCAATTATGGCTATTATTGAGGAAAAATCACAAATACATAACAGCTAGCTGATATTCCATTAACGAAAAATGTTTTCCCAGACAATAATTTTCAAAAGTCTTTTGCGTCATTTTTCGGTTTTCAAACTCACCCGACCCCCTGTCCAATGTTGTATACCATGTTTACGCAGAATTTTACGGGAATTGTTAACGTACGTGTTTCATTAGCCAACATTGTAAAGGGAGGGGGAGGGAGGGATTGTGTACATATCGTAAAATAGACGATGTTGAACGAGTATATTTAGAAAAGCTCAAGTGTCCCAACTACTTTTGAAATTGATTGTAGACTTCCAATCGTTGTTTGGTACACGTTCGTGAACCCTTAATTCGGACATACGAAGAAGACTTCTGAAGTATGCCTATTAGCTTTTCGCCTTGATCTCGTGGTTGACGAAAACATTCATGCGCACACACACACACGTACACGTACACGTACAGAACCGGGCTCATGACGTAGCGGCTATGGTTTAGCAACCAGCATTCGCAATAAGGCGGAATTCGCATATAGTTTTTGGATATGCGGTATGTCAAGTTACTCCGCTTAGCCTTAGGCTTAGCTTCCACCCCCCTCCCCCCCAAAAAAAACCCCAACAATACCACCAGATACACACAGGTTAGGCGCGTTAAGTTCATTTTAAGAAAGTTTCCAAGGGTGCCAAGCCGAGGTTGTCGCAGGTCACGCCATTACTTGAACCTAAATTTAATGAGTTTAATTTAAGAAACTCCAAACACAATTCTCTTCCAGTGGTCCCAAGGTTTGCTCTTCCCGGGCCTTGAGATATAGAGATTTTTCATGATAGGAAACCTTGGTTATGTCCTAAGGTGTTCATGACCGGTTGCTGGAAGATGCAATTGGAAAAGTAATGCGATTTTTCTATTTTTCCTTCGCCTATATTATCCTAGTACAAGCAGGCTCATAAAGTTGATGATTGACATTGTAAATTTCAGGCTTTGCATGGTCATGTGACAAATATAAAATATATTAAAATCTTGATAAAATCGATCTATCGATTAAATTTGGCATAATTAATTTTAGGATAAATTAGGACGTATGCAAATGTGTCATTTATAATTTATCTTTTTACGGTTTTACCTACTGACTATTTATTTTTATTAACTTCATTTATTAAATTTTGACTTCCTCCAAAAGATCCCAAAAGTTTGCATGCTTAATTCATTTTTATTCAGTAACTTTTTATCTTAAATTTTTAGCTTAACGAACAAAAAACTCCAAACTAGGCAACCCAAATTAAGAACTCGACGTCGTTTTGATATACTGAGTCTGGTGGTTGTTTCGCCGTTTCATCAAGCTTTCCATATTTTGGAAAAGATCAAACATGAAGACAGAGAGTTCTTTTACTCGACAATCCGATGCATTCGAGAGGTGTTTTTAGGGCATACTCCCGTAGCAGGCCGTTTTTTATCCGAGAATTAGCTCTCTTTGAGGAGGTAATGGGAGATCAAGCCTTCGAAAAGATGAGAAACATGAGAAACCGGGCTGGCCCGCTTACCGAAGTCCGCATTCCTTAGATTATAGTTATTGCCGTTATCTATGAATATATCTAAAATGTTCCTTGGTAACAGCTTATTTTTGACCTTGAACATAAAGATTGCTATGTCCTGTAAACGTCTATTATACAGATTAGTCATTTTAGCTCTAACTAATAGCTCGCTATATGTAGTGTTCCACCACCATAGTGTACTCTTTCAGTTTTCTTTACTGTTGAACTCTGAACGATTATTAATTTTCTTTTTCTTTTAGATTATGGGGAAAAAAACAATGAAGATGACGTTCCCACGCGTGGAAAAATCTCCAGATGTAATGACTTACAATTATATAGTTATATAACTTATAATAGAAGCGCAAATTTGTAACACCAATTGACGGTACCGGAAAAGATGGCGGCGGTACATTTAACCACAATGCTTTGTGACCTCAAATCAGCTCAAATAACAACTAAACATTGTATAATTAATGTATAAAGTATATATTAATGTATATATAATGTATAATTAATATATAAAGGCATTTCCAAGGTTGGGCTGGATGCCGAGGATTAGAAAATATTAGCAAGCAAGGTATTTACAAAGGCACAGACAGGGGGGTTCTATTAAACCTTCCAGTTTTTACCCCATTTTTCAATTACACAGCGCAAAAAAGATAAGCATGAATAATTACTGTATTATTCATTCTTCCATTTACTTACTTCTTTATTCATTTTCATTCTTTCAAAAATTCAAAAAAGGAGCGTGCATTAGAGTTGTCGTGGCGATGGAAAGGTGGGTGGAGCAGCTAAACTATTGTTGTTGGTATTGTTTGTTGTTTTATTAAAAATGAAATAAAAAATATTTCAAAAGCAAATAGGTGAAAGCAAAAAGATTTAAGGTATTTAAGAAACACGGGAGAATGGGCAACCCCACTCCCCACGTCCATGACAATAAATAAGTATTGCATTAGGTTATCGCACAAAATGAACAAAATGAACTACGTATTTTATAAAAAAGCAGCGTGCATTAGAGTTGTCGTCGTGATGGAAAGGTGGATGGAATTGATAAACTATTGTTGTTGATATTGTGTTAAAATTTAAACGGCAGCTGTCGCCTTCCACTGGTTTGCAACCACAAAAAGGTAAAGGTATTTCTTAAATTTTTTTATAAAATATTCAATGTATTTTTAATTAAGAGCATACTAGTTATTTTGAAAAATCAACACAATTACCATTATCATCTACGTGATCATCATTCATTGTTGTCTCGACAAATTCTCGCTTGTATTACTATTTGTCACCATGTAAACTTTTAAAGAATTATATAATTTATGTTTTGTAAGTGCAGTACAGTTTCCTGTACTTTATAATTCCACCTGTACTGGACTAGAACATTTGATTATTTAAAAGCATTATTCATTTATTAATAAAACAAATGCAAAAGAACTAAATTTAATCTGTAGTCTGATTAAAAACAAACTATACCTTTATTTTATAAGTGCAACTTGGTGGCAAGGATAATTGGCCGGAGGGGGCGAACAATAAAGGCCCTACAAGAAGTGACAGGCTGTCGCCTTCAGTTAGTTGGGCACAATAAAAAGGTGAAGGTATTTCTTAGATTTGTTATAAAATATTTAATATAATTTTAACTAATAGCATAGTTATTTTGAAAAATCAACACAAATATCATCATGTTCGTGATCATCATTGTTATCTCAAAGTGGAAGATTAAGTTCAGCGGTGGTTAACGTTGTAAAATTTTCCTTGCTGAATAATATTCAAAACACGTTTGTTTCGCAGGTCACGCCATTACTTGAAACTAAATTTAATGAGTTTAATTTAAGAAACTCCAAACACAATTCTCTTCCCGGGGTCCCAAGGTTTGCTCTTCGCGGGCCTTGAGATATAGAGATTTTGTTGTATAATAATCAATGTTTTTTTTGTTTTTTTCATGATAGGACAAATTGGTTATGTCCCAAGCGCAACATGACCGGTTGGTCGCAGAGGCCGTGAAGGAAGTAATGCGTTTTTTTTATTTTTCCTTCGCCTATATTATCACCCTAGTACAGTACAAGCAGGCTCATAAAGTTGATGATTGACATTGTAAATTTCAATTTTAGGCTTTGCATGGTCATGTGACAAATATAAAATTTATTAAAATCTTGATAAAATCGGATTTTTCGGAGGCACACCAGCGATCAAACAATTGTTGGGTAAAACCGAGCCACTTCGCTCGTAAGTGTGGCGATAATCTTCTCTTTTCACAATACATGCCTACCTGGAATCAACACTTCAATAATGCGTTTCCATGGCAACCAATAGTTTCCATGGCATCCAATAGTTTCCATGGCATCCATTTGGGCAGAGACCCTCTTTTTGTAATTTTTAGACACATTCCCGCCTGAGCCCCCAATTGTTACGTGACCGCCATACGCAACAAAAAGTGTAACCTCAGCTGTTTGGTTTTTACAATTATTTATTTAAATAATAAGAAACGTAGAACAGATATTGAAAATGTCTATAAAGATTAAAACTAAACTAAAGTTCAGAAACTTATCTGTCGTCCGCACACAACGAAACAGTCAATAGGAGATTCCGACACAGGTTAACAATCCGTATGGACTTGAAAAGGAAGGAACAATAAAACCAACGGCAGGAACTCCAGGACTGACTTCGTAACCACTTTGATACATATAGCTCACTCTCATACATATGCATGCCTGATATATGTTCGATGGCTGCTTATATAGTTTCTAGAGTATATAATTATAGTAACATACTTCATTCTATATATAATATATTTACGTAATTACTAAATGACATCATTGCTGACTCATGCCAAGTCATAAGTATTACTAATTAGTTACAAGTACTTATTAAGTAGTTCAGTGATCAAATATCGTCTAGTTAATTAACTGTCTTAGGATAGGCATATCCGTAACAATTTCCTGAACATGTGTTTGAATTTGTGAACATATTTAGGCATGTTTGCCACATCTGGCTGTTGTGTTAGCCCCCCGTCTTATAGCCTGCGTAGCTTGGGCTTGATGGGCGCTATGACCAAGCAGAAAATGCCACTTTGGATTTCATTAATTGGTAGTATCTACGTAGGTCCGTCGGACTACCTGCATAAGTTAAATTTACTTGATTGTCTGATGAGTTTAATTTATCTGACAACACGTATGCGTTTTCATAGCGTTTTTATATTGTTCTCGGTCCTCAGGGGAGCAGAAAACAATGCTATGAAAAAATGAGCAGAAAACAATGTATTAAAAATGTCATGTTAATTTAAGTGATTTGTATTTTAGGGTCGAGGCTGCACGGCGCTACACTTTGAAAGAGGTAAGAGGTATTCTCCATTAATTTCTGTAATATTGGCAAACAGGCCATTATTCCGTCTATCAACATTTCCGTTAGAGTGGAAGTTAACTAAATTGTAAATTCGTAAAATTAATTTGTAAATTCGTGTTCTTTTACGATTCAGATGAAGGACTTTAGCAAATTAGATAAAGAAGACTACATCTACGAGGTATTGCTTTTTATTTTGTGATCTTGCCATTGCTATATTGTCAAGACATGAAAAAAATCTTTCATGATATTTCTGAAATATTTCCTGAACACGTGTTTGAATTCGTTAACACATTTACATGTATATTTTAGATAAAATTTTAATTTTTTTTTGTTAGGACCCGGCATCCGAAGTATCTGTCCTGGTAACGTCTGGGGCACCATCAGGAGATATCCAAGCAAAATTGGATAAGGCAGCGGAGAAGAACAAGAACTGTCACCTCCACTTTAACCTTCACTTTCCAATTATTATTTTTTTCTGTTTCTTTTTATACGCAGTTTGTATATTATATTTTTACATATTAATCTTTATATGCCCATTTACTTATTAGCCTTGCTACGGGAGAGGACACGAGTGGAGGAGGGGGGAAGGGACCCAGACTGGAGAGGTACAGGAGGTGGTTGGCTCAACGATCTAGTGTCCAAGAGCGACGGCGGGAGAGGGAATTGAGAAGGCACACCACCGCAAACGACAGCAACAAAGACGAGAACGACGACGATATAACCGACGATGACTTTGACCGATACGAACCTACGATTTGAATGGACTTACTTTACCTTAATGTATAAGGCATTTCTAAGGTTGGACTGGATGCTGAGGATTAGAAAATATTAGCAAGCAAGGTACTTACAAAGGCACAGACAGGGGGGGTTCTATAACTTCTATTAAACCTTCCAGTTTTTACCCAGTTGACACCGCATTTTTCAATTACACAGCGCAAAAAAGATAAGGATGAAATAATTACTGCGTTATTCATTCTTTCATTTACTTATTTCTTTATTCATTTCTTTATGCAGTTCCTGTACTGGACTAAAAAATTTCATTATTTAAAAGCATTATTCATTTATTAATAAAACAAATGCAGAATAATTATTTATGAAGTTCTCATTTATTTATTAATTTACTTTTTAATTATAGTTTATTTACCTTATTCGTTTATATTAATTTTATTTCCAGTGTCGATGAGGATATCTCACGAGCAAAATGATCTATACATACTGTAATTCTTCACGTGGCTGCCTTGGGAATTTTTTTGTCACTTTCACCTGCGAGTCCTATTTACGTTTAAATTTTAAGGCGTTTTGCATATATTTGGAATTTCTATCGTCAACAGGGCCTGTTAACATCTGCCCATCGCACTTCCTTAACCCTTCCAGCCCCAAATAAAGGGCTAAATTGGGTAAAAACTCGTGCGTACTACACATTAGGCCAACTGGCAAATGGCGGAAAGAAAATCCAAAATTGTGAGTTCAACTCCAACTCAAGTCAATAAATTTTCAGTAGACGGTATTAAAAATGTCATGTTAATTAAGTGATTTGTATTTTAGTGTAGTGGCCGAGCAGACCTACTCACTAGAAGCGGTTAAGGTATTCTCCATTAATTTCTGTAATATTGGCAAACAGGCCATTCGTCTATCAACATTTCCTTTAGAGTGGAAGTTAACTAAATTGTAAATTCGTAAAATTAATTTGTAAATTCGTCTTCTTTTACGATTCAGATGAGAAAGATGGTCAGACTGGAAAAAGTAGAATACATTTATGAGGTATTGCTTTTTATTTTGTGATCTTGCCATTGCTATATTGTCAAGACATGAAAAAAATCTTTCATGTTATTTCTGGAATACCATGAAATATTTGGCCTGAACATGTGTTTGAATTTGTGAACATATTTAGGCATGTTTGCCACATCTGGCTGTTGTCTTAGCCCCCCCGTCTTATATTATAGCCTGCGTAGCTTGGGCTTGATGGGCGCTATGACCAAGCAGAAAATGCCACTTTGGATTTCATTAATTGGTAGTATCTACGTGGGTCCGTCGGACTACCTGCATAAGTTAAATTTACTTGATTGTCTGATGAGTTTAATTTATCTGACAACACGTATGCGTTTTCATAGCGTTTTTATATTGTTCTCGGTCCTCAGGGGAGCAGAAAACAATGCTATGAAAAAATGAGCAGAAAACAATGTATTAAAAATGTCATGTTAATTTAAGTGATTTGTATTTTAGGGTCGAGGCTGCACGGCGCTACACTTTGAAAGAGGTAAGAGGTATTCTCCATTAATTTCTGTAATATTGGCAAACAGGCCATTATTCCGTCTATCAACATTTCCGTTAGAGTGGAAGTTAACTAAATTGTAAATTCGTAAAATTAATTTGTAAATTCGTGTTCTTTTACGATTCAGATGAAGGACTTTAGCAAATTAGATAAAGAAGACTACATCTACGAGGTATTGCTTTTTATTTTGTGATCTTGCCATTGCTATATTGTCAAGACATGAAAAAAATCTTTCATGATATTTCTGAAATATTTCCTGAACACGTGTTTGAATTCGTTAACACATTTACATGTGTATTTTAGATAAAATTTTAATTTTTTTTTGTTAGGACCCGGCATCCGAAGTATCTGTCCTGGTAACGTCTGGGGCACCATCAGGAGATATCCAAGCAAAATTGGATAAGGCAGCGGAGAAGAACAAGAACTGTCACCTCCACTTTAACCTTCACTTTCCAATTATTATTTTTTTCTGTTTCTTTTTATACGCAGTTTGTATATTATATTTTTACATATTAATCTTTATATGCCCATTTACTTATTAGCCTTGCTACGGGAGAGGACACGAGTGGAGTAGGGGGGAAGGGACCCAGACTGGAGAGATACAGGAGGTGGTCGCCTCAAAGACCCACTGTCCGAGAGCGACAGCGGGAGAGGCAATTGAGAAGGCACACCGACGACGACTTACGACGGGAGAGAAGACGAGAGTGCGGGGAGGGTCCCAGACTCGAGGTACAGGAGGTGGTTGGCTCAACGACCCAGTGTCCAAGAGCGACGGCGGGAGAGGAAATTGAGAAGGCACACCACCGCAAACGACGCTACGACAGCAACAAAGACGAGAACGACGACGATATAACCGACGATGACTTTGACCGATACGAACCTACGATTTGAACGGACTTACTTTACCTTAATGTATAAGGCATTTCTAAGGTTGGACTGGATGCCGAGGATTATCAAATATTAGCAAGCAAGGTACTTACAAAGGCACCGACAGGGGGGTTCCATTAAACCTTCAATTACACAGCGCAAAAAAGATAAGGATGAATAATTACTGTATTATTCATTCTTTGAATTACTTATTTCTTTATTCATTTTTTCAAAAATTCAAAAAAGGAGCGTGCATTAGAGTTGTCGTGGCGATGGAATGGTGGGTGGAGCAGCTAAACTATTGTTGTTGGTATTGTTTGTTGTTTTATTAAAAATGAAATAAAAAATATTTGAAAAGCAAATAGGTGAAAGCAAAAAGATTTAAGGTATTTAAGAAACACGGGAGAATGGGCAACCCCACTCCCCACGTCCATGACAATAAGTAAGTATTGCATTAGGTTATCGCACAAAGTGAACTAGAAAATTTTGTGTTTTTTTTGTTAGCACCCCAAGAAGCTTGTGCAACTGTTGGTGACGGTTGAGGCGGCATCGGACTGACTGACTAAACCCCAGTCAATAATAAATATATATTTTTTTTTTACATTTTAGACAACAAGAACTCCAGGAGCCTCGGCTACCTCCACCACCACAACTTCCACATCACCACCACCATCAAAATCACCACCACCACCACAATCACCATCAAAATCACCACCACAATCACCTCCACCACCTCCACCACCAACCCTACGCTGCCTTACCACCCCGCGAAACTCTCCCGCCTCCCAGGTTGGCATGTTCACCTCGGAAGAGGAATAAGTAATGAAAATTCATAATCAATGTAAGCAGGGCCTACGAAGTAGTATACGAGTGCTAGAGCTCTGTCAGTGTATACATAGTTGATAGAGGGAGATGGTTAGGAAACTTCATAAAATCCAGTTGTTATCTCACAAAGAGAACTACAGCGTTTCCCATCCCAACTTAGATAAAGCTAAAAAAAACGTTTTATCTTCCACATTACCATATTTGTTTAGCTTAACCTTTTATAATTTAATATTTGTTAAATACGACTTTGTTCCACCTCGTAGGAGTGGTTTTTTTGACTCAGACTTTGAAGTCGGTTCAAACTTTTCCTCGCTTTTCGCTTTGTTGCCGGTATCTCGTAAGTATATTTTATCTTCTATCATACAATATTTGTTGAGTAAGACCTTTTATAATTTTATATTTGTTAAATACGGTTTTGTTTCATTTCGTGGGAGCGATTTTTTGTTAGTTTTATTTACTCGCGACTCAGCTAGGCTTTGACGAGGGGGCAAATCAGTGATTTTAAATCACGTACACCTTCAGAAAAGTCACAAACAAAAAAAATTAAAAATCACAGAAAAAATCACGAAAAAATAAAAATCACGGGGTTTTTTGAAAATGAAAATTCAATCTCTAAAAAGTGATTTTTGAGCTAAACTATTAAACTTTTTATTAATTTTGAACTATTTTGGTGTTTTTTTGTTTTTTTTTTTTTTATTAGTTAGTTTTGAATTTATTTTATTTTTTTTACTTTTTTTAATTATAGTTATTTACCTTATTCGTTAATATTTATTTATTTCCAGTGTCGATGAGGATATCTCACGAAAAAATGATCTATTACATACTGTAAAATTTCTTCACGTGGGAATTTTTTTGGTCACTTTCACCTGCGAGTCCCATTTACGTTTAAATTTTAAGTCGGCTAACATCTGCCTATCGCACTTCCTTAACCCTTCCAGCCACAAATAAAGGGCTAAATTGGGTAAAAAAACTCGTGCATACTACAATTAGGCCAACTCTCTATTCCATTTATTTTTTTCTGTTTTATTTCTTTTTATATTCAGTTTGTATTTCATATTTTTTATATTATATTCATTTTTATATGTCCATTTATTTATTAGCCTTGCTGCGGAGACGAGAACGTCGGGGGGGGGGGAGGGTCCCAGACTTGAATGCTACAGGAGGTAGTTGGCTCAACGACCTGTGTCCGAGAGGGACGGGGGGAGAGGAGGAGGATTTCTTTCTTTCTTTCATTTATATATATATAATTTATTTTTTTCTTTTCAAGGACAAGAGATGATGTATTCTCTACACAATCGCAAGTAAGTGACCACAACTATCTGGTACGTACTCTTCACTGTTTCAGACAAAAACGTACCTGAGTTACTAACATTATTTCAAGTTAAATATGTTTCGGTATAATATATAATTTATAGACCTTTCGCTCGGGGTAATATTTTTCATCGAATTCCCCTCGCTCCAAGGTCTATAAATGCTAATTGTTTCTAGTACATATGACGTAACCGAGAACTTCGGGAATCAGTCGCAGAGCTATCGGTTATGACCAGTGGTTATGACGTATTATTACACGGGGTCTTGAGTAGCAACTAGGGTTAGGGGATTTCGGAACACATGGGTTAGACGCTAATGACGTAACACGCCGCTATAAAATGAACACTAATGAGATTAGGTATGACGTAGTGAAAACTGGGGGTTGGATAAAACAATCGAAATATAGTAAGGTTAGATACAGCTAAATCAATTAAGGTTGTCCCCGAAAAAGCCAAAAGGCCGAAGCCAAGCGCGAAAAGTACGATGGGAACGACAAGTTTTAATTCCAGTTTGTGTCAAAACTATACCCTATTGGCCGTTGATGCAAGGAAAACTTGTGGTCGAGGGCTAAAAGTTTGACAGAAATTTTATTTCAGGGTTGGATAAAAGCTAGGGTTAGGGGCTTCTGGTTAGGTATGACGTAGTGAAAACCTGGGGTTGGATAAAATTTAGGGTTAGTTAGGATGAGGGTCCCAAAGGAGCCTGAGAAATAATGACGTATGCATAAATAATAAGTTGAATATTTAATGAGGCGGCATCCATTTGGGGTCTGGAGTGGGGGGTACTCGCAGACAAATGAACTGTCAAACTGGTGAGAAGACACCAACGCTGTAAAGAAAAATTATATTTTATATAAGTTTCCATCATGACCTTTTCTGTCACTGTTTGTCACCTTGTCATTTTCTATTTATGTAACTAGCTAAGCTATTTAAGTCACCTTCATGTATGTATATTTATCACTCTGATGATGTTACGTGTAGTAACGAAACGTTGGTAAATATTTTCAAAATTATTTTGTATTATGGTTTTGTTTAAAGCAGTATGCTGGGCAATAATATTTCTTACTAGCATTAGATTTCCGCCTGGTTCATCCATTGCGACGATTAAATGATAGAACAGTTGTCCTTGAACACCAAGAGGTAACATTCCTGATTTTTATTAAATTACATTTTAATTTTCACACATGCAGTCAGCGTCTTTTATGGCGAGGCCAATGACCTCATCAAGAGTCGCATTGGGAAGTGGCAAGTTGTTATTGTTGTATTTGTTATATAAACTTGGAAAATGTTGCTGTATTTTAACTTATACACCTATCGCGAAATATACAGAATCCCACGATTTCACCCATTTTACTGCGGAGGAGGCAGATACATAGCCTGGTACCCTGGCCCAATTTCAAAAGAAATATGGGCCAGGTAACCACCAATTACCGATAATCGAGCAATAAGGTGCATTTAAAGCCTTTAAACTACCCTAACAATTCTGTTAACAACAAAATCTCAACATTTCACTCAATTATTGCTATTACTGAAGAAAAATCCCAAATATATAACAGCTGATATTCCATTAACGAAAAATGTTTTCCCAGACAATCATTTTCAAAAGTCTTGGGACATTTGCGTCATTTTTCGGTTTTCAAACTCACCCGACCCCCTGTCCAATGTTGTATACCATGTTTACGCAGAATTTTACGGGAATTGTTAACGTACGTGTTTCATTAGCCAACATTGTAAAGGGAGGGGGAGGGAGGGATTGTGTACATATCGTAAAATAGACGATGTTGAACTACTTTTGAAATTGAGTGTAGACTTCCGATCTTCCAGTCGTTGTTTGGTACACGTTCGTAAACCCTTAATTCGGACATACGAAGACGACTTCTGAAGTATGCCTATTAGCTTTTCGCCTTGATCTCGTGGTTGACGAAAACATTCATGCGCACACACACACAAACAAGTACAGAACCGGGCTCATGACGTAGCGGCTATGGTTTAGCAACCAGCATTCGCAATAAGGCGGAATTCGCATATAGTTTTTGGATATGCGGTATGTCAAGTTACTCCGCTTAGCCTTAGCTTCCACCCCCCCCCCCCCCCCCCACCAAACAATACCACCAGATACACACAGGTTAGGCGCGTTAAGTTCACTTTAAGAAAGTTTCCAAGGGTGCCAAGCCGAGGTTGTCGCAGGTCACGCCATTACTTGAACCTAAATTTAATGAGTTTAATTTAAGAAACTCCAAACACAATTCTCTTCCTGGGATCCCAAGGTTTGCTCTTCCCGGGCCTTGAGATATAGAGATTTTGTTGTATAATAATCAATGTTTTTTTTTATTTTTCATGATAGGAGAAACTGGTTATGTCCCTTGGGACAAGCGATCGGTTGGTGGAAGCGGCTGTGTGTGAAGTAATACGATTTTTCTATTTTTCCTTTGCCTATATTATCACCCTAGTACAAGCAGGCTCATAAAGTTGATGATTGACATTGTAAATTTCAATTTTAGGCTTTGCATGGTCATGTGACAAATATAAAATTTATTAAAATCTTGATAAAATCGATCTTGAAATCCTCAAAACCTTAAAGGACATAGCGGGATACACAATTTTGTTTATTTTAAATTTGGCATAATTAATTTTAGGATAAATTAGGACGTATGCAAATGTGTCATATTTATAATTTATCTTTTTACGGTTTTACCTACGGACTATTTATTTTTTATAGCGATGTACAACCAAAGTTGTTGATGTACGCCAACGAATTACAACAAAAAAGAAAGTGTTACAGGCGTGGTTTGCGTCATAATATTATTTGAAAAATATTTCCAATAACCGCAAACACTTTGCTTTCTTATAATTAGGTAGTGTTCTATTGGGTCCAACAATTCTGGGTTGGTTGAGACGTTGAGTTGGTGTTTTATTGTTGGGATAAAACTGTTTTTGGCTCGGACAAAACTTGGTTGAAATGGTTTCAACCGAAAAAAGCTTAAAAAGTGTTCTATTGAGACATAGTTTAACGCTACTCTGGCTTAAAAGTTTTTTGAACGTAACTTAAAAAAGTTACTGTTCATGACCCAACGTTTCGACACTCCGATCTAGTGTCTTCATCAGGGGTGATCGTTGTGAAGACAGGTCCCATATTTATACTCTCATAAGACCATTGATGACGTTATCTATCGTAAACCCTTAATTCGGACATACGAAGACGACTTCT
Source organism: Paragorgia papillata (assembly GCA_035771165.1). NCBI lineage: Eukaryota > Metazoa > Cnidaria > Anthozoa > Scleralcyonacea > Coralliidae > Paragorgia > Paragorgia papillata. The sequence goes on from JAWNZC010000216.1 coordinate 1,476,070, forward strand.
GAAGTATGCCTATTAGCTTTTCGCCTTGATCTCGTGGTTGACGAAAACATTCATGCGCACACACACACAAACAAGTACAGAACCGGGCTCATGACGTAGCGGCTATGGTTTAGCAACCAGCATTCGCAATAAGGCGGAATTCGCATATAGTTTTTGGATATGCGGTATGTCAAGTTACTCCGCTTAGCCTTAGCTTCCACCCCCCCCCCCCCCCAAACAATACCACCAGATACACACAGGTTAGGCGCGTTAAGTTCACTTTAAGAAAGTTTCCAAGGGTGCCAAGCGGAGGTTGTCGCAGGTCACGCCATTACTTGAACCTAAATTTAATGAGTTTAATTTAAGAAACTCCAAACACAATTCTCTTCCTGGGATCCCAAGGTTTGCTCTTCCCGGGCCTTGAGATATAGAGATTTTGTTGTATAATAATCAATGTTTTTTTTTATTTTTCATGATAGGAGAAACTGGTTATGTCCCTTGGGACAAGTGATCGGTTGGTGGAAGCGGCTGTGTGTGAAGTAATACGATTTTTCTATTTTTCCTTTGCCTATATTATCACCCTAGTACAAGCAGGCTCATAAAGTTGATGATTGACATTGTAAATTTCAATTTCAGGCTTTGCATGGTCATGTGACAAATATAAAATTTATTAAAATCTTGATAAAATCGATCTTGAAATCCTCAAAACCTTAAAGGACATAGCGGGATACACAATTTTGTTTATTTTAAATTTGGCATAATTAATTTTAGGATAAATTAGGACGTATGCAAATGTCTCATATTTATAATTTATCTTTTTACGGTTTTACCTACGGACTATTTATTTTTATTAACTTCATTTATTAAATTTTGACTTCGTCCAAACATCCCATAAGTGTGCATGCTTAATTCATTTTTATTCAGTAACTTTTTATCTTAAATTTTTAGCTTAACGAACAAAAAACTCCAAACTAGGCAACCCAAATTAAGAACTGGACGTCGTTTTGATGTACTGAGTCTGGTGGTTGTTTCGCCGTTTCATCAAGCTTTCCATATTTTGGAAAAGATCAAACATGAAGACAGAGTTCTTTTATTCGACAATCCGATGCATTCGAGAGGTGTTTTTAGGGCATACTCCCGTAGCAGGCTGTTTTTTATCCGAGAATTAGCTCTCTTTGCGGAGGTAATGGGAGATAAATAAAGGCCCTCGAAGAAATAACAGGCTGTCGCCTTCAGTTAGTTGGGCACAATAAAAAGGTGAAGGTATTTGAAGGAGATATTTCCAAGGTGATTGGACTAGATGCTGAGAATTAGAAAATAGTAGCAAGCAAGCAACTTACAAAAGCATGGACAGGGAATTTTAGCAAATGACACCATATTTCGTACGGAAGTACGATATTCTTGGAGAAGTAATGGAGGATCAAGATAATGTTAATTTTTGTTTGTTGAATGTTTAATGTTAAATAAATGTTTCGTATTTAATGAAAATCCAACAAATGTCGCAAAGCGGAATGCCAGAATTTACAGAAGACAACTGGAAAGAAGTCGAAAATTATATGGATAGCCATTGCACCGTCCAATTCAAAACCCATCGCGGTTCAACTGGTAATTGTAGCAAAGGAGAGGCTCGGACCAACGAAGGAACCCCAACAAATGTTCATTAATTACGGTGGTCTACGAAACTATTGGATTCGTGCAAAAATCGAAAATCCCGAGGCACTATTCCCCAAAGAAATGAAGGGCGACGCAAGTGGGCTTCATACGCATGAGAACGAAGGAACTGAACGCTGCCACCGAACAGTTTAACTCATGAACATCTAAAATCACAAAACATCGTATATTTCACTTAAATGTTACTGTTCACTGAGCAAAAATAAGTGCTAGTCTGGGAACAACTTAGGTAGATTCGCAAACCAGCCGATGGTCCTGGAATCCTTAACGAAAATCCAACAAATGTCGCAATGCGAAACAGTGCCAGAATTTACAGAAGACAACTGGAAAGAAGTGGAAAACGACATGGATAGCCATTGCACCGTCCAATTCAAACCCATCGCGGTTCAACTGGTAATTGTAGCAAAGGGGAGGCTCGGACCAACGAAGGAACCCCAAGAAGTGTTCATTAATTACGGTTATTACTTATTTTTCTTTCCTTTTTGTTTTATTATACTTTTATATATTAATTTTTATATGTCAATTTATTTATTAGCCTTGCTACGGGAGAGAAGACGAGAGTGGGGGGAACTCGGCGATCACAACGATCGTAGCAATCAACAATCATTTCGCGTTTCCACATGATTGCTGATCTTAGCCATGGCCGATCACGGCCATTGTTTTAATGGTCCGCTGTGGTCCATGGCTGATCACGGCCATTGTTTGCAGGGATGCGTACTGATCGCCAAGATCGCTGAGATTGCAAAATCACCGTTTCGCGATCGCAGCGATCTTAGCGTCAGTGGTTTTCATATGACCGCTACGATCGCTGCGATCGCCGAGTTCATTTTTGGGATATCGTAGCTTGACCATACAAATTTTCTAGCTCCGATCCGATTCGCAAGCCCACAGACAGCCGTTTACCACCAATTATTTAACACATGATGGAGAGTTTTTTTTTTTAGGAGCGGGAGAAATGTACCGCAATTACACGAAAAATGGTTTTCCAGGAGACGACCATCCAAGAACTAAGGAAGGCCAATAGTGGCTTGAGGAGGCAGGTGAAATGCCTAAAGTAAGTACGCAGAGTTTTTGAATGGTTTTTAATTGTTACAATAATAATAGTAACAGTAATTATGATTTTAAACTGTGAAAATTTTACACTGACTTTACTGTTTACTGCCTTAATTTCACGAATTTTTATTTATTACAATAATAATTACTATTTATTTATGAATTAAAAATTGCGAAGATTTTACACTGACTTTATTCAGTTTAAATTTTACTGCGTTAATTTAATGAAGTTTTATTTGTTACAATAAACATAATAATAATTATTAGTTATCATTAAAATCTGTTAAAATGTTTTATATTTTTATCACTCATACTTTCCTAGGGTTGTAAGGGCATGGAATTCCCTTTCTAGGGAAATCAAAGTGATAGACACTAATCTAAATTTTAAAAGTTTCAACCGCAGAGACACCAGTAGGAACATCCGCAGAGACACCAAGAGATGACACCCGCAGTTTCCAATGAGAGGTTTCAAACGCCATCACAACAAGCATGTGACGGCTACGATCCCGTACGTACTCTTCACTGCTTCAGACAAAAAACCTACCAGAGGTACGTGTAGTTGACTATTGTCATTCATTTCTGGTGACATCGAGCAATTTGGTCGTTCTCCATTTCGTTTCTTCGTAAAGCCTTGTGACAATTACACGTAACGTCTCTCGTATAAAATTGACAATGGATACCATCGCGAGTGTTGACCAGAAAAAAAATTCACGATATTTCGACTTTATATCTACCATTAAAATGCGACGTTTTAGAAACGATTAATAAACGATACTTCTGTCATAAAACTCCAGTTTCAAAATATTTACAACATGTTGTACTTTACTGTACGTGGTAACACAATGTAGCAATGGGGAGGGGGGTGGCGGATATTGTTTGAAGTTGAATAGTCGTGGAATATACCGCCATATTTGTTTAGATCGTGTACGTATGTGGTTAGCATTTTCATAAGCGTCTATGTTTAGCTGACGAACATTATAAGAACGGGTACAGTAATTGTTACAGTAATTTACCCATCAAATAAATAGCATTGACAATTATTAAATACAATCATACAACAACGATTGCGAGTTACTGTTAGCAAAAAGAAGAAGATATTGTATTTAGATTTTTTATAAAATTTTAAATTTAATTTATTTATTCTTTTATATAATAAATGTATATAAAGTGTATATAAGCGAGTTAACTAACCTGACCCATTTCTTTTCGCTTCTCGTGCTCGCCGACTGTTAAATAATACTTGGCTTCGTAAGTAAACACCGAGTTTATTAACTTTCTATGTACTTTTGTTAAAAAGTTTAAATAATCTTATCTTTTGTTACAGGATTAAAATAGAATTCTTTATGTTTTGGTTGTTTTAACCAGTCAGTTTTAACTATCATTACATTTAAGTACTTCTTGACATCGCCAAATGTCCTCAAACTTAACGAACATTTTTAAATCGAAAAATGTCGATTCACTAGACAAATGCATGTTGCTTATTGGAAAACCGTCTTTAGGTGATAGTCCAGAGAGAAGGTTGAAGTCGCGAAATTAATAAAAATATATGTTGTACCCAACATTGGTTAGTAAAAAGAACTAAAACCAATTTACTTTGGTCTTGTTGACAGGAATGTCGGATTTGTCACGACCAGTGGACACGATCCGGACCGGATATGTTTGGGCGGAGAGTATGCCACTTGTGTGGCAAACTCTCTCGATCATATGAGGTAATTTGACAGTATAAAAACCAAAATGTTTGCGGTTATACACCATGTTAATCAGTAAAGGATAAAAACTCGCTAAGCTTTCGTTCCGTAGACCCAGGACTTCTTCACATGCAGCGTGACTGTTGACCGAGAGTAGCCAGCGATGTACAACCAAAGTTGTTGATGTACGCCAACGAATTACAATAAAAAGAAAATGTTACACGCGTGGTTTGCGTCATAATATTATTTGAAAAATATTTCCAATAACCGCAAACACTTTGCTTTCTTATAATTAGGTAGTGTTCTATTGGGTCCAACAATTCTCGGTTGGTTGAGACGTTGAGTTGGTGTTTTATTGTTGGGATAAAACTGTTTTTGGTTCGGACAAAACTTGGTTGAAATGGTTTCAACCGAAAAAAGCTTAAAAAGTGTTCTATTGAGACATAGTTTAACGCTACTCTGGCTTAAAAGTTTTTTGAACGTAACTTAAAAAGTTACTGTTCATGACCCAACGTTTCGACACTCCGATCTAGTGTCTTCATCAGGGGTGATCGTTGTGAAGACAGGTCCCATATTTATACTCTCATAAGACCATTGATGACGTTATCTATCAACAAGATGCAAATAGGCTAGCTTCTGATAGACCGCCGCGTCATCGCGATTTAATGGGGCGTGGGCGCTATTGATGTGCCAAGCTTCCTAACAACGTCGTTGGTGGTATCGTGAATTGGTGGTGATAATTTTTGTGACTACCGCTGACCTGTCAGCGGGAGCCACTGTGTCGGCGAAATCTTGCTCGAGTGAATGTCTTGGACCTCACTTACGTCATACTCGTGCAGCCATCGCCAGATATTCGACACGATCGCTATATAGTCGAGAAGATCGCCATGTTCGCCAGATATTCGGGAAGTACTCGAGTTGTTTTCGTGGCCTCGTGGGGAATGAACTAAAGTGAATCTCGTCTTTGCATTTTGGTTGCTCTCGATGACAGTTTAACCTCGTACTTCGGTACTTATAGCAGTACTAGAAATATTCAGCTTATAAAGTTTGCTAGAAGTTGGGCCTTCAACTCTGTGTCCTGTTTCAAAGCTCTTCTTCTTTTATCGAAAAAATTGTCAATGTTAATGATAAAATCGCTTTATGAGTTTAAGTTTAATTTTGGTTGAATTGTGTGTTGTGCTCACTGGTCAGTGACTCATCACTCATGTTACTGCATGTACATGTATATATCATACACTATTAAAAGTTTGAAATGTGTTTTAACCAACTTTGAGCTAGGTGTTTTGATATTAGATCAAACACAACTTTCGAGTGTTTCAAGATCAAACAAATCAGGAAATGAATCAGTTGTCAAATGAATTAGTATTTTAAGATAACTTCGAGGTAAAAGTTGGCTTAATTAATCTATCCAAGTGTTTGATCACATATCAAACCTTTGTCTCGCTTATGATTTTCCTATGTGTTTGGTTTATGAATTATTAATGAGTTTGAGAAGTATATAATCACAGTGCCCTGTATTTACACTATATACATATGATATACATGTATATAGAAATTTATGCGGACAAAATATGTTGGCTGTTACATACACATTACAAACCCTCGACTTGGTGCTTTGTTTACTTGTTTTAGGTGTTATTCAATATATTGTATAATGAAGTTAAGAAAACAAAGTTTGTGCACACCACAGCTGCTACAGTGCACCAGAAGTCTGACTCTTGTGAAAGTACTAAAATATTCTATGATCTGGTGTCTAAGTGTCACTCAATTGTACATTTTGATAAATTGTTGAAAAGCTATTGTGAACTGTTGGGAAACTTAAAGCCTTGAAATCTGTTGAAACTACAATACTGAGTATTGTTGTATTGTTGTACTGTCTTATTTAAAATGCTAGCACAATCACAAAATATTAGTGATGTGCATTACACCTGAATGCCACTGACAGCATATTTATGACAGGTAAAATGTTGTTTTGGAACACAATGTTGATGATCTGGGATGAGTTGTAAAAAGCCGAGATAGCTTATCTAGTTGATAAGTCCTAGCTAAAGAACAGCACTAATCATGCTTTAAACAACCTAATATAAAATGTTATCCACTGAATAGTTATGTATCTGATAGTGCTGTTCAGAGGATAAAAGTTAAGTTGGGTTGTTCAAAGCACCACTAGAGTGGTTCTCTAGCTAGGATTTATGCACCAGATAAGCTATCTGCAGGGCTTCGTACAAAAATCTGAATTTTACAAGTTCACTTCACGTAAAACTTGGGGGCATGTTTATAATGCTAATATATGCTATGTTTTGGAAACAGTCAGTATGTGCCATGTATAGTATGTGCCATGTTCAAATTAGCAATACATGTATAAAATTGATTTAAAATAACTGTCATTCTTGTGTGTCTGTGCTTTTCACACATTTTCATGCATTGCTTCTTACGTCTATATTTCCTTGTGGCATTTCTGTGCTTAACAGCGGTAGTCACATGTACGCATTGCGTACCTATTTTTATAATAGAGCGCGTGTACCCCGAATTTGGCTGGAAATTGTGAGAGCATCAGAGAAAGATCTACGACTTATAAAAAACTCTCTCCCATTTTTCCAGAGACAAAACACGAAAAGGAAAAATTTATTAACTTATTAAATTAATTTATTAAATTTTAACTTGCAAAAAAAAAAAGGAGTGCAAAGTGGAACTAAAATTCACCATAAACATCATTTGATCTTTTTAAAGATGATCTACGGTTATCACATTCAAGAGTGCATGGTGTATTGAACATAATCCAGAAGCAAGCCAGTATGCATATGTGTAATGTGTTATATTTATAATTAACCTTTTCACCTACTGCAACCAACACCACTTCCACTTCATCATCACCACCACAATCACATCCTAGCTTAAACGTTTGGACCACGATGAGCAAGCCCCATTATCACCACCTTGCGTTAAAAATTAAATAAAAAATTTCCCCAAAAGGTGAAAGAAAAAAAGATGAAGGTATTTCTTAGATTTTTTTTTTATAAATTTTTTTAAATGATGAAATTTTTTTAAAGGAATTGCTGACATTGTTAGCTCATTTTGTAACAAGGCGGAATTCACAGATAGTTTTTGGGTATGCGGTACGTCCAGTTGCTCCGCTTAGCTCATTTTCTAAAGCAAAGCCCTATTGTTTTCCAGTATTTGTATCTTTAATCGGTAAAGCTGATTGCATACAACCGATGTAAAATTAACAAGTAAATTACAGTAATAAAATCCTAATTTAACTAAATATAACTAACAAATCATATTACAGCTGACGGTAACTACAATATTACAAAATAAAAGTAATAATTAATAAACTTAAAGCTAATTCAGAAAAGAAAGGACGTGCTTGCTGAAGCTTTCGGAGCACTTGTTATTAACTATTTGCTCTGGAAGGTTATTCCAGGCAGGGATAGTGCGAGGGAAAAAGGAGTACTTAAAGACACCAGTCTGTTTAATAACAAGTTCTTTTTGAACTCTCATTTTTAATTTCCATACTGATAGCCATGGACAATTAATGCAAACTTGTTCTTGTGTGTTCAAGACTTAATATCATTAATTCCAAGCTTTTCTTTTAAACTATAACACTGCGTTGGACCCCCTGTTATCCAGTATTGTTGCTTTAAATTTAGTGTCTGTTTTCCTTTAAATAATGTATGTATAGCAAGAATTCCCTAGATAAGCCTTCGGCTTTTGGAATAACTGCTAATAAAAATATTGTGTAAATAATAAAATTAAAATGCTGTTATTGTATAGTTATGTGTATAATGTGACGAGAGGCGATCGATCGATCCAGATCGCCTCCGCACTCCCATCAGTCAATGTTCTAGCACTGTGAATCGAGCGCCTAAAATAAGATGAGTAGGTTGAAAAATACTGTGGTTTTGTGCTTTATTTTTGAAAATTTTGTCCCCAAAATTAGCTTGAAATTGCTTTTATTGAGCGCAATATAATCGCTCGGAAATTGTACAGCAGCAAACTACAGTGCGTGTTTATACGTCACTCAGATACGGGAGCTTAGTATTTCCAGTAACCTGCGATCAGGCGTTCCTCACTTCCTGCCATGTCCTGGCCATGTGCTGTGGTTGTTTTATTACTCGTTCAAATGGCAGGGGGAAAGGTTGAACTGCGTACATTCAAAAATTGGCAAAAAGAAAATGTGATCGGTCATGAATTGACGGACGATAATGGTACACAATATATGTCACTAAAGTGTGGTGCAAGATCTGCCGGAACAACGAAAAAGCGATTGAGCTTCACCCTTCTTGCCGAGGTGGACAAACATGACATACATGGACAAAAGGAGATCCAAAAAAATTACGAAGGCTGGAGATCAATCAGATCACGTTGAACCACCAGTTTTAGATCCATCTGTCCTTGATGATGACACAGATACTGATAGCATTACCAGTTCCACCAGCGATGTTACAGATCTGTCAGATCAGGAACTTTTTGACTCTACTATACTGATTCTGACAATTAGAATACAGAGTCAGAACTTGATATTATAGTATTGATTTTATCTTTAAATCAAAATGCACATTTAATATATTAATTAATAGCCATGTTATTGTTTGACATTGTTCTTTTTTATATTACTTAATATATACTGTAATTCAATAAAATTGAATTGTTAATATTTCACTTTGGATTAACACTTTTTAGGCATTTGGGTTCTACGTTTATGGCCAAATATTTTGACTTTTAACCCAGGAGCTCAATTAAGCACCTGGCTAAATTTAGGAGCTCGATTGGTCAATCTCCTTTATTTTTTTCATCACAAGGCCTGAATGTATAGCAAGAATTCCCTAGATAAGCCTTCGGCTTTTGGAATAACTGCTAATAAAAATATTGTTTAAATAATAAAAATTAAAATGCATTCAAAATTAAAATGCTGTTATTGTATAGTCGATTGTATGACTATCAATAGGATATATGCATTGTTGGCACCAAATAGATACACCCAAAGTCTGATGTGTCCAAGCCTTGAATTTCATCGAGGACATGCATGTCCTCCGATAATCGTCATTTGGCCACTGATAAGGTCCCCCCCCCCCCCATAATATTTAGGACACTTTTGTCCGTCGATGGAGTTTTGAGTTTTTAAATTTTCCCGATCGATCGAACGTATGACGGTAAGAAAATGTTCGGCAATAGAATATCCCAGCCAATGATTTAATTATCAGCGTGTAACTGTTTTGGCGGCCATTGCAGGATCAGCCCGGAAATGCAGGCACAACTGTGCTAACCACGTGTTGAAACACTGGTGGCCATTAATTGTGCATTGACATTAAAATATGCAGAGGACATTGTTCAGTGTCGGAGTGAAGCGATCTGCATGTCCAAGCGAAGAAGACAGTCCTATATCTATATGCATGCAGTCACTATTAATACTATAGCAGATAAATGACATAATATCATGCGAATGTTAGTCACTCTTTATCATGGATTTAGTCATTTCCTGACTGTATAGGATAACAGTTTTGTCCCAGCCGAGAGAAAAATGTCCTTGGATAGCCTCATCGAAACTCATTATCAGGGGACATTTTTGTCTAATTGGATGCAAAAAGTGTAATTCAAGGCCTGTAAACTCATGCACCCATTTTTAACATTATGAGCCTGGTAATTTAAGTTACACCGATTTGATGATTCAATTATTATTCTCAATAGAATATATATTGCGCAATTAACAAACAAAAGTTTGTCTTTTTTGGATTTGATTTGTCAAGAGAACAGCTACCATAACTAATTTTGATGACTTCAGATTATGTCGATCACCGAAATAACTATACGTCGTTAATGATCAAAACCAATAAAATTGATTACGTTTCAAGCCAATGAAAAAGCTCGCAGCATGCATATTTAATTACGTCTAAACCAGTTGGTTATTGCCTCGAATTTTAAAACATTAAAAAATAACTTTCAAGATAAAGTTTGTGGATAAATATTAAACTTGGTGTTTCGACAAACTTAAATCTTGAATGTTATTTCGCCATGAAAAAATGAAAAAACTGATACTCACTAATTCTCTAGACATTAAAATAACTAAAAACTAACAGGGTGTTAGCCAAAAAGGGAGGAAAAATCTGCATTTACCTTTTTAGCATTCGCATTTTAGTACGTTATGAAATTTTCAAATTCTATATTTTATAAAATAGTTGTTTTTGATTTGGTACACCCAAATTGGAAAAATTGCATTTAACACAGACGTACGTTTTGGCAGTAGCTAACACCCTGAAGAAATTAAATACTTTATAAAAAATATAAGCAATACCTTTCTTGACTTGTTTATGCCAAAGACGAAAGACTGTTTTGATTTTAAATCCGGTAAAAGTTGGAAGTCTTTATAGTGTGATCAATCCACATTTTCCTAATACTTTCTTACGATATGCATGACGACTCAGCCTTGTCTGTGATGGTAATAAGATCGATGCTCATGTGGCGACGGTTAATGTTGTCACCTAAAATAAATATATATATATTGTTTAGGTCTTAAGTCTAATAGTATTGCGCAAGTACTGCCGGTACACTAGCTCAATTTCCTACTCGCTATCTATAGGCACAGAATAGAAATACGACCAGAAGTCCAACTCGCGTCGGAACCTTTGAAGTTTCTATCCTCACGCATGTCGCCTCGCGCATCTTGATTCCTCGCCATCCTACGCCATCCTGGCAAGTTCCCTCGGCAGTTTGGACCTTCAAAAGAAGGTTAAAACTCCCGGGGGAACTTGCCAGGATTGCGTAGTAAATTGCGTAGGATCGCGTCGGATGGCGTAAAATATCGCGCCTGCGCATTGAAGAAATGCGGACAAGTTGTCACTCAAGTTGGACTTCTGGTCAATCCTTATTCTGTGCTATAGGTTCAGACTTCAGAGCCTGAAATAACGGTCGGACGTCAGCCGTTTTCCGACCAAATTACAGTTTCCAGACAAATTTGACAAAACAGTGCAATCAGTTTTTTCAAAAAGACTGGGTCTGAGCATCCCGCAAAGAATGCGGACTCAGTAAACACAAGATGGCAGCTGGCCTGGTACCCTGGCCCAATTTCAAAAGAAATATGGGCCAGGTAACCACTAATTTCATTCTCGCGTCATCAGGGCTAAATCTACTTATGACGATTGCAGTTTTACTCAGCCACTAAAAACGCGCGAAATTTCAACCAATAGGAAAGCAGAAGTCTTTAGTGGTTACCTGGCCCATATTCTTTGATTGGGCCAGCTAGGGTACCAGGCTAGATGGCGGCGTGATAGTTTTATTTGATTTGCGGAAGGCGAGTCTTAATTTGCTTTTTAAATCACTACTGAATGACCTGCTGGAAAGTGCTTCTTGGCATATTTTAGAACAGAATTTTGTATATTAAAAGAGGTTAAAATAATTTATGGAGATCAAATTTGAAAATTTCCGATCAAATTCCATTTTGATCGGACATTTTGTCCGGACAAATTTTGAAATTATTTCAGGCTCTGTAGGTTGTGTGCAACCAATCCCGAGATTTGAAGGACAAAGATTAATTTTCACCATGTTGGATGAAATTATAATTGCAGATAATGAAAACATGCAGCAACAATGGTGTATAAAGGTGCACACCAGCAATTGACAAACAGATAGAGGTAGACTAGCCAATTAGATTGCAGCATTTGCAATAATATGTACACTCTAGTAAGTTTCAACTAAGTATAGAGCGTTTTCATCTGACGTCACGGCGGCCATATTGGTGTACCAAAACAATCAAATGGCGGCCATATTGGTGTACGGTATGGGAATTAGCTCTTTCTTATTCAAATATTTCGTACTGTTTCACCACCCCCATGGGGCCACCGATCACCTGAGTGAAAACGCTCTATAGATCGTTTTCACTCATGCGATCGGTGGTCCCATTGGGGTGGTGAAACAATACGAAATATTTGAATAAGAATAGAGCTAAATTCCCATAGGATAAAGATGGTACACCAATATGGCTGTCATTTCATTGTTTTCGTACACCAATATGGCCACACCGTGACATCAGATGAAAATGTATAGTGCGACTGTAATAACAATGAACACGAGATCGAAAAACAATACGCGGAATATTTTAATCTCGTTCCCAGAGCTTGCGATCATTTTGTCCAGCAATGGCTCCTTGTTGTTGGTACTACTTCATGTATGCCTATTATTTAATGGGAATGCACGAGATTCGAGATGAGATTACATTTCGTTGAATTTCCCACCAACAAATTTCGCAGACAAGACGCGAAGAACGACAACAATTAATTGGGATAGCTGCTCAACAATTGTTCACTATCCCAATTTTCATTGTATCCCCATGGGATAGTGAGCCCAGTGATGCCCAGTATCCAAACTTAAAATCTGGTGTCCCCGGGATACTGCAAATCTCATGCCCTGACACTCTAGTAAATTTCAACTAAGTATATATAATATATTATCTAAATTATCTTTTCGTGCATATTATAATTTCATTTAGTTTATTTACCCAGATTAAGTATGCATGGCTGCAATCAGCTGCTTCAATTTTTTGTTGCACAACTTCTTTTTCAACTGTACATACAATTTTGTTTTATTTTCATTATATGGTGGCATCTAAAAAAATATATAGAATTTTATGTAAAATATGAAGATTTTGTATTATCAAAAAATAAATAAAAATTATAATTAACAAACAAAATTCATAAATAATAATCCTCTATGTTTCTATCACAGTAGAGAGACACGCAAGTGATTTTCTATTTGTTAAAGGGTATTGGCAATAAAAAAATTAAGTTTGTCTCATTTGAAAGAACTCGTCAATTAATTGGTATAGGAAGACCTTTTACAATTTTTCTCTATCTTTCTTGTGTTTTGAAATATTTCGACCAAAGACAGCATGCTGTCCGCCATCTTGTTGTAACATTGGGTCTAATTAACTAGGATATTGCTGATGTCACAAGCAGGGTAAACCTGATGAAACTACTCCATGGGTGAATTTCAAAATTTCCACGGTAGGCTTTTTAAATGTTGTGGGTCAATTTAAAATGGAAATAACACAACAAAAAATCGAGTTTCTAGCTCATGATGTCATAAGGTTGGCAAGATAAAAATTTCCACTTTACCCTGCTTATCAGATGTCACATGCATATCGAAAATCATTGGTCAACACTCGCGATGGTATCCATTGTCAATTTTATATGAGACATTACGTGTAATTGTCACAAGGCTTTACGAAGAAACGAAATGGACGACGACCAAATTGCTCGATGTCACCAGAAATGAATGACAATAGTCAACTACACGTACCTCTGGTACGTTTTTGTCGTAAGCCGTGAAGAGTACGTACCGGATCGTAGCCGTCACATGCTTGTTGTGATGGCGTTTGAAACCCCTCATTGGAAACTCTGCGGGTGTCATCTCTTGATGTCTCTGCGGTTGAATCCCTTGAAAAGAAAAAAAGAATATAAATGTATAATAATAAATCAAAGAGGAAACAAAATCATAATAAAATAAATGATTGCTACAAGTTCAAGTAATGGCGAGACCTGCGACAACCTTGGCTTGCCACCCATGTTTTTTTTAAAATTTATTACATACAAGAAAGGGAAATTATTGGAAAATTAAATACATAAAAAGCTTCCCGACTCTGAAAATAAGCAAAAGAAAGCAAAATCATGTGAAATTAAAGGAGACAATATACAAGAAATGAAAATTATTGGAAAACATGAAGTTGTCTTCTCTAGGGCTTTTATTGTTTTCCCCTTTGCCCCTATCAATCCGCCCAATCATTTGACGCTAATGAAAATTATATTGAAATATTAAACATATTAAAAAATGTTTACTTACGAAGGAAATTATTCTTAACAGTTGGTGAGCAAGAGAAGCGAAAAGAAATGGATCAATGGTTCCTGATTGTTCTCCTCTTTCAGTGGTTCCTCGTTGTTCTCGTTCACTCTCCTGCGACGTGGATGCAATGGTTCCCGATTGTTCTCCCTTGATTTTCTTTGGACTAAACTGGCTTTTTTCGAAGGTGGTCATGTCAAAACCTCTTTTTTTGGCGAGCGAGTTGCCGTCGGTTTGAAACCTTGGATTTTCTTGGTTTTAATGGGCTACCCTTACCCACGTTTTGTAGTGGTTGTCTTTTGCTCTTTGCTGGCGAAACACTGGATAACGACGATGGGTGTAGGACTTGCACTCCTGACCCCCCTCTGATAGCTGTGCGTTTATATTCTTCTTGTCGAACACGCCTGTGGTGAAGAGAAAATTCAAGAAATTATGAGATGTAATTATACATTCTGAATAATTAGCCTTGGCATTAAAAAAAGAATATGCGTAGTTTACTTTTCCATATGTATAGCCTTTTACTCACTCATCCCCCACACACCCTCCTACATCCAAGACACTACTGACATTCTCAAACGAACATTCTCTCTTAATAACAACTCACCTACTGATTTAATACTTATTACTATGATGTCAACAGCTTGTACGCAAACATATCAAATGATGAAGGCATATTTAAGCCTGCATTGATATGTTTAAGATACACAAGATAGTTGACATGCATCAACACAAAATACATTACTTATAAACCTCGACTTTTACTTACATCCAACAATTTACTAATATGCCTACATAATCCCACAACTACCCCTAAGGACAACGACTATCCACCTTTCCATATGCAACATAGCCGGAGGCTAATTGCACTTTTTATTCAAATTCCCTTTAATCTCTTCCTCATTCTTCAACAATAATTACATGACTAAAACTCCTTTGTGGTTCCATTAACTACACTCAAACTTATAAAAAAACACCAAATTAATATGCAGCAACTATTCAAGAGCATGTGCCGGATCAGCCTTTAAATTATTTTATCGTTCTCATAGCGACGTTATTTACATTAATCACTACATTGGTGTCCACAGACAACTCATTACCACTACAGTGTCAGCGATCACTTCACTTTCACGGTAAATACTTCATGCTAGCTCCAATATATTGTTGTTCGTGGTATAGAACGAGGTTTTGCATTTCTACAATAAATTCTCATCAACATTAACACGTCATGTTTAATTTCAGCCTCTCCATCACGCAACAGTGCTTTGCGATACCCCACCCCCCTTGTGACATTATGCGACTATTGTTCAAACACCCCCCCCCCCGAAGTGTCACATATTTTGTGCATGGCCCCTTAGTAAAAGAAAACAGCCAGATAGTCTTGTCTGACAACTTAATTGCAAAATATACTCACCACAAGTCCATTGTACAATGTACATTTACAATTCCATTCTAGCTTCCTTCACAGGCAAGTCTCTATGGAGTCAGAAGATTGGGGTTGCAGTTTTCCACCTGGGTGGGCAGGTACGATGGTCAGGTGCTTGCAGCAGACTGTATCAGAACTATATTCACTGAGTTTTATTAATCAACCATGGTCAGATCATCTAAAAACATCAAATATCTGATGAATTTCAATTCTAGGTCCTTCCAGACTACTCCAAGTCAAGAGAATTAAATTACTTCATTATTTTTTTTTTCAATTTTAAATTGTGATTTAAGACATTTTTTTCTAACCAATTTCAAGTTTCGAAGACATTATTTTGTTCATTAAATTTCTTTTCGAGATTTATTTTAAATTTACCCCACGAGCAGAGCCTTCCTTTCCTTATTTCTTCACTGAGAGAGAGGAAGAAAAGTAGGCTCTGCTGTATTTGTGTTTGGCTTCGTCCAAGCAACTGATATGCATGTGCCATGGAAACCAGTCACGAATACAGAAGAGCCTACATTTCTTCCTCTCTCTCAGCGAAGAAATAAGGAAAAGAAGGCTCTCCTCGCAGGTTATTTTAAATTAGACAAAAACCAAAGATATATTAAAGTTTCAGGGCTTGAAGAAATTTGCGCTATCCCGATATCCACGGGATACTAGATTTTAGTTTTGGATACTAGAAGTCTTAATTTCAGTATCCCAACGGGATACAATAAAAATTTTGATAGCGCACAGCCACAGAATGTGAAGTAACGATGTGAAGCAACGTCTTACATTGTAATAACGTCTTACATTGTAATAATGTCTTACAATGTAATGTCTTACAATGTAGCGTAATAGTATTCAGAAGTGGGATACTACATTGCAAGGAGGGATACCAAAATTCAGAAACCTGGTATCCCACTTGGAATCTTGGATACTGCCGAAAATTGAAAATTTCAAGCCCTGAGTTTTCCCTCAAATGTTCATCTTTTATCTTTTTTTTTAAAAAAAAAGTCGTTTTAGATCCAAAATTTGCCAGATCGATTAACCAGTCTAATTATTATATAAAACAAACGGAAATATCTCAAGAACGAAGCAAGGAAACAAAAAACAGCAAAAGATGTAACTATCATTTCAAAAGTACTTTCAAATAAGACAAACTTAATTTTCGTTTCATAAGCACTTTAAAGCACAATTAACTTCGACCCTTAAGACCTGGCCTAACGCTTTCAACATTTCATGCAACATCGTTCAACATTGTTGAACGCATGTTGAACGAAAATTTGAACATGTTCAAATTTCGTTCAACACCATTCAACATTATTCAAGAGGGTGGCCTAACGCTTTCAACATTTCATGCAACATCGTTCAATATTGTTGAACGCATGTTGAACGAAAATTTGATCATGTTCAAATTTCGTTCAACATCATTCAACATTATTCAAGAGGGTGGCGAAACGCTTTCAACATGTTGAATCACGGTTGAGTTCAACGATGTTGAACGAAATGTTGAAAGCGTTTGGCCAGGCCTTTAAGGGAGGCGGCATCCGACTTGTAAGTCTTCTCCATTTTACTTTCGCTATTTAACATCAAACTATTTAACTCTTTGCAAGAAAACCCCATCAACGGGAAAGGATTAAGACAAAAGACAACGTTTCGATGCGGTTAAAGTAGAAAACTGCTTTATTAAAACGTATTTTAAAACAGCCATGCGACATCAATACATGTGTCACGTTCAAATATTTACCTTGGCTTGGGCGCAGAATAAAACGCCAAATGCTGAGTGGAAAAGTCCAAAATTGATTCCCAGTTACAGTTTAGCATCTAAGGAATGTTTCCCAACTATTAGAAAGAAACCAAAACGAAGGATGGATGAGGATTTTGTGGATTCAAAAACACTTCCCACAGTTTAAAATCCACCCACGCCATTATCTTCTCCAAGCTTTAATAAAATTTCCCATCATCCTCTCGGCTTGAGCCCGCAAAAAGACTGTCTGAGCATGGACCCTTATGTCCCTTATACTCCATATAGGCTCATTAATAATTCATATATTTAAATTATATATACTAATTTATACCCAATAGTTTATTAAACGGCACAGAAATATTAAAGTGTAGACCACTTTCATAATAGCGACTAATTTGAATATTATTTTATGTGCATCTTAATAAGCCTTTCTGGTCTCGTTTGCGAGTCTGCAATTCAAAAGAATCTTTGCTTCATAACGAGGCCAGAAAGGCTCATTAAGATGCACATAAAAGAATATTTAAACTGGTGACCATTATGAAAGTGGTCTATAGAGCGTTTTCATCCGACGTCACGGCGGCCATATTGGTGTACCAAAACAATGAAATGGCAGCCATATTGGTGTACGGTATGGGAATTAGCCCTTTCTTATTAAAATATTTTGTATTGTTTCACCACCCCAATGGGGCCACCGATCACGAGTGAAAACAGTCTATAGGTTATCTTGAGGCCACGAGGGGATATGTGATTTATTCACCAAGGGCGAATAAACACATATCCCCGAGGTTGACAGGAGTCACAATATATAAAAGGAATATTGAGGGGGAATATCAGAGGGGAATATTAATCTATTGTTTTAATTGCCGGGGTTATTGAATATATTCCCCAAAAAGAACAAAGGAAACCGAGGCATGTGAAAATTTAAATATTCAATAAACGACACAAATATTAAAATGAAATAATTTTTAAATCAAATAAATTAAACTCCAGAAAAAATTCACCTGGGAGGGAGTGGGGCAAAAACGTTTGCTAAATCAGTATTGAACATCAGTCGGGGGGGGGGGGGGGGACCAGGGACCTCCCAACGAAAATGTTTGGTTTCTGAGAACTCTGAAATGGCATTTCCTGGATTTGGACAATGTAACAAATTTCATCTAAATAAGGAGTCTTTAATTTTAATTGCGACAACCCTAAAAAATTGTTGCAGGAAATGTCTTCATATCAGAGACCTAAGAATTTTCCAGGGGGCATGTCCCAGTTCCCCAAGGAAGGGGGCCTCTCTCCACCCAACCATTTTGCCCCAGGCTTCCAGAGTCATCTCTCCGTAGGAGTGCTAACTCATTTCCACTTCTCATGGTTCAAATGTGATTTTAAACCTTTATATCTTGGACAAAAATCCTAATTGCACCCTTGATAAATTGTGCATTGCCACTGATCACCACCACTTTGCCTCAGGCCTACAGTCATCTCTGCGTGGTTGGAAAATTCTAACCCCCCCCCCCCCCCCCCCCCCAACAGTAGCCCTGCTGATCACTGGGAATCAACACAATATCATGCAAACTATTTTGTCAGTATTTTTTTTTGAAATGAAAATCTATGGTAGAAACTCCAGTAATAAATTTCAATTTTTGAAAGAATGGATCAGTTGAAACTTATTTTGAAGGCAGTGAGCAATTTTGATCTGATAACCTATTAATACTGTATTAGTATTAAGTCTGGCTTCCATTTGGTCATTGGTGGGTCACTAGCAGAGTTGCTGGGATAGATCCCATCGACCACGAGCAACCCACCAACAACCAAATGGCAACCAGGCTTTACATTGAAATATATTTAATTGAATTTAGAAACATGAATTATTTAATTTATACACACAAATCAGACAGACACCATCAGACACATGCATTTTTTTTTTTTGAGTGATTTTCATTGAGTAATTCTTGTCTTGGAGTTTCCGAGATACCATTGGAAACCGCCATATTTTACTCACACAAAATCTATCAAAAACTGCCAGTCTTCAGCCTGGATTGGAATGATTGGAAGTATAACCACGACAAATGAAACTTCAGCCACCATTTTTCTTGTCCAGACTGGAAACCATTGCAAAATCCATGAAAACATTTTTGGATGCGAAAACATGCAGTGATGCTTGCTGTTTGATGATGCACGCGCATGCAGTGCTATGCTGACCAGTAATTGTAGCATTGCAGGCTCAGAATTATCAAACAATACACAAATTAACATATATTAGTGTACAATACAAATAAACATACATATACAACATACATTAGAATTCATTTTGCAGTACAGCACTATAATTTTTTTTGTATTTTTTGATTATTTCTTTAGCTTGCTTTATCATTTCCAAGTTTTGGGGACGTTTCGCCGATTTTTTTAAAAATTTCTAAAATTTTTCATTTATTAAAATTTTTATTCTTTCGTGATTTTTTCCCGATTTAATCATTCTTCGTGATTTTACTGAAAATGTACGCGATTTAAATCTCTGCTTTTATATCTCTCCTCGACTGCAAGTTCAGTTATTTCGTCAACAAAATCCAAGGATATTAATATTTCGCTCAGTATTTCATCTCTTTTCTCGCTAGGAAGAACAAATGATTTTCAGGGCGGCATCAGACTCCGAAGTCTTTATATGTATTTTACTCTCGCTTGAAAACGCCAAACTATTTAACTCTTTACAAGAAAAACTCACCAACGGGAAAGGATTACGACAAAATAAAACGTTTCGGTAAAGTTGAAGCGGAAAACAGCTTTACTAAGACATTTTTTAAGACAGTTATACAACACTTTACATGTGACACATTCAAATATTTACCTTGGCTTGGATGGTGAATAAAAGGCCAAATGCAGAAGGGAGAAAAACCAAAATTGTTTCCTGGTTACAGCTTGGCATCTAAGAAATCTTCCCCAACTATTAGAAAGAAACCAAAACGACGGATGGATGAGGATTTTGTGGATTCAAAAACACTTCTCACACAGTTTAGAACTCCGCCCACGCCATTATCTTCTTCAAGCTTCAATGAAATTTCCCATCATCCTCTCTGGGCTTGAGCCCGCAAAAAACTGTCTGAGCACGCGCCAATGCTTCAGATTGGGGGGGGGGGGGGGGGGGGGGGAGGCAAATAAACAATAATTTAAATAATTTTCGGCTAATTTTATTATTGCTTTTTAGATACTTTAATTATTAAAACAAATACTGAAAAACAATAAAAACTATTTAATATAATATACGGTACCCTGGCCCAATTTCAAAAGAAATATGGGCCAGGTAACCACCAATCTCATTCTCACGTCATCAAGGCTAAATCCACTTATGACGACTGCAGTTTCACTCATAGCCAATAAAAACGTGCGAAATTTCAACCAATAGGAAAGCAGAAGTCTTTAGTGGTTACCTGGCTATCCCACCCACTTGTTAGACACTGCTATTAACAAAGCATCTAGTATTCCTCGTCCTGACACTTTAAAACAACCTTTAGAAAGAGTTTCTGATAACAAAATACCATTAGTTCTCACATTTCATCCTTTCAACTACAAAGTTAAGGATATCATTAGCCGCAATTTTCATATCCTAAAGAATGATCCTGAAACGTCAGCTGTTTTCACCGATAACCCTTTAATCTCTTTTCAGCGTAATAAAAATATTCGTGATGGTTTAGTGCGTAGTGCCCTTAGAAAAAATCTACTGGCACCTGCGGGTACCTTTTCTTGTTCCCGTACCCGTTGTTACACGTGTTCCTTTCTTAACCCCGCTACATGTATTTCGGGACCTAAATCTAATTTTGTTATTCAGCATAATTTTACTTGCATCTCTTCCAACATCATTTACTGTATTTCTTGCAATAAATGTTGCATGCTTTACATCGGTGAAACTGGCAGACGTTTATCTGACAGGTTTGCTGAACATCTTCGTTCCGTGAGGAACAATGATGTTGACAAGCCTGTTGCCCGACATTTTAATAGTGCCAACCATTGTATTTCAGACATGAAAGTTTGTGCCATCTCACCCATTTCTGGCGGTAATGTCAGCCGCAAAAGACTAGAAAAGCGTCTCATTTTCAAAATTGGTACCATTCATCCTCACGGACTCAACGAACGTTTTTCTTTTATTTAACACCTCTGAAGATGTTGTTTCTGTTCAGCAAGGGCGGACATAAACAGCGTTTTCACTTTATTAGTTTATCTATTTTTACTCTCGCTCATCCTCTTTACACCCCCTCCTTTTTACTCATCGACGATATGAATAGCAAATGTCTTTCGCATCTCATTATCCATTTGTTATTGTTATTTTTCTTTGATTGGCTAATTTTTCGCATCTCATCATAAATTTGTTATTGTCAGTTTTATCTGATTGGCTTATTTTTGGTCACATGATCACCTTTCGTATATAAGCTCATTGTTTGTTTACACTCTTTACGTTTCTCTCTGACGAAGGGCCTTCGCTCGAAACGTTAGATTCCTATGTTCTCTGTTTCGGCAGTATATCTAACCTAAGTTACCATATTCTTTGATTGGGCCAGGGTACCAGGCTAAGGGGGGGGCATGCCCTTGGGGCCTGGATCCCACTAGATTTTTCTTGTCACTTTTTGTGAAAAACAATCCCCCTTTCAAAAATCCTGGTCACACCCTTGATGATGAATTGTGCATTGTACTGTTCACCAGGCCCACAGACTGGAGGCCTTGGGCGAAATTGTTGGGTGGAGGTTCCCTTACTAGTGGGCCCTGGGGCAAATTCCCACCCCACCCCCTTCAGTAGCCCTGCTGATCACTGAGAATGTGAGCTCGTCCAACACGATGTCAACTATTTTGTCAGTATTTTTTTAAAATGAAAATCTATGGTAGAAACTCCAGTAATAAATTTCAATTTTTTAAATAACAGGTCAGTTGAGACTAATTTTGAAGGCACTGTGAGCAATTTTGATCTGATTCATATTAGTATTAAGTCTGGTTTCTATTTTGGTCATTGGCAAGGTCACTAGAGGTTGTTGGCAGAGTCCCTGGGATAGGATTTATTTTATCCCAGCAACTGCAAGCAACCCCTAGAAACCCAACAACAACCAAATGGAAACCAGACTTTACAAATATATTTAATTGAATTTGGAAACTTGAATTTAAGGTGTTTAAAAACTTGAATTTAATTTATAGACACAAATCTGACAGACACCATAACACATCCATTCTTGAGTGATTTTTATTGAATATTTTAAACTAAAAAAATGTAAATCTTGTCTTGTAGTCCAAAAGATCCCTTCGAAAACCGCCATATTTTGCTCACACAAAATCTCATCAAAAACCACCATTTAACTCTTCAGTCTGGATTGGAACTATAACCACAACGAATGAAACTTCAGCCACCATTTTTCTTGTCCAGATTGGAAAACTTGCAAAATCCATCTTGAAAAAACTTTTGGGTTCCCAAAATGTGCATGCTTTAACTGCTTGAGGATACACGTGCGTGCAGTGCTATGCTGACCAGTTATTGTAGCATTGCAGGCTCAGAATGATCAAACAATACACAAATTAACATATTTTAGTATACAATACAAATAAATATACAACATACATCATAATTTATTTTGCACTATAATTTTCTTTGTATTTTTTTATTATTTCTTTAGCTTTGCTTTATCATTTCCAGGTTTTTGTGGCGTTTCTCCGATTTTTTTTTTTCAATTTTTGTTCTGATATTTCTTTTTTTTTATCATTACCAAGTTTCTAAAATTTTTTATTTAAAATTTTTATTCTTTCGTGATTTTTTTCTGATATATTTCCCCTCATTTTTCTTCGTGATTTTATTGAAAATGTACGTGATTTAAATCTCTGCTTTATCTCTCCTCGACTGCAAGTTCAGTTATTTCGTCAACAAAATCCAAAGATATTAATATTTCGCTCAGTATTTCATCTCTTTTCTCGCCAGGAAGAACAAATGACTTTCAGGGCGGCATCCGACTCCGAAGTCTTTATATGTATTTTACTCTCGCTTGAAAACGCCAAACTATTTAACTCTTTATTTAGATTATTAAATATTATGTTTTTTATGTCCTTGTGTTCATGGCTTTTATTCGTGTTTTGTGCTGGGCACTTATATTTATAATAAAAACCGATGTTATCTTGGCACGGGATTTTTATAAGTAAACAAGACGCCTGCTCAGGCGTACTCGGCTACTGATTTCTGAAAGCTTCGCGTAGCCTGTGCGTACTCTAGCAAGACTACATGACAGTGGCAATGCATACTGTAATTGCATAGATTTTCACAAATAACATGCAGTTCGGCCGCTCCTCTATTACTTAAACTATTTACATTAACACTAAATAATCTATATACAAGGTCGTCAAGTATTTTTCGAGTAACATTCATAGACAATTCTGTAGAGTTAATCAGCTGCAGTTTGTCTATCGGTATTCAGTCCGACAACTACAAAATTAAGCACCGAATAAGAGCAAATACTGGTAAGATAGTCGTATTACATTTGGAAACGTGTGTTTTAAAACATGTTTAATATTTTCTGTTTGTCCGAATTTAAATAAATTCTATATCAAAATGATCGCTTGAATCTGCCGAATCCGACACTATGTTTTGTCTACTAAATATATTAGATCCGTTGTTTAATTTTCAGAAAATCGGCCTTGTTTACATAACCTGTACGAAAAGGAATCCGGTATCGTGTAACTGGGGCCTTAATTATACTACATTAGCAAACCTTCGGCGCTTCATGACACAAACACAAATGGCGTTTTATTAATCAATGCTGTATCCGATCTACAACAGCTGTTTAAACGGTGTGCTTAGGTGTCACCAAACGCATGCTACAATTCTTGAAAAAAGGGCCAAAGCAGTGTAAGCTCTCTTCAAGGCAAATTCTGCAGATATCAGAAAACCTGATGCTGTTAAATGGATGCATGCCAAGCGAATTTGCAAGGCAACCAAGATCATTGTCAGAGTTAGATCGGTGGAAGACCACTGAGTTCCGTCAATTTTTGCTCTACACTGGTCCTATAGTGTTGCATAAAGTGGTATCAGATGAATTATACCAGCATTTTCTGTCCTTATCTCTTGCAATTTCAATTCTGCTTGACACAATGTGCATTTTTTCCAATCCTCTTTGAATGAGATATCATGCTTTGCATTTGAGAATCATATGCAACAACTGAAGCGACTAGTTCGGACTTCAAAAAATCCTATTGTACAGGCCGTAAAGCGGCTAGAAGAAATTAAACAATCTACCAACAAGCCAAAAACCAATTGTCATTTCACAAGTATTTCAAACAAATTGAAAGATAGTTGTTTCTTAATGAAGAATAACTCGTACGCATTTGTGAGGGAAACAAGAGAAGATGAAACATTTGTATGTGATGTAATATCTGAACAACATTGTGAAAGTTTTTTTGAGAAGCCAGCTTGCTCAAAATTGTTTAACATTGTCTATATGAAGAGAATTGGATCCAAAGCAAAGAGACGTCTTGTGGAGAAGAGTGATATTTGTCAAAAAGCAGTGTGTCTTCCGTACCGAACAGGGCATGCTGTTTTCCCACTACATCATGAAGTTGAAAGAAATTGATTAAAATGTTTTAGGTATCTTTTTCTAAGACATTGCAGAAATATTTTTGTTCCAATTAGTTTTTGCCTTAGATTTTTTTATTAAGTCAGTCAGTCAGTCAGTCAGTCAGTCAGTCAGTCAGTCAGTCAGTCAGTCAGTCAGTCAGTCAGTCAGTCAGTCAGTCAGTCAGTCAGTCAGTCAGTCAGTCAGTCAGTCAGTCAGTCAGTCAGTCAGTCAGTCTTTTGTCATTAGCAGACAATATTGCCAGATCCAGGTCAAGGTCACCATTAAGGTCAATAGGGTCATCCCAAACGAGAGACGCAAGAAGGACATTATCACCCTCTCCATGTTCTAGTGCTAGTAAAAAAGGAACACAGAATAATATTTTCCCTATGTCAGAAGGAAGTAAGTAAGTGTTATTGTATTTCTTTGCAGAACTGCAGCAGTTCGTGTTGTAGAAATGTCTGAAATTGTTTCTTTGTCGTGTGTATCATGCATGCATAGTAGGGATTTCTTTTTGTTACATGTATGGTGCAGTAAAATTTAACTCGTAACACATCATTCATGTAATATATCATACACGAGGAGGAGTGTTTCATCAGGATATCCAAACACCGAGACGTTTGTTGAAAATGAAGGAGAAGCCGAGGTTTTTGAACAAACTTCGAGGTGTTTAGATATCCTGATGAAACACTCCTCCGAGTGTATGATATAGCATCTCAAACAAATCAGTATTTTAAGAGAAAATCAAGATGAAAGTTTGCTTAATTTATGTAATTTCTTCCTCCGATATCCAAACCACCGACACGGTACTGATTTCCTTTGTGTTTTCCTCATGAATTATTAATGAGTTTTAGATTGTTCCGTCAAAACTGTTAAATCCTTTATTCAACAGGATTAGTGTATTCTCAGTATATTTAATAAGTAGGAATATAATTTCATTGTGGGTATCATCACTTATGGGATAAGATGGTTTATTACCAGTAATGGTCACATATGTAAGCATTTCTTTTTGGTAAATTTGTTATTTAGGATTCCAAAAGAGAGTTTTACACTTGTTGACAGAAATACGTAGTGGTTGGCAAGAAATATGAGCCAGAGAATTCAGAGTAAGTATGACAAAAACAGTATTTTAAATACGGCAAACTAAGCATTTCTTTCAGGGCAAAATTACTTGAATATGATTGGCTAATGAAGAGGGCATTTTTTTTGTAATTCAGGGCAAAATTACTTGCACTGGATTGGTTCCTTGATTAGCAGTAACTTGCATGTGATTGGTTGCTTTGTCACTTAGCAACAGTGAACCGCAGAGGACTGACTTTTTTCAACAAATCTGCAAGGTTTTTCAGTCGTCTGAAAATGCTTTTTTGTTACTTTGAACTAATTCAAACTATTGAAGGAGTGTAAACTATTAGTGACATTGAATACTCTAGAAAATTTATGAACTTTTGCCTGTGTTTACAAAAAGAAAGTAACAGGCACAGTGATAGAGCGAGAGAAATTTGGAATGTTGGCGAGCAACAACCATGATAAGGTTAGGTACATGGACTTCGACATTTTCTGGACATAACATATAACTCTTGAATAATTTTGCCCGTTTCTTATGCAAAAAAATTACTAAAGCTCAGAACACACATTTACAGAGCATGCTTTGAGGGTCCTTGGAAACAGACATGAGACAAAAAAGAATGATTCAGCCTGACTTGCTAAAATAGGGGTTATATAAATAAGTTTTGTGGAAACACCACGTAAAATATTTCTTAGCAAAGAAAGCTTAGCAAAGAAACATTTTACGTGGTGTTTCCACAAAACTTATTTATATTACATTATCGCCATGAAAACTTTCAAAGAATTAAAATAGGGGTTCTTTATTCATACGGGTTTATCACGGGCCTCTCATGGACTCACATAGCAGGCAAATAGCCTGTATATCAAAATAGCCGGTACCATAAATGTACATATGCAAGACAGCCTACAAAACTATCTAAATCCAAAATATTTATTTTGAACCCTGGAATATGCACCATCTTTACTTGAAATTTTTAGTGAATCCCAGGAATTGTTTTAGTTAATAAGCTCGTATTAAAAAAATAATCTCATTTACTGTAGACGTCGCGCTAGGCTGTGAGACGTTACACTACATTGGAAGTTACACTACGTTTTAAGACGTTACGCTACGTTATAACACGTTATTAAAGCTATGTTATACAACATCACGCTGTGTTGTAAGACGTTAATAAGCTATGTTTAAAGACGTTACATTACGCTACGTTATAAGACGTCACACTTTGTTGTGAGACGTTTTCTACGTTCTATAACATTACGCCATGTTGTAAGATGTTACGCTACGTTATAAAACGTATACACTAGCCGGCTAGCGACGTGAAAATGCCGGTTATAGCCGGCAGCCGGCCGCTATTTTGAACCCTGTTAATTCTTTAAGTTATAAACTAAACTCTCAAATTGAAAAATTGAGCACATGTACAGTGAATTTCAGCACTAATGATCGAACTGCATATGTCTGTATCTATACGCTGTATTGTAATATTATTTTCATATTATACTGTAGTTATCCAGAGTTGTAAAAATCGGTGGTATGAACGTCAAGGATAACATAAGGAATGTGATGTACAGGTATATTCTTTAAATATCTTATGACAAGGGTAATCCCAAGCGGTAATTTTTCGCGGAATACCCCAAGCGGGGGGGGGGGGGGGCTCCAAGTGATATTATACCAGATTTATTTGGCTAAAAGCCTCGGTTCGAGGTAATTAACTCTTACATATTTACCAAGGCTAAGGTAAACATTTACAAATAGCACTTCAACTGAGGTAAATAATTGTTAAATGAAAGCAAATTTTTTGACCAATCATTCAAAAGCAGGGAGACTCTTATATTTTATCTCTGAAATTTTAAAAAAAATTTTTGAGAATCGGTTATTCTGGATATTTTTATTATATCAATCTATTCTGCTAGGCTGATAAACAATGTTGTAATGGCCTGTATGAACATGAAGGGGAACGGTGACAAATTGGCCTTCAAGAAAACAATTGTTTTTGAAGTTGTCAAAGGTAAATAATGATGTTTAAAATACTGCCAATATTCTTTTATTAACTTTACCTGTTGCCTAAAGTACAATAAAATTCACATTATTTCGCATGTATAATTTTGTCTTTAGAGGGTGTTTTAAAAAGTCAAAAAAACAACGGAAGCGGAAATCGAACAATTGGTTTCTAAAGTTTTGAAATATGCTCCAGACAGGAAAGGTGGTGGAGGAAGAAAAGATTTATAGAAACATTTCACGAACTTGTAGGTTAGGGAGCATTCATTAATTATGGCTGTAAATAATGTAGGTGACCAGGTTTATAATTGAAAAAAACTATATTTATTATTTGGAACAACAATCACATATGGTCACATGTTAACAAATTTTACAATTTTTACTATTTTACTACTTTATTTAACCCTTACTGCTGGTTGCAGGTGACCGCGCCGCGCGCCGAATTTTGATCGTTGTTTGCATTGTCTCAACTCCTACTTGACACGGCCCAAAGTATGAGTTCACACAGGGTCAAGTACAAGTTCAGTTTAGTCAAGGTTATTTTTAGTGCTCGAATCAAGTTTTTGTCAGTTGTAAATTAATGTTTATTTTTGTATCAACCAATCACATTTCACTTATCCCAACGAACTGAAATTGAACACTAATAACATTTAACGCTGGATCCCAGACAGCAAGTTCTGAGATAATAATTATGAAACTTATCAAACGTGGAAGGAGATATGACTAGTGGAAAAGCTTTGTCCATTGATTTTACAGTAAAAGAGCTATTGTCGACAAGCATTTTAAATAACCTTGACTAAACTGAACTTGTACTTGACCCCATGTGAACTCGTACTTTGGGCCGTGTCAAGTAGGAGTTGAGACAATGCAAACAACGATCAAAATTCGGCGCGCGGCGCGGTCACCTGCAACCAGCAGTAAATGTTACTATCCATCCAATATTCGTCTTTCAAAAAGGTTTTCCATACCCAACCCCATTTCTGGGTTTGGTACCAACCTCTGATATAAATAATGAATGCTCTTTTAATAAGACGTGGCTGGTGAAATTATTCCTTTATGTTTCATATAACTTATATATGTACTTTATCGATATTAAACATTTTATATTACCATGATTACTTTTCTAATATAACTCGCGTCTACCTTTTGGCATTGCTACGATCTATTTCCGGCCGCGTGTTCAATTTGATTTCCGTACACTGTTAATTAACATCAAATTCTCCTGCATATGCATGTTTTGTCTTTTAGCAACACTATTTCGACGTTGAAAGCTCAACGTTGATTCGATTTGCATTTTCAACCCGTATGAGACGTTGTTTCGACGTTGTGGTTAGGACGTTGTTTCGACGTCGTTAGCTCAATGTCGATTCGATTTGCGTTTTCAACCTTTTTTCAACGTCGTTTCGACGTCGTGGTTCGGACGTTGTTTCGACGTCGTAACTTGGACGTTGTTTCGACGTCGTTAGCTCAACGTCGATTCGATTTGCGTTTTCAACCTTTTTTCAACGTCGTTTCGACGTCGCTGGCGACGTTGTTTCAACGTTGAAATGACGTAAGTTTGCCTGCTGGGATTGCTTTTTGCAACGCATAAAAGTGGGTATCGTTTATGAATCAGAATCGAAATTATGAGCTCTCTGAAAGGCACTACGTGACGAAATTAGCTGGTGCAGGTGGACACCTTTTTCAAAATGAATCCCAGTTTTGTGCTTTTTACCAAATTTTTGAACAAGGTGGACACCCAGCCTCATGCCTATGAAAAAGATTAAGCTGCCAAGTAATGCAAAATAGAGAAATAATTTTAGCAGTTTTTCACACTCGTACCGACTTATTTTTCATGTTTATGTTGAATACGCAGTCTGAAAGGCTAAAAGCAGAAAAAGTTTTAAGAGATCAAAACTTATGGTTTCCGAATTAATGAATTAATACCACTTCAACACGTCAGGAAGGAGACACCGACAAAAATTATGGTTTCCGCTCGCAAATATGACATTCATTTGCTCTTATTTTTATTATTTCTGTTTCGTGTATCGGTTTAGTCTTTTCCACATTATTCATTATATTTACTCCATCAACAAGTACTATTTGCCTTGGCTATCGCCGTATATACTTCTTATACTGTTATACAGCTTTTTATCGTGCATATACTTTCATTTCCGACCCACGATTTTTAATCTACAGGTGTGACCTTCGTTGTGGAGTTTTATATGGTGTCTGCCTACGATATATAAAAAACCTGTTCGTTTAACCATTACAAATTTACAAAAACATGTAATGTTTTAGCTTACATTAACACTAAATAATCTATATACAAGGTCGTCAAGTATTTTTCGAGTAATATTCATAGACAATTCTGTAGAGTTAATCCTCTACAGTTTGTCTATCGGTATTCAGTCCGACAACTACAAAATTAAGCACCGAATAAGAGCAAATACTGGTAAGATAGTCGTATTACATTTGGAAACGTGTGTTTTAAAACATGTTTAATATTTTCTGTTTGTCCGAATTTAAATAAATTCTATATCAAAATGATCGCTTGAATCTGCCGAATCCGACACTATAGGTTTTGTCTACTAAATATATTAGATCCGTTGTTTAATTTTCAGAAAAACGGCCTTGCTTACATAACTGGGGCCTTAATTATCATTACATTAGCAAACCTTCGGCGCTTCATGACACAAACACAAATGGCGTTTTATTAATCAATGCTGTATCCGATCTACAACAGCTGTTTAAACATTCTGAATTTTCTTCATGAATATTTTAATATAAATTGTAGATATTTGTGTACGAAGAGGGAATTTTGTGGTTCTCTCAATAAAGAATCATAAAGTTTTTTCTTCATATTCTTTAAAATATTTTTCTGTTGTGTAATACCCACACGGCCCTTGAAAATCTGTGGTGAAAGGTCACCGAGTTAAGCCCCTCATATTAGGGACCTTAAGCAAGCTAGGACGACGACGGCAAATAAGTTATTACATTTAAAAGAAACCATAGATCAGGACATCGTATATTGTATGCTTTATGTATCTTGTAAGATCTTTAAAAAGCAGCCATAGCTTCGACAAGGTGACGTATGATAGATTAACGCCTAAGTAAACTAACAACTTTTGCCGTTCCTTGACACGTCGTCGTCTTGAAAACGTGAAAACGCTTCAGTTAACGTTGTATGTGCAACGAGGACGGTGTTGTGATTACTCTTGGGACTGTAAATTATTCAACGTTTTGTTTTGGTTGAAAAATACTATTGTACTTGGGTCGTCGTCGTGACGTTCGCGTTGTGCTTGCTTAAGGTCCCTAATAGAAGGGGCTTAACTCGAAGACAATCAACGAATTAGATACCCGAGTTACAGTGACAGCACACCAGTTAAGGCGTGCCACCCAGTTGGATCCAATTATTTCAGTAAGCCTGGACATTTGAAGGATGTAAACGAATAGCGCAAAATTCAACCGAAACGAAATTATTCGGTGTTTTCATGGAGAGTATAGATAAAATTTGGTTTTTTAGACTTTTTTTAGTAATTGGCGAATAATTGAAGTATTCGTGCAATACTGTAGTTCAACATTTTATCAAAAAATAATTCAATAATAACGACGACGGCTATACAGCTGAGGTTTCTAGAAGGCTGAGATTCAACCTAGTGTGCAATGGTTAAAACTATTACAGGTAATTCTCACCGTTGAAAAACAAAAATGATAAGCACCGAAACGTACGATCTCTTATTAAATAAACGATCGAGGTTTGTCATGGAATTTCAGCGAAGGAAAACTGTTCATATTCGTGTCCTATTCGTTTACATCAATCAAATGTCAAAGGAACTCGAACGGAAACAAAGCTTTCTACTATAAGAACCATCAGAATGATACTGTAAATTAATGCTATTAAATTACCAATTTTTATGAACTATAAGTTATTGGCCTAGGAGCCTTGTTCAAAAGCTGGTCACGCCAGTCGCCAGCTTTTGAACAAGAAATATTGTTCGTGTGTATAGTCGTTCCACTGTGTTTACGAAAACAAGCTTTGTGTAGAAATTAGTTCAATGGCGATGATGAAACAGATAGTCCTCAGGGGAGCAGTGAAGAAACGATTTCTGTTCCAATCGATCAGTGGGACTTATGAACATCTTACTTGCAGCAATAGATTCGACGTTTACAAAGACCGTAAACATATCAAGTCTCGTAATTTAAGTAGTACAGACCCCACAGATATTTATATACTTGGTTCCATCGGAGAATTTTGTGGCGCTTTCTATCATGTTCCCAAGTATTTTAAGGTTATTAAACGTTGTTGTCTAACTGATCGCCATACTTGTAAAGCTGCTTCATTGCGATATGATTATAGTATACCAAGGACAGTGGTCGCTCTTGTCAGATACGAACTTAATGATGGCGAAGAAGATGACACTGACGACATCGTTGTGAAGTACACGAACTGTCATGATCAAAAGCAACACGCTGAAGACTATTTGTATCGGGACATTTTTGACAATCTGTCTGACAACGCTAGGCTACGAACGGCTGTTGAGCAAAAGACGCTCAAGAAAATGACTATCTACATTACATTACAACCTTGTCATAAGTCTGTGGAACGTACACCAGAGAAGAGTTGTTGTGACGTGCTGCTGGACTTACATGAAAGGTTACCAGATGCAGAAATATGCATTAAACCAACCCACATCTATAAAGCTGACTGGACGTTAAGCAAAGATCCAAAGGCTACCAAGAATGCGAAAGAGGGAATCATAAAATTAATGATGAGTGGCATCAACATTAGCCGAATGGAAAAGGAGGATTGGGATTACCTTTGGACTATGGTTAATGCGAATGATGAAAATAACACAATTCAGAAGTCTTATCAATTATCTGAGAGGAAAAAACTAGATGAAAAAATCCATTGCTTTTTGCAACGCATAAAAGTGGGTATAGTTTACGATGTACACGTAATATAAATCGCGCTACCCAATCAATCGCTACTTTGTACAGGTGTAAACCAAAGTAAGTTCATTTAATTTTGTGTATAATCGTAAATTTATAGTTAGTATCAATGATCGTCAGTATTGCATGCGTAACATTAGTTAACATTTAGCTAAGCTAGATCTATTTCACTGTCGTGTTTCAGTGCGAACCTACAGTTATTCTACATTCGTCCAGCTACGATCATTCTATACAGTTCTACACCCAATGATTATTCTACACTCGACCTATTGCGAAATCTACGTTCACAGTAGAACATTTCGTGACCTACATCAGTGTACCCATTCAGTTTATTATTAAAACTTATAATATAAATATATATATTTATATATATTTTGTCTTTTTTTTTATCTCTCTCGACTCTCGACTTTTTTGTCTCGACTCTCGACTTTTAAGCTTTAACTTACCTTTTAAAACAGCAGTCGATTATTGAACCTCGCCGCCCTTCCATAGCGTGACCTTGCTCCAAAGAGAAAATTGGTTGATGTCCTAATTCATCTTGTTGTGAAGTGTTGTCATCGATACTGATGTCAACGTCTTCGTCACTGCTTCGCTAGTCCGACGATTTTAATTAAGTTCGACGCCCAAATTAAGTTCGACTGGGGCGGTCGCGCTTAGGTCGAACTTAATGTATTAAGTTCGACTTGGCGCGACGTCGATTCAAAGGCCGAACTTATCATGTGCCGAACCTAATGGCAATGCAATTCACGAAAAAACGTGTTTGTCTAGTTTATCTCGCTGTAATGCGAGGTGAAAACATGAAACTTAATACGCACGGCGGCCTTTTCGAGTAAATATGGACGCGAGAAGAGATCATTACTGTTTGTATCGTAAGTGCATAACTTGTAGTAGTTATAAGCGCGCCGGCATGTAATCGATGCGCTGAGTTGTTTGAAGAAGTACGTTCCGCATTCACCTGACAACAGGCTAGTGTAAGGCAGATTCAAGTCAATTATCTACTCACAATTACAGTAAAAACCTGCTAACAAGAACCTACATTTCACCAAATCAGCCTGGGATAGGTTCTTATATTCTTATATAAATAAATTCTCAATTTCAGCCTGAGGTTCTTAATAGGAGTAGGTTCTTGTTGGCGGGTTTTTACTGTATTCTGTTTTCTTTTCTCGCTCTCTTCGGATTTACCGTCACCATTTTTCGACAAGAAAATAATGAGAAATAGACAAGAAAAACGAAAACCGTGCGATTCATGGCACATTATTCATGTTAAGCGATACATTCGCGTAGGTGGCCACTGACCAAATTCAATGAATGCTCACCGCAAGCAATTAAGTTCGAGCCTTGGGGACCATTCAGTACGCCAGTGATGTTACTTTCAGCACGTATCTGATAATTTACTGTAAATTTCAAGTAGTAAAATTTGCTCTCTTGAGGGTTAAAATTTACTCTCGATGATGGAGTATGCGATTTTCGGGTAAAAGTTACCCCATTTCGGTGTGTAATAATTACCCGGAAGGTGAAATATCGGAGAGTAATCTGAGATACTGGAGTAAAAGTAACAGGTCGAGTAATAATTCCCCCACTGTGTGGGGTAAACTTTTCATTCAAATGGGGGAAACTTTAATGGTGTGAAGACGAGCGTTCTTTCAAAATGGCGGATTAATGGTGATTTGAAAGAAAAGATCGAATAAGGAAAGCTGGGAACTTGTGGACTTCAGACTCAAGTTTTGTATTGTCACTCGCAGACTTCTTTTTGTCACATCCTGCTGTCGATTATACAAGGTAAGCGCTTACCCTTAAATACGTGACGATTTTTATAGTTTAATCAGCGAAGGAGTGGAGTACACTATACGGCTTGTAATTATATGGTCGAACCGAACATGTTATTTCACGGTTCTGTTCTAAATGTGTTGTTCTATAAGTAATATATACTACATGAGCGGCCGTGTTGTGTTATTATTGAGTATTTTAAAGATGATGTGCAAAGTATATAATGTTAAATTTATAGTGGATAATTTGTTTGAGACGCAAATGCTAACCAGAATAAACGTATAAGGCTGAGTGTACAGTTTAGCTACTGTATACTAATTCTAACCCCTCGCGGATTGAAATTGAATGATTAAACTCGTCTACAGATTATATAAGGCAGTTGGATTCAGTAAAATAAAATTACAACGTATACCAGTAAATACATTGTCACCTTAGATAGTGCAGTAATACACTAAAGAAGTTAAAGGACAATGTCAATGTACGTTTTGTAGGTTGTCAGACCGATATAAAGAATAAAACTTGTTATTGTAAACGGAGGTAAGCAACTTTGATAAGGGCAGAATGAATAAAAGACTATTATTACTAAATTAAGCAAGTGACGAAGGCATGGTAGCCATGGCTAATTTATATAAGTTCGAGAACAATTTAATTTATAAAGAGCACTAGTTTATTTGTTTCATATACCGCAAATATCTTACTAGATAGCGATAAAGAACTAAAGTCAGTTAGAATATAGAATTATATTTTATTACAACATGCAAAGTTTTATAACAAATATTTCTGTGGCGACTTTTGTCTGTAGACTCGACAGCTAAACTGAGTAATGCCAGTACATTATCGATCCCAATTACCGCATAAACCAATCATAGTTTGCGCTTTCCTCTTATCTTATTAACATCTCATACGCAAACACTTGAGATTTCAGAACAGCTGTGGAATTTGGAAAGAACTATTAGGGCAAGACATGCATGTAGTTATCGCAAACGTTCGTTTCCAAATTTTAGTACTATAGTATTCTTGTCTTCTAGATATATATATGTAATACGCAACCAAGTTTAGATACTCTTAATCACCTTCTTTATCAAACTGGCCATGTTTAAACGCAAATGACCTATTAGCATTTATGGCGGTTAACAATTCGACTCGGCTGATACAAAGGTTTTGGCTTGTTCTTTAGATTTTTGATCGCAGTGAACAGACTGACAAATAATGATATCATTGATATGTTGTTCAACATTGTCATTGTGTGGATTGAAAGGTAAGAAGTTTTAATAAAAATAAATAATATATTTTATGGTTAATTATGATCACGCATTGCAATAATTTGTAATTTTCTTCTTACACTTGTTCTTGTATATCTTTATAGTCTGTAGCTACAGCTTTATAGTTTATGTGTGTCGTTTGTTTATGAGTGCGATTAATTCCAAAGGCGCGAAAGCAATGGTATAATATATGTATCTTTGGAACAGTAAGTAAATGTATATCTTGTACACATCTTAGTGAATACACGCGTAAAATATAATGTAAAAATACAATTAAAATATATAAGAATTCAAATGTTCTTCACGTGCCGAAGTCTTGAGTTGACACGACTTGAGACGGAACGTTGAGGTGTCACGCCTTGCGAGTGGAGCTATTTGAATTCTGTCTTGGTAAGATATGTATTGTTACTGTGCTGAAGACTTGGGTTGACACGACCTGAGTCAGAACGTGAGGTGGCACGCCTTGCGAAAGTGACAATATGTTTATGCTTACCATGTTTAAATTTTAAGGAATAATAGTTGGACAATAATGTACACATTGTAGTGATTGCGCGCGTATAATAAAATGTTTTATACACCAATTGTACTGTTGGCATAATTTATGTATGGTTGCCACTTTGCCATTACAATCCGATTATTTGTTATATCACAGGAATGGTTTCATTGTGACATTTTTATAAAGCTTATAGATATAGCTTATAAACTCTTTCAGAACTTCAAAATTCGTTTTGAAACCATGCTTTAGTGATGGGTTTAGGTTAAAGTATGGTTAAAGCCAGACGATTTTACTTGTCAAGGACATTCTCAGTCATCAAGCAAGGGGTTAACGTGGCAGTAAATCCGTTCTATGATACTCAAATGTAAAATAAAAGCAAAAATTATAAAGGCTTGAAATGGTATAAGGTTTTTCTCAGCAATTATGTTAGACAAAAAATAATTACTGGTATGGGGTTCGTAAATCAGGTAGTCTGAAGATATCTTAAAGTACAATCTTGCAGGAAATGAGAAGAATGCAACTGCGTTGTGTAGTATAAAAGCTACAAGTATATACAACTGTACTCTGTGTTAATTTGTATTGGACTGCATTAAAACTGCAACTGTATTCATTTGTATTGTTTTTGCGTTTTTACTATATGTGACGCAAAAGATCAGGGACAAATACGGCGAAGTTGTATAGCAGAATAAACTGAGAGATAGAATAGGATATTATAGACCAGAAACAATCATATTTTAGTTTTAGGCGCATAAACTGTTCTGCCTATAATTATAAAGCATATCATTCTACATACATGCATCATTAAACCGATAGATGTTTACGCAACCAAAAGGAAAAAAGTAGTCTATTTAAATTATAATGTATCCTCAATAAAAATACAATTAAAATATATAAGAATTCAAATGTTCTTCACGTGCCGAAGTCTTGAGTTGACACGACTTGAGACAGAACGTTGAGGTGTCACGCCTTGCGAGTGGAGCTGTTTGCATTCTGTCTTGGTAAGATATGTATTGTTACTGTGCTGAAGACTTGGGTTGACACGACCTGAGTCAGAACGTGAGGTGGCACGCCTTGCGAAAGTGACAATATGTTTATGCTTACCATGTTTCATTGAATAAAATGTGGACAATAATAATATATCTTTGCAATTGCCTACATCCTAGAGTTAAATTTTGAAGCATTTATTTATATATGTATATATATACATCAATCTAAATGTTAATGAATTAAAATAAGATTAGAAATGAAAACATAAAATTGCATGAAGTTATTTTATAAAACAATTGCTGAATCAGTTTTTAGGACACATTAATTTTGCATGAAGAAGGCAATGCACTATAAAATTAGTTATACAGTCAAGATTTTCAGTGCATATGTGCAACGCATACATTATATCAAGTTTATAGGCAGCAGCTATGAAATACTGATTCAATATTTAAG
The DNA here is from genome assembly GCA_035771165.1 of Paragorgia papillata. NCBI lineage: Eukaryota > Metazoa > Cnidaria > Anthozoa > Scleralcyonacea > Coralliidae > Paragorgia > Paragorgia papillata. The sequence goes on from JAWNZC010000216.1 coordinate 1,513,952, forward strand.
ATAAAGACTAAACTACAGCCTATTTACTTTTACTTATCTATTCAGTAAATAGCTGTACACTTATGTTAGCGTAAATTTATTGCATTGGTATTTTTACTAAATTATTTGTTTGTATTTTATTTTTCAAAGCCAACAAAGACTTATTTTAGACGAAGGACCAGAAGAACGTACTTTGTTCAGAAAAGGAAGTTGTTGCCACAAGATTTAAAGTTTATCAGAACGGTTTCTTCTTGCAAATGAAAAGTGTATAGTTCGCATATATAACAATTATTGATAATCTATTTCTGTTTTATGCCTAAATAAAGTCAAATCAATGGCAATGTAGCTCAGCATGGGTGTAACCATGCCAATTATAATTTTTTTGAGAATTTCGTTCCTAAATTTAGTTGTTCCTAGAGAATGCAGCTAAGTTATTTGCTCCAAAGTTGGTAAGTTTCGTGGGAAATTTTCAAACGAACGTTTTTTTTATTCCCTCGTTCTTATTGCAGTATTATTTTATATAACCTACTTGTTTGTTCTATTATATTGTATTGTATAATATAGAAATAAATTGATTTAGTGCTCTTTATACTGCTGCTAACTGACAGATAAATCATATATAGAGTATGCAAGGCAACTAAATATACAAGGCCATGGTTCCTGCATGATTCACTCATTAGCCTCATTGCATGCATGTAATACATTTTGAATATATTTAACATGCAAATTTATTTTAGATCATTTAATCCTGAATTAAACTTGAAACAAAAACAATTATTCCAGCGAGCAACTTGAATTAAGATTCCAATTTAAGGGATTTGTGATCGATATATAATTGTTGTAAAAGTGGTGTAGAAATTACACCTCTTTTGGAAAGGTGTTACTCCCTCTCCATATTTACCCACAAAGTCCGGGGCATTTTTGGGACAAAATAATTACCTCACTTTTTAGAGTAAGAATTACACCGATATTTGAGGGGTAAAAGTTAGTCTACTTTATGGAGTAAAAATTACACCAATATTTGAGGGGTAAAATTTACCCTACCCAAAAATTTGTAAAGGGAGTGCTGTCTTGTTGACAAATCTAATCTACTTATGTCAAGTTGGTTAGACAAAAAGAGACAGCTTTCGTTGATGCACATACTATGTACCTTTCTCCAGCCATTTTGGAACGTCATTGTTGCCTAGCAACAACTGTTGCTATTTATTTGGCAACAGTTTTTCATTGTCAGACTGTTTAACTATGCATAACATTTAGTTTTAGTCTTTTTCCAAATTGTTTATGTACGTGTTTTGGACCCTCAAACTTGTATTTTCCATTTTTCAAGAAACTGTATGGAGCCACCTTAAATCAAGTTTATTGTGTATTTGTGTTGCATTGTAATACGTAGATGCTTGCAAAAATAAATATTATTTCAAGTATTAATCAGGTTATCTCACAAGTGAGCAAACAAATCTACATATATTTTATATAAAATGTTTTTTTTTAGAACATGTCCCCCATGGCCCACCTTCTCCTAATTGCCCAGGGAGGAGGTGGCGCCAACAGACGTTGGACGATGCTGTACGAATCCTAACGCCATATTTTGAAGTGGTAAATAAACTTATTATTGTATATATTACTGTATAAAAATACTTTGATGACGTGAATGATAGGATGTTGTTCTATTGCAAGACGCAACAACCAAGTTGAATTTATTTCCAAGTTGAATTTCTACGAATGCAATTAAAATATTCCTCATTTGTTTTACAGATAGATAGATAGATAGATAGATAGATAGATAGATAGATAGATAGATAGATAGATAGATAGATAGATAGATAGATAGATAGATAGATAGATAGATAGATAGATAGATAGATAGATAGATAGATAGATAGATAGATAGATAGATAGATAGATAGATAGATAGATAGATAGATAGATAGATAGATAGATAGATAGATAGATAGATAGATAGATAGATAGATAGATAGATAGATAGATAGATAATTTATTCACTAAAACATTGCAGCCATTGGCTGAATTAAGACAAGTTTACAAGTTATAAATTGATAAAAAATATTAACAATTAGCTATACAGGTATTAACCTATACTTAATGATATGTTTTCAATGAGTTAAAAATAATGAAACTCTTCTTAAAACGGTCAGTCTTAACCCTAGGCATTGTAATAATATACGAAACCAAATATATCCTTGTCATGATTTAGTGAGACTTTAGAACATTTTGTAGGATTTCGGTAATTTTTAAAAATGGTTCTCTGATGTAAATATTGTTGGCAATGTTTTTGCATTATCCTAAAGATGTTACGGTGGTTTTGTAATCGTGTAAAGTTTCATTTCAAAATTTGTTGAAGAAAAGGTGATATTTTACGTGTGAAGTTTGTATTTTGGAGCGCCGCCATTAAAGTAGTACAATAAACCCAGTTAATAATATATATATATATATATATACATTTCAGACAAAAACAAGGATGATGAATGAATGCGATGAATGATGAATTGAATGCGATGTTGAAAGCGTTTGACCAGGCCTTTAATGAAAAATTAATGTGCCGTTAGTTGGAGTTACAAGACAAATATTTTACCAAAAGACAAGTTATCGCTTTTAAGCATTCCCGGACGTTGCACTTGTCCAATATTTTGTAAAATACAATTTGGTAGAGTGGCCAAACGTATATGAACCGATTTACTAAAATAGCCCGCCATGCTTTGCGATCAGAGGCCGCAAACCGCCTGCCTTCAAATGCTAAGACTCACCAATCACAATAACGCAGAGGTCAGGGTCATATGGGAGGTGACACAAGCCCATTGTCTAATTGTTAAATAAACTTATCCAATTCATTAATAACTAAATCATAAAGAAAATTCAAAAGAAATGAATGTTGTAAATCGGATACAAATTCGTCCTGATTTACATAAACTTTCCAATTGATTTTCTCAGCTTAAACATCTTATATCTTTAGAAAGATTGTTGATAAATCTGAACAATTAAATGAGTGAATTGGATAAGTTGTATACAATATTAACAATACTAAAATAGATTACCACAGAAGGTATTTGTTTGATGGAAAATTAACCAGACTTAGTCAATAATATATATATATTCTTTTTACATTTCAGAAACCATTTTCCGCCGCCGCAACCATCGCCACCTCCACATCCACCACCATCCCCACTACCACCACCCTTACCACCACATCTACCACCTCCACATCCACCCTCATCCCAACTACCACCTCCACATCCACCCTCATCGCCACATCCACCATCATCCCAATTACCACCACCCTTACCACCACATCTACCACCTCCACATCCACCCTCATCCCAACTACCACCTCCACATCCACCACCATCCCCACTACCACCACATCTACCACCTCCACATCCACCCTCATCCCAACTACCACCTCCACATCCACCCTCATCTCAACTACCACCTCCACCACATCCACCATCATCCCAACTACCACCTCCACATCCACCCTTATCGCCACCTCCACATCCACCATCATCCCAATTACCACCACCCTTACCACCACATCTACCACCTCCACCTCCACATCCACCCTCATCCCCACTACCACAACAACTCAATGTGTAAGTAGTATATAGTTTTTGTTATTTAACAAAGAAAAAAATTCTTTCAAAATAAAACACACGTCCCATACACATAATAAAAAAAATTCTAAGTAATAGTTAAAATATGATCGGACGCGAATATTTTAACTTACTTATCAAATTGTAAGTGTAAATGATGAACACTTTGTTTAAGAGTCGTAGAAAAGGTGAGATAAGATCATTTTAACTCAGGGAAAGGCTGAATTTGAGCCACTAGTGCCTATTAACTTTGATAAAACATTGATATTTTATTAATCAATGTTTTATCCGTATTTAAAGATGCCGATTAAACATTCATTTCTTTTGAATTTTCGTCATGAATTATTAATGAATTTGATAAGATTCGTTAATAAACTAATTACAGTAAACAATTCATATTTTAGAATAACAAAATTCAAAATAATAATGATGATGATGATGATAAAGATGATGATGATGAAGAAAAAGATGATGATGATGATGAACATAATGAAGATGAAGATGAAGATGGTGAAGATGATATAGATGATGGTGGTGATGATGATGATGATGGTGAAGATGGTAAAGATGGTAAAGATGATGAAGATGATGAAGATGATGATGATGAACATAATGAAGATGAAGATGGTGAAGATGATGAAGATGATGAAGATGATGATGATGGTGATGATGATGATGGTGAAGATGGTAAAGATGATGAAGATGATGAAGATGATGAAGATGATGGTGGTGATGATGATGATGGTGAAGATAGTAAAGATGATGAAGATGATGAAGATGATGATGATGATAATGAAGATGATGAAGATGAAGATGATGATGATGATGAAGATGGTGAAGATGATGAAGATGATGGTGGTGATGATGGTGAAGATGGTGAAGATGGTAAAGATGATGAAGATGGTGAAGATGGTGAAGATGATGAAGATGATGGTGGTGATGATGATGATGGTGAAGATGGTAAAGATGATGAAGATGATGAAGATGGTGAAGATGATGAAGATGATGAAGATGATGGTGATGATGATGATGATGGTGAAGATGGTAAAGATGATGAAGATGATGAAGATGATGAAGATGATGATGATGATAATGAAGATGATGAAGATGAAGATGAAGATGATGATGACGATGAAGATGGTGAAGATGATGAAGATGATGATGATGGTGAAGATGGTGAAGATGATGAAGATGATGTTGAAGATGATGAAGATGGTGAAGATGATGAAGATGATGAAGATGATGGTGGTGATGATGATGATGGTGAAGATGGTAAAGATGATGAAGATGATGAAGATGATGAAGATGATGATGATGATAATGAAGATGATGAAGATGAAGATGAAGATGATGATGATGATGATGAAGATGATGAAGATGGTGAAGATGATGAAGATGATGAAGATGATGGTGGTGATGATGATGATGGTGAAGATGGTAAAGATGATGAAGATGATGAAGATGATGATGATGATAATGAAGATGATGAAGATGAAGATGAAGATGATGATGATGATGATGATGAAGATGATGATGATGATGAAGATGGTGAAGATGATGAAGATGGTGAAGATGATGAAGATGATGAAGATGATGGTGGTGATGATGATGATGGTGAAGATGGTAAAGATGATGAAGATGATGAAGATGGTGAAGATGATGAAGATGATGAAGATGATGGTGATGATGATGATGATGGTGAAGATGGTAAAGATGATGAAGATGATGAAGATGATGATGATGATAATGAAGATGATGAAGATGAAGATGAAGATGATGATGATGATGAAGATGGTGAAGATGATGAAGATGATGATGATGGTGAAGATGGTGAAGATGATGATGATGATAATGAAGATGATGAAGATGAAGATGGTGAAGATGATGAAGATGATGATGATGGTGAAGATGGCGATGATGATGAAGATGATGATGAAGATGGTGAAGATGGTGAAGATGATGAAGATGATGATGATGATGGTGAAGATGATGATGATGGTGAAGATGATGAAGATGATGATGATGGTGAAGATGATGAAGATGATGATGACGATGATGATGGTGAAGATGATGATGATGGTGAAGATGGTGAAGATGATGAAGATGATGATGATGATAATGAAGATGATGATGATAATGAAGATGATGATGATAATGAAGATGATGAACATGATCAAGAAGATAAAGATGAAGATGAAGATCAGTGGGAAGTGTTCAGAAGAGGTACTCAATGTACTATTTTTTTAACTAAAAATTTCTACTATCACAAAACCCACCCATGGGAAAGAGTTAAATGTTTGCATGGTGACAATTAATTGTATTATAAGCTCAGTCTGTTCTTTGTGATACGACCACGTTTTGATTTTTATTATTTATTGCTACAAAAAAGTAATAAATAATAAACATAGTGCTACCAGAAGTACTCACTTCTATTAACTGTTTTTATTATATGGCACGGATTACTTCCGGTAAAATCACGCGCTGTGATTGGTTGCTGACGGGGCGAGATTTCTCCGTAATGCCCACGGGCATTATGAAAATTGTTAATTCCCTACGATTGGAAACAAACAAAAAATTCTAATAAGAAACTTTTATCGCCGAAAAACGGTGAAAATAGATGAAATAGACGGCGATGAACATTATAAAAGTAAATTCTAGTATCCAGACGAGAAAAACAGAAGAAAATAACGCTAGTCCGGTGTTTGACGAAGTTGAAGGAAGTGAAGACCAAGAAATACAAGATTGATTTTGAAATAAAAAGTGCCATATAATAAACTACTTAATAACCTCGACCGTTCAGTCTTTACGGTAAAATATTAAACCTCGGTCTTGAGCGTATTAACCTCGCTATCACTCGGTCAATACAGCAACACCTCGGTTTAATATTAAAGGCTTATTAACCGAGTTCGAGGTCTGTACGGGAAAGTATTTGCCTGAGGTTTTCGTACAGACCGAGCGACGAAGGAGCGAGGTTTGTGCGAGAGAAACCGAGGGCAAATACTTTCCCGTACAGACCGAGAAAACGAGGTTAATAAGCCTTTCATTATATGGCTTTTGGTTTGTTTTCTTATCTGTTTTTAGTTCTACGTTTGTCTTGATCAGGTGTCGCTGTTCACCTTAGTTCTTACTTTTGAGCTTGTTCGTTTCGCTTCACGTTTACACCTGTTAGGCTTTTATTTTTCGCGCTTTTAAATAAGAAGTTTTTATAAAAAGAAACACTAATGTTTCAGGACGTATTATTGTTTAAAATTTTCCAACGAATATATCTACCACGCTTTTATTTTCATTCAAATCAACTCAGTAATTTTCCCGCCAAAACTAGCAGGTCATTAACAGGACGTAATGCCCTCCCACAGTGCCGAGAGGGCATTACGGCTTTTTCCGGACCTCTCAGCAACCAATCAGCGTGCGCCGTTTGGCGTAATGACCCGAAAACAAGCCCACCATATAATAATTTACCGTAAAGACATCACTCTCGGTTATTAAGTTTTAACTACCCATCTAACAACCTACCACCTACACATGCAGACTGACTAAAAAAAAGACCTAAAACTAAAATTCATGTATACTTAAATAAATAAGACAGTAAAAATGAGTAAATATGTATATTTGATCCTTTCAGAAACATTAAAGATGAAAAAAATAAAAACATATTCGGTAAGTATAGCCTTAGTTGTTACTAAGTTATCTAATAATTTTACTAATACAGTTTAGTTCAACTTACAGGTAGCTCAAATAGTTCAGTTTCAGCTTTGATCATAACAGGTAGTCAGGTACTGTGTGCCAGGTTTTTTTTAACGTGCAGTTCTACACAAAATGTGCAGTTCTAAATCAATTTGTGCAACTCTAAAAAATATTTTGTGCAGTTGAAAACTAAAGTAATCGAAGGTAATGGAATACATATCGCTTCAATAACAAAAGCAGAAGCAGAATATTTATTTTCTCATAATAAACTTAACAATATAGTTGTTGTTGACAACTTTCTTTACTTAACAATAACTAAAATGTTCTCTTTTTTTTGCTTCGCCGGTATCTGTTCTTCTTGACAATCTGTCAACTTCTGCTCGGATTTCGAAGCTTCCGAAAATATTCCCTTAAAATATTGCTGTTGTTTTCCTTTTGGACGGTCTCGGATGCGATGACATTCCCATGGAGGATTAAATCGCCTGGCGTTACTAGACAAACTGAAATACTAAAGTCCGCATCGTTCATATTTGTATGGACGAGAATGAGTATAATGAAAGTTTATTAATAAGAAAAAATTTGTGCCATTTGCGCGAGTTAAATTTCATGCTATGACATGTTGTGACTGTATGACAAAATGTGCAGTTCTAAATTTTTCTTTAAAAAACCCTGACGTGTGCATATAGTTATTGAACTCAGGTCACAGTCCAGTGTCTTGTGTTTACTAACAATAGTAAAAATGTTTAATGGGTCACAGAAAGAATGTCTGCATTCACCCACGCCTCTCAAATCCAACTGTGTAATGCAATGAATGCAGTCTAGTCAAGGACAGTCCTATGCAGTCTAGTTCAGATAAGTGCAGTGTAGAACAATACAGTCCAGTGGCCTATAATTGCGTTTTATAGATGTTTAACAATTTAAAATTTTTGAATTTAATTTCAGAGAAAACATCCATATAATTACGTGATAGGTAATGTTAATTCTAGTTTGTTTAATATGTAATGTTTAATACTTATAGTTACTTACTGTGATAACCATGCCACTTGTGCTTTGAACTAATTCTTTCATCTATCATTCATTTTTACAGCCAAGTCACCTTCAAAAAGGGAGAAAGACATTTAATTTAAAATTGTAAATACTATATTGTTATTAAAAAATGTAAATAGATTGTAATATTTTTGCTTTGATACTTGACTTATATTATTAATTCATTTTACAACAGTTTCCCCTCAATTACAGGCTTCCCTCCACCTCTTTCCCTTATGCATCCTTCCTTTTTAAACCACTCTCTTTCGTGTCCTTCTCAATTTGCGTTCAAGCGTTTAGTGAATAAATGTTTCCGAGTTTTGAAACAAACGTTGTCCAATGACAACCATATATACCGGGTGGCGCAAAAAAATGTTCCCCCTCTTTGACACATTGTAATTAAAAAACTGAAAAAGCTATCTTATACAAATAAAATTTATTGAACGTAGTTATGTCTAACTTAAATTTTGATGTATGCCTTGCACATTTCTATAAAATATTAGCCGAGATATAGGCGTTTACACTCAATGTAGCGCTTTTGGAAGAAGAGACAAATGGCAAAAATGGTCTATTAATTTGCATTATGGTAATAAAATGGTAGAAACACGCAAAAGTAAGAACAAATATTTGTCAGCGTCGTCCGATAAATTCTCATTCATTAGGAAATGCATGCCCATCAACCTCAATACAACGTCTTGCGCGGGAAAGCATGCAGTCGAACGCATTTTCGATCATTTCCTGCTCCAAGTTGTTACACGCCATAATAATCGCTTCTCGAAGCTCTCTCAAATTGCTTGGCTGTTGCTGAGTAGGCACGTTCCAAATTTGATCTTTTAAATATCCCCAAAGAAATAAATCACACATGGTCAAGTCAGGGGAGCGTGGAGGCCAGGGCCAATCGCCGCGTTTACTCATGAGCCGATCTGGAAATTGGCCACGGGGATAGCGTATGGTTGCATTGCTCGTGTGAGAAGGAGCTCCATCTTGTTGCCAATTTATTCGAACGATGAGCAGTATTATCGGTATCTTTAAAAGATACTTCTAATGCATTATTCTTCTAATCTTTAAACATGTAAACACCGCATATCTGAAAAAACCCACTTTACTTTAGATTGTTTGTCAACACCTATCGTGCAATTTGCAAACAACCTCGTTGAGTCGCCATTTTTGCCATTTGTCTCTTCTTCCAAAAACGCTACATTGAGTGTAAACGCCTATATCTCGGCTAATATTTTATAGAAATGTGCAAGGCATACATCAAAATTTAAGTTAGACATAACTACGTTCAATAAATTTTATTTGTATAAGATAGCTTTTTCAGTTTTTTAATTACAATGTGTCAAAGAGGGGGAACATTTTTTTGCGCCACCCGGTATGTTTGACAGATCAAATCAATAACGAATAAGGGTGTAACTTTCCGTTGTTATTGCTTCCGTTTCAAGTTTCAACGTTGCGTGATATTTTCTCACGAGCCACGGCAAACATGGAATACAAAATAAATGCGTTCGGCAGGTCATATCGAAGTGAACTACCCTTATCAGACGATCTGCGTTCGCTGATTATTCCAATTCTCACAATTAAACCAAAGACAAGTTATTCCAAGCAAACGCTGCCGTGTGAAAAGAATGATGTCAAGCATTGAAAGTCACACACCTTATTCGTTATTGATTTGATCTGTCAAACGTATAGTTGTCATTGGACAACGTTTGTTTCAAAACTCGAAAACAACTAGTTATTCGCTACAACAACAACAACAACAACAACAAATTTATTCGCGCCATTAGTGAGGTAACTGGGTACCCAAAATAACTATATTGAGCTAATCTAGTTGCATGGGTACCCAATAATAACAATAAAATCTGTTGAGTCAGACAGAGATGCCCAGATTTGCAAGCATCCCCACCTGACCCAACAGAAGACATATAATTGGTACAAGAATAAAGATACTTAATATATACAATACATGGAAATAATAGAACGCAAAAATCTGTGAACGCATTTCACAGTGCAAAAATCTGTAATCACAGTGCAAAAATCTGTAATCACAGTGCAAAAATCTGTAATCACAGTGCAAAAATCTGTTATCACTAAGAACCAATCAAATTGATTGTACAGCGGATTTTTCCCGACACAAAACAAACAAAGATGGCGGCCAAGATTCGGCGGTTTTGGGGATAATTTGTTCAAATTTGAAGCTAGTTATGCTTTACTATTGCCAAGTGAAGTACCTACAAGAAGACCAGAAGCTTCTTTATGCCTCGAGTAAACTTTTTCAAGTAGTAAAGGAAGCGAAGCGTTTTTTAACAAATAAATATGCGAGAAGTGGACGGCTAAACACGTACGTAAAAATGTTAGTACAGGTGTTTTGAACATTTTTTGAAACCATGCTATTACCTATACAAATTAATTAATATATAAAAATTAATATATAAAAATTAATATATAAAAATCAATATATAAAAATCAATTTATAAAAATATAATAAAACAAAAAAAGGGAAAAAAATAAAAAATCAAAGAAAAATAAGTGAAGAAAAAGGGTAAATAAATACGAAACCTTACACGTTAAAATTAACTTTACATTGATCTTCCATGGCCTCTTCAAAGAGATCGACTTCTCTTACATAAAATGGCCTTCTTCGCTAGAATTTGGTTGAAAAATAAAAAATTGTTAAACTCTTAGGCCTTAATTAATTTCTGTCTCAAAATAGACTATTTAATAATAACTACTTATTGACCGAGCGTGAGGTCTGTACTAGTGAAATATCGGACCGATGTTTTTTTAGTACGGACCGAGACGAGCGCAGCGAGTTGAGGTCTGTGCAAAAAACAGAGGTCCGATATTTCACTAGTACAGACCGAACAAGCGAGGTCAATAAGTAGTTTATTATATGGCCATAAATGTTGTGAACGTTCTGTGAAAACTCAACCCATCTTTCCTGCGAACTAAACGAAAAGGGCAGACATTTTCCCATTTTTAAAGTACTTTCCGTTGAGCTAGAATCCTGAACTTTCTACCCCAAATAGCATTTTTCAATTGTTTTTGTTTGACATATTGCTCAAGACCGTACGTTAAGTGGTTGAATAAAAAATCATCGGAAATTCTAATACTTGTGAGAAACAAATGTTATATTATTACGAACGATGTTACGAACGTTTTGGACATTTTAAAAACTTTCACAAAACGTGGAAATTCAAACAGTACATCAAATAAAAGCTTATAAAATTTCTAACAACATACCTGCCCGATACATTTCAACAATGGATAGTTCTGAAATTATAAATTGAATTTATTATATGACTATCTCTGTCGTGCAGGTATGTTGTTAGAAATTAATTGCGTTAAGCTTTCATTTGATGTATAGTTTAAGTTACCATGTTAGGTGAAACTTTTTAAAATGTTCGTAGCAATGTTCGTAATAATATAACACTTCTCACAAATATTATAGAATTTCAAATGTTTCTTTTTTATTCAACTCGTAACGTACAACCTTGAGCGATATGTCAAACAAAAGCAATTGAAAAATGCTATTTGGGGTAGAACTTCAGGATTCTAGTCAAACGGAAATTACTTTAAAAATGGGAAAACATATGCCATTGGTTTAAGAAAATGGTGGCGAATACGAGCCTATACACTTTGTCAAGTTTTCACAGAACGTTTACAACACTTGTAGTCATATAATAAACTACTTATTGACCTCGCTTGTTCCGTCTGTAGTACAGTAGTTAAATATCGTATCGGACCTCCGTTTCCTGCACGGACCTCCGTTTCCTGCACGGACCTCGCTTCGCTGCGCTCGTTTGGTCCGTACTAAAAACGTCGGTCCAATATTTCACTAGTACAGACCTTACCCTTGGTCATTAATAACTGCTTATTAACCGAGAGTGAGGTCTTTACGGAAAAATATTAAACCGAAGTCTTGCTGTATTGACCGAGCGATAGCGAGGTTAATACGCTCAAGACCGAGGTTTAATATTTTACCGTAAAGACCGAACGGTCGACGTTATTAAGTAGTTTATTATATGGCACTTTTTATTTCAAAATCAATCTTGTATTTCTTGGTCTTCGCTTCCTTTAACTTCGTCAAAACACCGAACTAGCGTCATTTTCTTCTGTTTCTTTCTCGTCTGGATACTAGAATTTACTTTTATGATGTTCATCGTTGTCTATTTCATGTATTTTCGCCGTTTTTCGGCAATAAAAGTTTCTTATTAGGATTTTTTGTTTGTTTCCAATCGTAGGGCATTAACAATTTTCAAAATGCCCGTGGGCATTACGGAGAAATCTCGCCCCGTCAGCAACCAATCACAGCGCGTGATTTTACCGGAAGTAATCCGTGCCATATAATAAATATAAATAATAAAATATAGATAATTACCCTGTGCAGTCTGTAAAAGTATTCAAAAACTGTTGAGAAGTCTTTTAATGTTGGTTGATCGTGAAATTTCTTGTCTATCAAAGTGAAATGACTTTGTGCATCGGAGTTGGCGTTGACTGTGTCTTGCATTTTCATGTACCACTCAATAGTAAATGGATTGGTTGATGCTTCCTTGATAAATGCTTTATTAGAATGCACGACCATTTGGGGAATATCTAAAACAACCGACCTAAAAAAACAAAACAAAGACAGACATTGCAGTGTCGCAACGAGTCACACGAGTTAGTAGTGTTTTATATTCTGTCTGGGCTCGTTCGTTTTTGCGTGCTTGCTTTCTCGCTTCTCGCTTGCTTGCGTGCTTGCGTGCTTGCTTGCTTGCTTGCTTGCTTGCTTTCTTGCTTGCGTGCTTGCTTTCTTGCTTTCTTGCTTGCTTGCTCGTTTGCTTTCTTGCTTGCTTGCTTGCTTGCTTTCTCGCTTGCTTCCTTGCTTGCTTGCTTGCTTGCTTCCTGGCTGGCTGGCTGGCTGACACGAATATCCTTCTAGCACGCTTAACGACATGGACCATGCAGAGACAAACTGTGTACTCGCCCACGCGGATTAGAACTTTTTAAATGTCGTACTACGCGTTTTAAGAACATTTTTTTATTTACGTGTGTTAAAACTTGCGACAATTGCCCTTTTTAAACTTTCTATTTTAAATTTTAATATTATTTATTTTCTTATTAAATAATGTTATGCAAACATGTGTTTTTCATATGTTTTAGATAACATTTGCCATGCTTGTATTATTATTATAAGTAATAGCATGGCATTGAGGTTGATTAGTGATTAAATTACACGAAAGCCGAGAGAGGTTTAGAAACGTGTTTCTCTCTGACGAAGGGCCTTCGCTCGAAACGTTTCGATTGTTGTAACTGAAACTAGTTACTTTTTCTGGAGAAGTAACTGTAACTCCTGTATAACTAGTTACTTTTATTTTGTGCACCCTCTATGCACAGGATAGATTAACTACAAATCCGATAAAGTTCTTTGAAATATAAATATATCTTTATATTAGATGTTTTGGTGTGTAGTATCGCTGTATATTTTTACGAGTTGTGCCGTATTTTGACGAGCCCGCAGGGCGAATCAAAATACAAACAACGAGTAAAAATATACAGCGATACTACACACCAAAACATCTAATAAGAAATTTATTATACAACTGCTCTGATCAACAAATTTTTATGGAAAAAGAAAACTTTAAAAAGGCCAGAGAAGTGTGACTTGCACCAGGACAAAATAATAAGCACACATGAAATAGTCTCCCGTGTGATAAATTTGATTGGCTAACAATCCAAACAAACAGTGCAAATAACTAACTATCCAAATATGGCTGTATATTTGCACTCATTTTTAGCGTTATTTGGACAATTTTTAATGTAGTCTGTTGTATAACAAGAGTCTCTCCCGAACTTATTTTTCGCTGCATAAGCCCTTTAAACATGTAAACTGAACAGAACTCAGGGGCGGATTTAGCGTTAGTCAAATCTTCTATTAACTGTGGTCAAATAAGTCATACGACTAAGGTATAAAAAAATCCGCAAGAAAAAATAATTATCGTATCGTTCTTCCCTCAGTCTCGAGATCGCCGAGATAATCGATTAGGTGAGACTGCCGACCGGCATGTTAACCCGCGTCGCGCGGTTTACTTTGTTCTTTCTCGACGGATTTGAGGCTATTGTATCAGCCGCTGTGATTGGTTGAATTTATAAATTAGCCTTTATAGCGATCTGTGATTGGTTTGCTGGGTGTTCGCCGGATTTCTTTGTCTTTCTCGACGGATTTAGACCCCTTGTATCACCCTTTCTGATTGGCTTAATTTTTCAATAGCTCTTTATGAAGAGCACGGATTGGTTTAGCGGCGTTTAACTTTGTAGTTCTCGACTGATTTGTGGACTGATCAGTGGCGATTCTGACTAACTTGCGCTAGTCTGGTCGTATATTTACTACAAGGCACAAGCGGATTATTTCGTTTCGAACATGGCTTTGCCTAATACAAACGTAGTAGATCTTGATGTATTCGCTTTGAAGGACAACGACGAGATTGTGTTGCGAGAGATTTATAAAACGGGAAGTTTAATACCGTCGACTCGAGGGTCAACAAGCGAAGGATACTTTGCGCAAAGCCGAGCATTTTACCAAGATTGGCAAGACGCTTCAAAGGAATTTTGGCACTGAGATATACGTGGTAATATACGCCAACAATGACAAGAAGAAACCTCGTGCTGCTCTCAAGTAAGCAGATTTTTCTCGCTTAATTATTTTCTAGTTATTTATAAATATTAAATACGACAATAACAACCTTCGCCACGATTGGCATGTCTTCACATGAAAGGTGACTGACCTTTATTATTGTTAGAATCTTATTTATTAATATATTTCTAGCTGTCCTTTCTTTCCTAGTCTTAATATCTACGTGTTTGTAGCGCAAGTAGCTCAAATTCATTCAGGGTTTTCCCTTCTAATTCTTGTATTTGTTAATGGTTTGAAAACTTAATTGAAACATGTCATCACCTTATTTATATTAATGTGCTTTTGAGACTAGCATTGTAGCAAAGAGTAGCAAAGAATTGAAATACAAGCTAAAGGATTTTGTCAAGATTGGATAATGTAGACTACTTCATAAATTCATAAAATAGATAGTGAGGTCTGGCAATCATAATCATGTTATTTTATGTGAGAGCCTATGGCCTATAGGGCCTGTTTGGTTTTCAAGGTAGGGTTACCCCTGGGTCAACTGCATTAGATGTGGTTACCAAGCACTAATGACAAGAAGCCTGGTACAAGTAAAAGGTTGTCCTGGGTAGGCGAGTTTAATAACCCTACCAGCTACTAGGGTAACCCTAGTGTGGTGATAGGGCTATCCTAGCACCCGGGTTACCCTAGTGTCCTTGTAAATACAACAAACAAAAAAAATAGGAAATGTATGAGAGCTACATGTAGGGTAACCAGCGTGCTAGAGTAACCCAGTGGTGGCTAGGGCAACCCTACCTCATTGGAAACAAGCCCTTAGTATAGAGACTGAGTCAGGCCTACAACATTTTTTAATTTGACATATATGGTATTTAAATGTTTTAGGTCTGAGGCATCTGGGAATTGCCTATACAGCTCTGTTTTAAGCTCCTGCATAGAGTGAAATGGTCCAACCTGCAGTATGGTTATTAGTTACATATAAAATATTTGAAGCCATGAATCAGACTTATTAAATATTTGAAGTAGATGTATTGTATCTGTTGTTTATTTCTTGGTTAAAATAATTAAATCTGCTATTTCAGTTACTGTAACATATAAATTGTAAAATTGTTTCTCAAATGAAATATAAAAATGAAACAATTTCCATTTGGACAAAATAATTTTTGGACATGATGGTATTTAGAAAATGCAAATTTTCCTCAAATAGTTTGGACTAAGGTGACAAAAATCCTAGATCCGCCCCTGGAACTAAGTTGGGCTAAACTAAAACTGTATTAGTAAAGAAAACAACCAGATTACTTGTCTGACAACTGAATTGTAAAATATACTTACGGAGTAAGTCCTGAAAACTTGCCTGTAGTGCATGGGATTATCTCTAAAAGATCAAATATATATGGCGACTTTTGTGATAAACACCTGAACTGAACAATTCGGCTACTGTAAACTGAAAAGTTGGGCTAAACTAAACTGTATTAGTAACAGAAAACAACCAGGTAACTTGTCTGACAAGTGAATTGTAAAATATACTTACGGAGTACGTTCTGAACACTCGTCGGTAATGCATGGGATTATCTAAAAGATCAAAAATGTATGGAGTCTTTTAGTTCCAGGTCTTTTTTTTCTTGGTTAAAGGGCAATAGCACTAAAAATTAAGTTTGTCTAATTTGAAAGAACTCATAAAATTGTAATAGAACATCCTTTACAACTTTTTCGTATCTCTCTTCATTTTCAAGATATTTCAATTTGTTTGATATGTAAATGAGATGGTCTCTGACGTCAGGTGTGGGGTAAACTATTTTCACATGTAGCAAAACCAGTTATATCTCTAAGTTTGTTCAGCGAAATCATTTGAAACTGTGCACATAAAAACTCCTTGCAACGCTGAACATTTCATGTTAGATATGTAAGTGATTTTGCTCTGAATGAAAATATTTTACCCCACTCTTGATGTCAGAGACCATCTCATTAACATATCAAACAAATTGAGATATCTTGAAAATGCAGAAAGGTACGAAAAAGTTGTAAAGGATCTACTATTACAATTTTATAAGTTCTTGCAAATTAGACAAACTTAATTTTTAATGCCAATCCCCTTTAATAAAAAAAATTGTCGCAAACAATAAATATCCTGTTTATAACTAATATTCTGTTGATTGTTAAAATCCTTTAAAACACACAGTTGGGTTTGTTCCCCAGAATTGTATCAAAACATCCAAAACAGAATCTGGGTGGCGTGGCAATCGCATATACACATGTTTCGCCAGTCAGAAAATACTGTAATCCTATCCCAAATATTTTAAGGCTCGATAGGAAAATGAACAATTAGTGTAAATTGTGTGAATTAATTACTTAGTTGTATATATATACTGACATACAGCTCTGGCACTTGTACATTACTTAGTAGCCCCTGCGCAGTGTTGTAAAAGTTACATAATTTTTGTAACTGGTTACAGTTACATCGTTAGAAAAGTAACTAGTTACCAATAAAAGTTACAATGAAAAGAAAGTAACTAGTTACAGTTACAAAGTTACTTCAAAAATTTGTAACCACCCTTCTAAACTGGTGCATGCATGCTGCATGCATGACACGCATGCATGCAGCATGCATGACATGCATGCATGCAGCATGCATGCATACATGCATGCAAATTGGCACTTCATGCATGCACTGCATGCATGTGCATGCATGCACTACATGCATGCATATGCATGCATGCGCATGCATGCAATGCATGCAGGATGCATGCAAATTGGCACTTCATGCATGCACTGCATGCATGTAGTGCATGCATACATATGCATGCATGCGCATGCATGCAATGTATGCAAGATGCATGCAAATTGGCACTTCATGCATGCAGTGCATGCACGCACAGGCATGCATGTAAAAATATAGTGCATGCATGCAGTGCATGCATGCAAATAGTTTTAATGTATGCAAATCCATGCATGCAATAGTACATGCATAAGAAGTATTGACTGACGATAATCTATAATACTAAAATGATATGACAAAATAGCATAATTGCTAACACAAAAAGAACTGTCCATTTATTTAATAAATATAAATATTTTGCCTCTGCCCATAGATTAATAGTTAAGCTTCAAGATTGTTGACTTGCCCAATGTTACGTCATGTGCAGAACTGACTTTTGGAAGTATTGTTTTGCTCCAGCATAGAACCTACATAAAACAATAATGCTCTTTCAGCCAGGTGTATTATCACATCAGTTAAAAACTATTCTTCCCTGACAAGGTGAAAAAATACTAATAGAGTTTAACAGAACTGAGTCTTAAAATACATATTCATCATGGATAGTGAAGCTCAATACATTTAAGATAGTGCATCATGTTCTATTTCAGATGATCAACTGCATTCATTGTCACCTCACTGAGCAAAACCACATACTGACAGTATTTTAATTAATATAAACATAATTAGTCAAGTCTGCTCTTTAGACCAAATTACTGTTAGACTAACTAATATTATATCGAATTTATTAGTACATACATGTAAGTCATGATATGTCAAATACAAATGTTTTCTAATACTCACTACTTATTAGTCTGAAATCTGAGTCAAACGACTTTTGAAACCTAATAAGAAATATATTTTTCTGATTTTCTCAGATCAACTCAGATTAACTCAGGATTTTCAGCAAAAAAGACTTCTTCTTTAGGTACTATACCTAACATTACCAGTTTTTACAATTGTTTTTTAGCATTAAAAAGCACAGAAAGATTAGCAGCAGGTTTAGTAAATAAAACTTCAAAAATTCGCTATTTTAAAGGTTTGACTTACTTCAATTTCATATTTGAAAATCTTCTCAGTTGTCTAACTTTGTTGAATATATCTCCTCCAGACAAAATGTCTTATTAAATGATGTTTTTTGTGAGTATTTGCACAGCAATTCCCTCAGTCAAACTTTCAAAGATCAAATCTTTTGAAAAGACTGAAAAGTGGCGGGAATTCCTTGTTACCTTGGTTACAATGTAAATAATGCGCAAGATGAGGCCTGGTAACTACTATCTAGCTATAATATATCATTCATACTTTTGAGAGGAAAACGAAGCAAATTTGAGATAAATACCTACCTTTTATCTTTGTGTGTTGATTTGATGCTGACGAATTCGTTTCAGAGGGCTCAGATAAGAACACTTGAACAGGTTTGAATATTCTTGTTTTTTGAATTTGTTGTTTAAAGTCATCATTTGTGATTTGTGTTGTTTTTGTAAAACGTCTCAAAAAAGCGCAACACAACTTCAGCTGCACCTTTTCCATTTCCAGAGGATATTCCAGACATCATCTGTTCATATTTTAATGATCTGTTACAAGTTGTACTCTGACATGATGAATATAATTGCATAAATTGTTTTGGCAGTTAAATTGCAATCAGTGGTGCATGCATGCAAATTATTTATGCATGCATGCAAGGTATTTGTGCATGCATGCAACCATATTTGCTTGCATGCAAATGAGGGTGCATGCATGCAATTTTAAATGCATGCATGCAAATGACGTACATGCATGCAACTTTAGTGCATGCATGCAAATATGGTTGGATGCATGCAAATGAGAGTGTATGCATGCAACTTTACTGCATGCATGCAAATGGATGCATGCAAATATGGCTGCATGCATGCGTGCATGCATGCAAAAGTGCTTGCATGCATGCAGCATGCATGCAGCATGCATGCAGCATGCATGCATATTTTGGAAGGGCTTACAAAGTTACATTCCTTTGTCCGTGTTACTAGAATCAACAAAGAAATTACTGGTTTTAGATGCCAGTACCATAATTATGTTTTTACAGCTAAATGCCTAAATATAGTTGTCACTAAGCAGAAATAGTCAAATGTGTACATAATGTATCTTTATTATTATATCAAAACCATTATTATCAAGAAAAAATGACATCCTCAACTGAATATCAGTAACTATACTAGTCACATTTTTTAACCAAATATTGTAACTAGTTACAGTTCTTTAAAAAAGTAACTAGTTATGGTTACAGTTACTTCTTCAGAAAAAGTAACTAGTTTCAGTTACAGTTACTTAAAAATGTAACTAGTTACTGTAACTAGTTACTTGTAACGAAGTTACTCACAGCACTGCCCCTGCGTACATTGCTTAAAAACATACATTACTCACCTCCTCATCACCGTCCGTTTCGGTCTCGACTTGAGAATCCAGGTACTGGCTGGTGTGATGGGTGGCTGGGGTGATGGTGGCAATGGAGCTGGTGGTGGTGGTGATGGAGCTGGTGGTGATGGTGATAAGTTTGTAGAGGTGGTGATGATGGAAGTTGGAATGGTGGGAGTGGTGGTGGATGTAGGAATGGTAGTGGAGGTGGATGTGGGAATCATGGTAGTGATAGTGGTGGTTGGAGTGGTGGGGATGGAGATTGGAATGGTTGTGGTGGTGATAGTGGTAGCTGAGGTGGGAAGGTGAAGGTATGGATGGTGGAGGTGAGGATAATGAAAGTGGGAATGGAGCTGGGGATGGTGGTGGAGGTGGAGGTTCAGAGGTTGACGTGGAGGTTGAGGCGGAGGGGTGGTGGGGTTATCCTTGTTTTTGCCTGAAATGTAATATACATGTATATCTAATTTTGTTATTCAGCATAATTTTACTTTCATCTCTTCCAACATCATTTACTGTATTTCTTGCAATAAATGTTGCATGCCTTACATTGGTGAAACTGGCAGACGTTTATCTGACAGGTTTGCTGAACATCTTCATTCCGCGAGGAACAATGATGTTGACAAGCCTCAGTTGCCTGACATTTTAATAGTGCCAACCATTGTATTTCAGACAGGCCAGGCCTAGGCCACTAGTGTAAATGCGGCTTTAATTAGCACAGAATTTTGCCAACTTTCAACCTGATTTTTTCATAAAATATTGATTTGTTTGAGAAGCTAGATCAAACACTCGAAAGAGTGTTTCAACTGATATCCAGTCACTATTACATCAGATGTGGAATGTTTCCAATAAGTAATTATAGTTTTATTATAATCAGTGTCCTTGATTTATGTTGTGATATGTTCACTCCCTATTTGACGGAATCATTTGGCAGATAGATTTTCCCACAAAAAATATTCATGGGAATATGTGGTGGAGCAAAATTATAGAATGAATATTTACATAAAGAGTGAGCTGCAGCTTGAAAGCACACGTGAGAGCGTCTTGCGGATCGGCCATGCTTTGCGCATGCCCATAATTCCATATTAGAGGACTGGAGCCTAAAGTTTTGCCTAAAGTCTGCCGGGTTCCGGTTCATGAATATTGCTCAAAACACGATCCAAACAATACTATTAAAACCAAAAGTGCAAGTCATTTCAGCCATAAAAAGTGAGCTTCGGCAAGAACAAAACCATTGATTTTTATTATTTCGGATTCTTGACTTATTTATTCTTTTATTTTATTTTAAAAATAAAAGGATAAATTTTCAATTTTATTTTTATTCTGTTTTCCGGATTTTTAGCGTCGGCGGGCCCGTAAAACACAAAATAAAATTGGTGTGGCCTTATTATGTAAAATAAAACATGAATTACCTTGATTTGATCAGCATTATTTGACTGGTCCAGATCAGATGAGATCACATATGACAAGTCCAATGCATTGACACTTTCTTTAATATCTTCAATGTTTACTCAATAAGAAGACTTCTAAGAGATCTACACAGAGACTGGAGCCTTTAAAAAGAAACATTAAATAACTCGACAACTGACTTTAAATGATTTTTCTCCTTGCAAGATGCACACGTGCTCTCCAAGCATGCCTTCACAACTCGTTTTTAATTCGATATTTAAGAAGTAATTTAGCCTCTTACCTCAAGTTACTCTGCATCTAGATACAATTCATATATCTTTATTCAAATACTTTCTAAAATCTTTCATTTTGGTCGTGTTTTGAATGAATAAAATCAAGTTAAACCTCGAGTTAAACATACACTAAATGATTCCACCAACTCAATAATTGCAACATTTCATTCATTCGAAGCCATTTAATTCCTGTCCAGCGGTATTACAACTTTCTACTCAAAGAATTGGTGTAATCAATTAAAGAAAAAAGTCGAAATTTGAAAGTTAAGGGTAAAAATCGAAATTTAGGAAAAAACTCGAAATTTAGGAAAAAAAGTTGAATATGTTACAATATTGACAAACCATGCATATGTACGCTTAAAAAACTCATTAATAATTCATGAGGAAAACACAAAAGAAATCAATACCGTAGCAGAGGTTGTAAATCGGATACAGAATCGTCGTGAAGTTCGAATTTAATAAGCTTTGAATTGAATTCCTTTGGTAAAATCAAGGAAGATGATTATTTGTTGCTTGGTTAAGCAGAAACAAATTGCCGACTTCAATTTGTATCTACCTCGCAACGTAGTTCGGAACATTGCAACGTAAGTTCGGAATGTTCATTTCAATTATACGTATATTACTACAACGTTCGTATTTGGACATTCTTACCATTGTCTCTCCACGCTAAGCAATCTTGGACAGACCACAATGCATTGCGAATTCAAGATGGCGCCGGTAACCCTAATAATTACAACCCCCCGAGAACCACATCCCCCCCTTTTACGTAATTAAACCTTTCATGCAAAGTTCATTCGAATTAAATTCGTCTATTGTGCGACGTTTAAAGTCCTAATCAAACGAGAACGCAAGTCAACACAAGTTGGCAGTCAGAATTTCTGTGGCGGTCGTCGAACTCCGCCAAATTAACAAAATAAAGGTTTCATGAGTGTTTTAAACAAGTTTTAACTTTGTCACGGTACATGATATTTTCGGGAAACTATTCATAGCGGCTGGCTGAGATAGCGTGACTGCCAACTTGCGTTCTCGTTTGATTAGGGCTTAACGCAGGCCTTAGAGTAGAGAGGTAACGTTTTTCCACAACAATGCAGATGAAAGGGAGTTCTACCTTTGCCAGTTGGTGCCAATTGTGAAACGAAAATTAATTTTGTCTTATTTGAAAGAACACTTAAAATGATAGAGTAACATCTTTTGCAGTATTTCATTTCCTTGCTTCGTTGTTGAGATATTTCAGTTTGTTTGATATGTAAATTAAACAACTTGATGTTACATGTGCATAATGAGTTATCAGAGAAGGTTATATATCTTTGCTATTATCAAACCAAACTCAATTGCGCGTGTGTTTCTCACAATGCCAAACATGTAGAATTTCCAAGGATTGTTTGATAATAGCAAAGATATATAACCTTCTCTGATAACTCATTATGCACATGTGACGTCAAAGTTGTTCAATTTACATTTCAAACTGAAATATCTCAAGAACGAAGCTAGGAAACAAAAAAAACTGCAAAAGATGTTACTCTATATCATTTTAAGTGTTCTTTCAAATAAGAAAAACTTAATTTTCGTTTCATGTGCACGTTAAACCAACGGGTGTATTTAATCAAATGTAACACGTTTATATAACCAAAACAAATATTTATTCAACTTGAACTTGATACAAAATATTCAACTTCTTAAACATTAAAATCAATGTGATTTTTACATGTCAATTTTCGACTTGTTAATAATTTGCTCTATCCATAATAATTTGCTCTATCCATAGTAATAGCAAGTTTTGGAAAGTTTTATCGTCCAGAAGAGCTTTTGGAAGTTGAGAAGCATTTTCTTTCATCAAGGAAATAAACTGCAAAGAATCTTTAGCTCTGAACTGTAGTCCACTGGAGCGATTTGAAACACGGCTCATATTTTTGCAGTATAACTCTGTAAAGAAGAATGTTAGGAAAAAGCGGACCACACACAAAGACTTCCAGATATTTATAAGTAATAACATGACTCGAGGGAAATTAGGGGAAATTTAATCGCTAATTTCCCGAAAAGTCATGTTATTAGTTTGTAATATTATGATCGCCGAGGAAAACTTTGAGAATCTTACCGACAGGAAATTTACACGGTTGATCAGAGAAGTTGCATCTAATTTTCCCGTGCATGTTGATGATCGAGGGAAAATATATGCAAGCGGGAAATTTAGAAGAAGACAAAGGATTTCTGTCTTCTAATTTTCCCTCATCAACATACACGGGAAAATTAGAAGACAAAGGGAAAATTTCCCTCTTGCATGAGCAATGAGGGAAATACGAGGTTTACATTCCCTCGGAGAACAAAAGAATCCGAGGCGATCATGGTATTACTACTAAATATAAAATAGCATTTCTATAAACAGTGCCGTATGAACGAATTTTGACCGGGGGGGGGCACACTCTCTGAAATGTCAATTTCTGCATTTTGGAAGAGAATTTTAATACCAAAATTTAAACCACTCAGTCGAGTGTTTAGGTAATGATTTTCAAATGTCAGTGAAACATAACATAGTAAATTATTTTCCAAGTATACTTTATTTATTCTAAAATAAAACTAATTGTGAAAAAGTGCCCCCCCCCGGCTCGTACGACACTGAAATATATTTGGCATAAGCGACTCGGAAAGGTATTGCTTTGATATTTTATAAACTATTTAATTTCTTCTTTTTTTTTTCCCAATTATTTTTATGTCTAAAAACACATGAGCATCAGATTTTGGGATTCCGATTTTGGGATTCCGTGTTTTAAAACACGAGGTAATGGCAACTGATTTAGACTTAAAAAATGTGCTGCGAATATTTTTAATGGCTTAAAAAATATGATCAATTTTATTGGGTTTATCTATTAATGGCGAAACTACTTTGATAATCAACGTAATCTAAAGTCATCAAAATTAGTTATGGTCTGTTCTCTTGACAATCGCATCCAAAAAAGCCAAAATTTTGTTTGTTGTGCATTGAAGTGAAAGTGAAAAAGTGAGTTGAAATCGGAGGCACGATTGAATTTAAGTGGTTCAAAAATTGGATATCGCAAGACCGATGATACAATCAAGTTCAGTAGAGAATGCCTTTTGATTATTTAACACATTTGTAAGTGAAATTGTAAAAACAAGCACAAAATTATTGTGGTGTCAGTTGATATCGGTAAATACAGTTAACAAAATCACAATCATCTTTGTTGTCATACGATTCCCTCAACTTCCGAGAGAGATCCCATTTTCCTAAACAAGCAGACGCCACAAAGCAGGGGATGAAAAAGACTTAAAACGGCAGTAAAAATTCTACAGCCGTAGCCGCAGACGAGGTAAGTCACAATACGTGTGACAATAGAATAGGTATGGCCTATACTGAACCTTTAAACTTAACTTTTACCTCCATCTCCAAGGTCCTTTGTCATCCCATCCACCTCCCCCGCCTCTCAAGTGGGAATGTTTCCCACTTGTAATGTATATTTATAAGCATGATCTATCAACAATCAAGGGTGGGGTGGTATAAAGAACCCTCTATTAACGACCACACATTTATAACCACCACTAAAACATGGTTATAAAGAACCATCTATTAAAGAACCAATATATTATTTACATATTTATTTACTTTTATTTATTCATTTATTTACGAGATTATTTATTTATTCACTTATTATTGTTTGTATGTGTGTACTGTCCAGCAAATTTTGTAAAATAAAATAAACAAAAAATCTACTACACATCTTGTCGCCTTGTTGCCGACAGCAACAAAGGCTACGTCCACACGTATACGTTTTCCAACCGAGCAACAGCTGGACAGATTGGTGGACTCACTTCGTGCACCAGCCAACGAAATGTGTGCCGAGCGAGCATCTCCACGCATGCGAAGATTGTCAGGCGGTGTTAGAGTTTGATGAGAGGTGAGTCGTCTCTTCCATTCCACCAGTGGAAAATTGTCAAAACATAAAGATTATTTTTCATATGCCAATGCAATGCCACATTGATGGGCTACCTCGTCAGCTAAGATGTGGAAAACATTACGTCGTCAGCAAAGTTTTTTTTGTCAGCATACGGCCGCATCAAATATCTACGTCGTGGTGATGGCTGAAGCATCATCAGGCGATATCCAAGCAAAATTGGATAGGGCGGCAGACAAGAACAAGAAATGCCACCTCCACTTCCACCTCAACCAACACCAGTTCCACCCCCACCTCACCACCACCTCATTCACCGATCACACCAGCCAACACTCTAGCGTCTCGAGTAGCGACGGAAACGGACGTGACGGCGACATCCAAGCCAAATTGGAGAGTGCAGCAGACAAGAACTGCCACCTCCACTTCAACCTTAAAAGTCACCTCCTGGCTTAAACGTTTGCCATAACGACCAGCAACCCTATTATCATCACCACCAACACCATCCCTTACCACACAGAGAAGGCTACCTTCAACTTTTCCCAAAAGGTGAAGGCAAAAAGATGAAAATATTGTATTTAGATTTTTCATAAAATTTTAAATTTAATTTATTTACTTATTCATTTATTTATTTAGGAGCGAAGAGGAGCAACTGGAACAAAGACCACTGAGAGTGCTATGATCAAGTTGCAGTGTTTGAGCTTGCTGGAGATTGGATACAGCTCGGCTTCGACAATGACTTGACTGATCATATCGTTTATTATCTTTTCATAAAATATAAAAAGACAACACTATAAAGATGACCCTAGACATTCAAGACGGGTCTTCAGGACTTACTCCGTAAGTATATTTTACAATTCAGTCGTTAGACAAGCTATCTGGTTGTTTTAGCCCAACTTAGTTCTGTTCACTTTACAGTAGCTTAATAGTTCAATTCAGGTGTTTATCACAAAAGTCTCCGTACATATTTGATCTTTTAGATAATCCCATGCATTACCAACGAGTATTCAGAACATACTCCGTAAGTATATTTTACAATTCAGTTGTCAGACAAGTAACCTGGTTGTTTTAGCCCAACTTACTTAGTTCTGTTCAGTTTACAGTAGCTTAATTGTTCAGTTCAGGTGTTTATCACAAAAAGTCTCCATATACATTTGATCTTTTAGAGATAATCCCATGCACTATAGACGAGTTTTCAGGACTTACTCCGCAAGTATATTTTACAATTCAGTTGTCAGACAAGTAATCTGGTTGTTTTCTTTTACTAATACAGTTTTAGTTTAGCCCAACTTAGTTCTGTTCAGTTTACAGTAGCTTAATTGTTCAGTTCAATTCAGGTGTTTATCACTATAAAGACGATCCTATAGACACGAGTTAGCGGGGGCAGGGTCCCAGACTCGAAAGGCACAGGAGGTGGTTGTCTCAACGACCTACGTTAAGATCTACGACGACGATAACTTCAACGACGGCGTCCTCCAAAATAAAATAATTCTAGTTGTGAAACAAAGAGAATGAATAATTTGTAATCCCAAGAGTAATCTCAACACCGTCCTCGTTCTTTATACAACGCCACTTAGAGCATTTTCACGTCTTCAGGACGACGTCAACGACCAAAATATGAGAACTGTTGCTTGAGATTTACTTCATTACAGACACTTCAATCATTTTAGTAGCAGTACTGGGGCGTTTTAAAAGTCAATAAATAAACTAACTTTAAATATCAAATATAATAGTTAGTTAACCGTGACGTTTTTCAGTTCCAGAATTTCTGTTGCTTTTTAAGCGCTGTCGTCGTCCTAGCATCTTAAGGTCCCTAGTGTCCGAGCGCGACGGCGGGAGAGGCAATTGAGAAGGCACACCGACGCAAACGACGCTCTACAACAGCAACGACGATGGGAGAGAAGACGAAAGTGCAGGGAGGGTCCCAGAGTCGAGAGGCACAGGACGTGGTTGGCTCAACGACCTAGTGTCCGAGTACGACAGCAAAGACGACGAGAACGATAAAATGAAGCACCTTGCCCTTCTCCTGATCCATCTCCTTGCCCGTCAACTCTGGAGGAGGAACAAATTTCTTCAGAGAACTTTTTGCGGTACTTTTTAAGTGCATGCTCGAAATCGGACCACACGGGGAGAAAATCAGGAAAGTTTAAATCTAAAAGTCTCTGTGACCTTTTCCTGGAGAGGACTTCTGAAAAAGCTTTTCTGCTAGAAAAACGTTACAATTACGTGCAAAGGAGACGGGAAGCCAAAAAAGACAACAAGAAAGTGAACAAAATGAGCTACATATTTTATATAAAATTTTAATTGTTCTTTTTGCTAGCACCCCAAGAAGCTTGTGCAACTGTTGGTGACGGCTGAGGCGCCATCGGGCGCAATAAAAGCTGTGTTAGATAAGGCAACAGATGTATAAATAATAATGTATATATATATATATTTTTTTTTTCTTTTTCCTTTTACATTTTAGACAATAAGAACTCCTGCAGCCTCTACCTCTACAGCGACCACCACAAACGCAACTTCCACCACTACCACCACCACCGCCACAACAACCACCACCCCCACCTCCACTAGGAGAAGAGATGAACTTGTAAGTAAGTACTATATACTTTACAAGTATAACTAATTACTTGCTTATTATTATGGCTTTTTTTTAGTTAAAATGTTACTTAAAAATGTTCTTGAAACGCGTAGTACGACATTTCAAAAGTTCTAATACGCGTGCGTGCCTCGGTGGGTACACAGTTTGCCTCTGCATGGTCCGGCGTCAGGTCGTTAAGCTTGCTGGTAGGAGCGTAGAAGTGACAGATCAAGTTCAGCGGTGGTTACGTTGTAAAATTTTCCTTGCTGAATAATATTCAAAACACGTTTGTTCGATGTCCAAGCTTCCATTTATTAGTCTATTTTAATCCAGAAATTAATAAAAGGCCTACGAGTTTAACAATTTTTTATTTTTCAACCAAATTTTAGAGGCGAAGACCGTTCTACATAAGAGACGAGGACCTGTTTGGCGAAGCAATGGCTGATCAAGGTAATGTTAATTTTAATTTGTTGAACGTGTAAGGCTTCGTATTTATTTACCCTTTTTCTTTACTTTTTCTTTCATTTTTTCTATTTAGTTTTTTTTCTGTCTTATTATATTTATATATATTAATTTTTACATATTAATTTATTTATTAGCCTTGCTACGGGAGAGAACAAGGGCGTGGGGGGAGGGCCCCAGACTCGACAGGTACAGGAGGTGCCTCGCTCAAAGACCCAGTGTCCGAGAGCGACGACGAGAGAGGGAGATGAGGCGACACATCTGGGTGGACATGGAAAGAACACGACGACGAGCACGATACGTGTACAACCGACGATGACGATGACTTTACTGAACTGACTAGCCTTACAGTACGATAATGTACGAGGCATTTCCAGGAAAGAGGGTCCCAGACTGGAGAGATACAGGAGGTGGTTGGCTCAACGATCTAGTGTCCAAGAGCGACGGCGGGAGAGGGAATTGAGAAGGCACATGCACCACCGCAAACGACAGCAACAAAGAGCTTGAACCAAGAAGTTTGTGCAACTGTTGGTGACGGTTGAGGCGCCATCGGACTGACTGACTAAACCCAGTCAATAATAAATATATATATTTTTTTTACATTTTAGACAAGAACTCCAGAAGCCTCGGCTACCTCCACCACCACAACTTCCACATCACCACCACCATCAAAATCACCACCACCACCACAATCACCATCAAAATCACCTCCACCACCACAATCACCTCCACTTCCACTATTCGTACCACCACTACGCTCCCTTACCACCCCGCGAAACTCTCCCGCCTCCACTAGGAGAAGAGATGAACTTGTAAGTAAGTACTATATACTTTACAAGTATAACTAATTACTTGCTTATTATTAACATGGCTTTTTTTAGTTAAAATGTTACTTAAAAATGTTCTTGAAACGCGTAGTACGACATTTAAAAAGTTCTAATACGCATGCGTGCCTCGGTGGGGACAGTTTGCCTCTGCATGGTCCAGCATCAGGTCGTTAAGCTTGCTGGTAGGAGCGTAGAAGTGACAGATCAAGTTCAGCGGTGGTTACGTTGTAAAATTTTCCTTGCTGAATAATATTCAAAACACGTTTGTTCGATGTCCAAGCTTCCATTTATTAGTCTATTTTAATCCAGAAATTAATAAAAGGCCTACGAGTTTAACAATTTTTTATTTTTCAACCAAATTTTAGAGGCGAAGACCGTTCTACATAAGAGACGAGGACCTGTATGGTGAAGCAATGGCTGATCAAGGTAATGTTAATTTTAATTTGTTGAACGTGTAAGGCTTCGTATTTATTTACCCTTTTTCTTTCATTTTTTCTATTTAGTTTTTTTTCTGTCTTATTATATTTATATATATTAATTTTTATATATTAATTTATTTATTAGCCTTGCTACGGGAGAGAACAAGGGCGTGGGGGGAGGGCCCCAGACTTGACAGGTACAGGAGGTGGCTCGCTCAAAGATCCAGTGTCCGAGAGCGACGGCGGGAGAGGGAGGTGAGGCGACATATCTGGGTGGACATGGAAAGAACACGACGACGAGCACAATACGTGTACAACCGACGATGACTTTACTGAACTGACTAGCCTTACAGTACGATAATGTACGAGGCATTTCCAGGAAAGAGGGTCCCAGACTGGAGAGATACAGGAGGTGGTTGGCTCAACGATCTAGTGTCCAAGAGCGACGGCGGGAGAGGGAATTGAGAAGGCACATGCACCACCGCAAACGACAGCAACAAAGAGCTTGAACCAAGAAGTTTGTGCAACTGTTGGTGACGGTTGAGGCGCCATCGGACTGACTGACTAAACCCAGTCAATAATAAATATATATATATTTTTTACATTTTAGACAAGAACTCCAGAAGCCTCGGCTACCTCCACCACCACAACTTCCACATCACCACCACCATCAAAATCACCACCACCACCACAATCACCATCAAAATCACCACCACAATCACCTCCACCACCTCCACCATTCGTACCACCACCACCAACCCTACGCTGCCTTACCACCCCGCGAAACTCTCCCGCCTCCCAGGTTGGCATGTTCACCTCGGAAGAGGAATAAGTAATGAAAATTCATAATCAATGTAAGCAGGGCCTACGAAGTAGTATACGAGTGCTAGAGCTCTGTCAGTGTATACATAGTTGATAGAGGGAGATGGTTAGGAAACTTCATAAAATCCATTGTTGTTATCTCACAAAGAGAACTACAGCGTTTCCCATCCCAACTTAGATAAAGCTAAAAAAAACGTTTTATCTTCCACATTACCATATTTGTTTAGCTTAACCTTTTATAATTTAATATTTGTTAAATACGACTTTGTTCCACCTCGTAGGAGTGGTTTTTTGACTCAGACTTTGAAGTCGGTTCAAACTTTTCCTCGCTTTTCGCTTTGTTGCCGGTATCTCGTAAGTATATTTTATCTTCTATCATACAATATTTGTTGAGTAAGACCTTTTATAATTTTATATTTGTTAAATACGGTTTTGTTTCATTTCGTGGGAGCGATTTTTTAGTTTTATTTACTCGCGACTCAGCTAGGCTTTGACGAGGGGCAAATCAGTGATTTAAATCACGTACACCTTCAGAAAAGTCACAAACAAAAAAAATTTAAAAATCACAGAAAAATCGTGAAAGAAATCACGAAAAAATAGAAATCACGGGGTGAAAAATCAAAATCTTGAAAAATCAAACACTTTTTCAAAAGTGATTTGCCCCCCCCCCCGGGCTTTGAGCTAAACTATTAAACTTTATTATTGAACTAACATCCGAACTGGACTTTTTTTATTTATTATTTATGAAGTTCTCATTTATTTATTAATTTACTTTTTAATTATAGTTTATTTACCTTATTCGTTTATATTAATTTTATTTCCAGTGTCGATGAGGATATCTCACGAGCAAAATGATCTGTACATACTGTAATTCTTCACGTGGCTGCCTTGGGAATTTTTTGTCACTTTCACCTGCGAGTCGCATTTACGTTTAAATTTTAAGGCGTTTTGCATATACTTGGAATTTCTATCGTTGACAGGGCCTGCTAACATCTGCCCATCGCACTTCCTTAACCCTTCCAGCCCCAAATAAAGGGCTAAATTGGGTAAAAACTCGTGCGTACTACAACTAGGCCAATTGGCAAATGGCGGAAAGAAAATCCAAAATTGCGAGTTGAACTCCAACTCAAGTCAATAAATTTTCAGTAGACAGTATTAAAAATGTCATGTTAATTAAGTGATTTGTATTTTAGTGTAGTGGCCGAGCAGACCTACACGCTAGAAGCGGTAAGGTATTCTCCATTAATTTCTGTAATGTTGGCAAACAGGCCATTCGTCTATCAACATTTCCGTTAGAGTGGAAGTTCACTAAATTGTAAATTCGTAAAATTAATTTGTAAATTCGTCTTCTTTTACGATTCAGATAGATAGATAGATTTTATTTAACCACGCTAGCATCGTCAGCAAAAGCTGGTTTCCACGATGGGCGTGTAAAGCAATATAAGCAAAATTACATTATTTACAAACAGAACGAAAATAACAGAAGAGATGAGAAGAGCGTTCCGAATACAAAAGGAACAGTATATATACGAGGTATTGCTTTTTATTTTGTGATCTTGCCATTGCTATATTGTCAAGACATGAAAAAAATCTTTCATGTTATTTCTGAAATACCATGAAATATTTCCTTAACATGTGTTTGAATTTGTGAACATATTTAGGCATGTTTGCCACATCTGGCTGTTGTCTTAGCCCACCGTCTTATAGCCTGCGTAGCTTGGGCTTGATGGGCGCTATGACCAAGCAGAAAAAACAGGAAATGCCACTTTGGATTTGATTAATTGGTAGTATCTACGTAGGTCCGTCGGACTACCTGCATAAGTTAAATTCTTCAATCAAAATCAATTGTCTCAATTGGTCGTATTCCTTATCGGATTTTTCGGAGGCACACCAGCGATCAAACAATTGTTGGGTAAAACCGAGCCACTTCGCTCGTAAGTGTGGCGATAATCTTCTCTTTTCACAATACATGCCTACCTGGAATCAACACTTCAATAATGCGTTTCCATGGCAACCAATAGTTTCCATGGCATCCATTTGGGCAGAGACCCTCTTTTTGTAATTTTTAGACACATTCCCGCCTGAGCCCCCAATTGTTACGTGACCGCTATACGCAACAAAAAGTGTTACCTCAGCTGTTTGGTTTTTACAATTATTTATTTAAATAATAAGAAACTTAGAACAGCATCCGCTGGGGCATCCGCGAGTGCCGGCGATGATCATGAAGTTTTTCGTACGCCATCACAGGTAAGTGACCACAACTATCCGGTACGTACCCTTCACTGCTTCAGACAAAAACGTACCTGAGTTATTAACATTATTTCAAGTTAAATATGTTTCGGTATAATATATAATTTATAGACCTTTCGCTCGGGGTAATATTTTTCATCGAATTCCCCTCGCTCCAGGTCTATAAATGCTAATTGTTTCTAGTACATATGACGTAACCGAGAACTTCGGGAATCAGTCGGAGAGCTATCGGTTATGACCAGTGGTGGTTATGACGTATTACACGGTGGCTTTACAATTACGTGCAAATGTGACGGGAAGCCAAAAAAGACAACAAAGTGAACAAAATGAGCTACATATTTTATATAAAATTTTAATTGTTCTTTTTGCTAGCACCCCAAGAAGCTTGTGCAACTGTTGGTGACAGCTGAGGCGCCATCTGGCGCAATAAAAGCTGTGTTAGATAAGACAACAGATGTATAAATAATTATGTATATTTTTTACATTTTAGACAATAAGAACTCCTGCAGCCTCTAAATCTACAACGACCACCACCAACGCAACTTCCACACCCACCACCGTCACCTCCACTACCACCATTTTTACCACCACCACCGCCACATCCCCCACTAGGAGAAGAGATTAACTTGTAAGTAAGTACTATATACTTTGAGTATAACTAATTACTTACTTATTAACATGGCTTTTTTAGTTAAAATGTTACTTAAACATGTTCTTGAAACGCGTAGTACGGCATTTAAAAAGTTTTAATACGCATGCGTGCCTCGGTGGGTACACAGTTTGCCTCTGCATGGTCCGGCGTCAGGTCGTTAAGCAACCTCGTACCCAGGGTCTTATCTCCGCTGCTCCGCCCATCGCTGCGAAAAGACCCTGGTTGCGGCTGGTCACGTGCCCCCTAAAAATTGGGGGGTTTTCAATTAGCGATTTAAAAAATACTCAGGGAGGAGTGACAAAGGCACAATTACAACCGCTTCACCGTTTTGTTTATACAAATAATATATTACGTCTGGCGTCGTTGTCTGGCGCCAGGCTGTTGATCGCAAAATATCTGTTGGAATGAAAACAACAAAAAACAAACGTACTCGGTGTTGACAAAACATATCTCGCTTTCTTCTTTGGTGTACGTCGTCGATCATGTCGAATCCAACAGTTAAAGAAATCCCGAAGAAGATATACAAATCGACTCGAATCGACTATTAAATGCACAGTCGAATGCGTGTCGACTTCATTGTTGGTGATGTGAACTGTGAAGTACCTTAATTAAGCATTTGTACAACAAGGCAAATTTTGAACTGCATTATTTGGCCGAAATGCCTTACGGTAAAAGACTTCCTTGCGACGAGTGCTCTTCCTCGTTTAATCTAAAGGCCATGTGAAAGAAGATTACAAAATTTCACAAAGTTCAAGACGTTGGTTTGCGAGAGCCAAACCGCTTTCTCTCGCATCAAAAAATGCATTCACATTTCAGCCAATGCCCCGATAACCGCGGCGAAAAGTGCCGAAAGAAGCGATTCAGGAAAGATTGCAACTATACAATATCAAGCCGACTAGTACTGTCCTTTCACGCGCATTTGTCATCAACAGAAAGTCAGGTAAATGCAGCTGTTGAATCGCGTTTTTCATTCTTTCAGTGAACTTTATAGTTCGCCTAAATCTAATATCAGATTTTAGAATACGAGTATTAAAACTGGACTTGTGTTGTAGCATTGTCATTGAGTGTGCAGCTTACTAAAGCTTACCACCCCTCCCATGATTTAAAATTTGTTTGGGCGGCACGTGACCAGCCGCAACCAGGGTCTTTTCGGAGATAAGACCCTGGGTACGAGGTTGGTCGTTAAGCTTGCTGGTAGGAGCGTAGAAATGACAGATCAAGTTCAGCGGTGGTTACGTTGTAAAATTTTCCTTGCTGAATAATATTCAAAACACGTTTGTTCGATGTCCAAGCTTCCATTTATTAGTCTATTTTAATCCAGAAATTAATAAAAGGCCTACGAGTTTAACAATTTTTTATTTTTCAACCAAATTTTAGTGGCGAAGACCGTTCTACATAAGAGACGTGGACCTGTTTGGTGAAGCAATGGCTGATCAAGGTAATGTTAATTTTAATTTGTTGAAGGTGTAAGGTTTCGTATTTATTTACCCTTTTTCTTTACTTTTTCTTTCATTTTTTCTATTTAGTTTTTTTTCTGTCTTATTATATTTATATATATTAATTTTTATATATTAATTTATTTATTAGCCTTGCTACGGGAGAGAACAAGGGCGTGGGGGGAGGGCCCCAGACTTGACAGGTATAGGAGGTGGCTCGCTCAAAGACCCAGTGTCCGAGAGCGACGGCGGGAGAGGGAGACGAGGCGACATATCTTGGTGGACATGGAAAGAACACGACGACGAGCACAAAACGTGTACAACAGACGATGACTTTACTGAACTGACTGGCTTTACAGTACGATAATGTAGGAGGCATTTCCAGGAAAGAGGGTCCCAGACTGGAGAGATACAGGAGGTGGTTGGCTCAACGATCTAGTGTCCAAGAGCGACGGCGAGAGAGGGAATTGAGAAGGCATACCACCGCAAACGACGCTACGACAGCAACAAAGACGAGAACGACTACGGTATAACCGACGATGACTTTGACCCATACGAACCTACGACCTGAACTAACTTACTTTACCTAATGTATAAGGCATTTCTAAGGTTTGGACTGGATGCTGAGGATTAGAAAATATTAGCAAGCAAGGTACTTACAAAGGCACAGACAGGGAGTTCTATTAAACCTTCCAGTTTTTACCCAGTTGGCACACCGCATTTTTCAATTACACAGCGCAAAAAAGATAAGGATGAAATAATTACTGCGTTATTCATTCTTTCATTTACTTATTTCTTTATTCATTTTCATTCTTTCAAAAATTCAAAAAAGGAGCGTGCATTAGAGTTGTCGTGGCGATAGAAAGGTGGGTGGAGCAGCTAAACTATTGTTGTTGGTATTGTTTGTTGTTTTATTAAAAATGAAATAAAATATTTGAAAAGCAAATAGGTGAAAGCAAAAAGATTTAAGGTATTTAAGAAACACGGGAGAATGGGCAACCCCACTCCCCACGTCCATGACAATAAGTAAGTATTGCATTAAGTTATCGCACAAAGTGAACAAAATGAACTACATATTTTATATAAAATTTTGTTGTTTTTTTGTTAGCACCCCAAGAAGCTTGTGCAACTGTTGGTGACGGTTGAGGCGCCATCGGACTGACTAAACCCAGTCAATAATAAATACATATATTTTTTTTACATTTTAGACAACAAGAACTCTAGGAGCCTCGGCTAACTCCACCACCACAACTTCCACATCACCACCACCATCACAAACATGTTATGTGAGTAGTCCAATACTTCAGGTCCTGAAGACACCAAGATTTGGAACCTCCTCATAGCTCTGGGATTTCCCGCATTCTTCAAGGCAGTTTTGATTGCACTTCATAAAGAACTTGAGATAATTCCGGTGAACGAAGAACTTCTGAAGAAGCGAAATAGCGAAACGCTTTGAATACGAGGTATTGCGTTTTATTTTGTAATCTTGCCATTGCTATATTGTCAAGACATGAAAAACATCTTTCATGATATTTCTGAAATACCATTTTTTCTATTTAGTTTTTCTGTCTTATTATATTTATATATATTAATTTTTATATATTAATTTATTTATTAGCCTTGCTACGGGAGAGAACAAGGGCGTGGGGGGAGGGCCCCAGACTTGACAGGTATAGGAGGTGGCTCGCTCAAAGACCCAGTGTCCGAGAGCGACGGCGGGAGAGGGAGATGAGGCGACATATCTGGGTGGACATGGAAAGAACACGACGACGAGCACAATACGTGTACAACCGACGATGACTTTACTGAACTGACTGGCTTTACAGTACGATAATGTACGAGGCATTTCCAGGAAAGAGGGTCCCAGACTGGAGAGATACAGGAGGTGGTTGGCTCAACCAACGACAGCAACAAAGACGAGAACGACGACGACATTACCGACGATGACTTTGACCGATACGAACCTACGACCTGAACTGACTTACTTTACCTTAATGTATAAGGCATTTCTAAGGTTGGACTGGATGCCGAGGATTAGAAAATATTAGCAAGCAAGGTACTTACAAAGGCACAGACAGGGAGTTCTATTAAACCTTCCAGTTTTTACCCGGTTGACACCGCATTTTTCAATTACACAGCGCAATAACACGCAGAAGCGATAATTACTGTATTATTCATTCTTTCATTTACTTATTTCTGTATTCATTTCTTTATGCAGTTCCAGTACTGGACTAAAAAATTTCATTATTTAAAAGCATTATTCAATCATTTATAAGTGCAACTTGGTGGCAAGGATAATTGGCCGGAGGGGGGCGAACAATAAAGGCGCTACAAGAAGTGACAGGCTGTCGCCTTCAGTTAGTTGGGCACAATAAAAAGGTGAAGGTATTTCTTAGATTTGTTATAAAATATTTAATATAATTTTAACTAATAGCATAGTTTTTTTCCTGGGAAAAAATTTGCGGGTAGGTAACACAAGGATAGAAGACATTTGCTGCGCAGCGAAGTGAGCGATAAGAAAATCATGCTACCGTAAGATTAAAATTGATTGTTTAGTTTAGTGATAGCCGGAAAAATCTGTTTTTAAAGCGTTTTGTATTGCATTTAAATAAAGTCAAGTCATCTTTGTTTCGGACATATGCCCGTTTTATTGAAAGGTGATGGAGGAACGTGCATTTATGTCTAACTTTTCATCAGCATCGAAGTAGCTGAATTCAGAGATAGAACGACTGGAACTTATTCATTTATGAATGGTTATCTACTCTTTTTCTTTTCTTATTTTTTTCTTCATCTTTTACTTTCCATATCTTTTTTCTTTTTATATTTTTGTATTTAATATTTTTTTATATTAATTTTTATATGTCAATTTATTTATTAGCCTTGCTATAGGAGAGGAGACGAGAGTGGGGGA
The DNA here is from genome assembly GCA_035771165.1 of Paragorgia papillata. Lineage (NCBI taxonomy): Eukaryota > Metazoa > Cnidaria > Anthozoa > Scleralcyonacea > Coralliidae > Paragorgia > Paragorgia papillata. The sequence goes on from JAWNZC010000216.1 coordinate 1,551,940, forward strand.
GGGTCCCAGAGTCGAGAGCTACAGGAGGTGGTTGGCTCAACGAACTAGTGTCCGAGAGCGACGGCAGGAGAGGGAATTGAGAAGGCATACCAAGGGAGCACACGTTAGAAGAGAGTATTCGGCTCGCTCGTCTTGGGCTCATATCGTCAGCGGTTTTATCGAACTCGGCGACTCGCACAAAACGTCTCCTGGTCAACAACTTTAGGCAAGTAAAGTTTAGTTTATTTACAAGACGTATCAACATTCTAACGTGCTCCCTTGGGCATACCGGCGCAACCAACTTTCTACGACAGAAACAGAGACGCGGACGATATATATATATATATATATATTATTATTTTTTCCCCCTTTATCTTTCACTTTCCATTTATTTTTTTTCTGTTTATTTTCTTTTTATATTCAGTATGTATTTCATATTTTTATATATATTAATTTTTATATGTCCATTTATTTATTAGCCTTGCTGCGGAGACGAGAATGTCGGGGGGGAGGGTCCCAGACTGAATGCTACAGGAGGTAGTTGGCTCAACGACCTAGTGTCCGAGAGGGACGGGGGGAGAGGAGGAGGATTTCTTTCTTATATATATATATATATATATATATATAATTTATTTTTTTCTTTTCAAGGACAAGAGATGATGTATTTGTTACACAATCGCAAGTAAGTGACCACAACTATCCGGTACGTACTCTTCACTGTTTCAGACAAAAACGTACCTGAGTTATTAACATTATTTCAAGTTAAATATGTTTCGGTATAATATATAATTTATAGACCTTTCGCTCGGGGTAATATTTTTCATCGAATCCCCCTCGCTCTAAGGTCTATAAATGCTAATTGTTTCTAGTACATATGACGTAACCGAGAACTTCGGGAATCAGTCGGAGAGCTATCTGCGTTATTCATTCTTTCATTTACTTATTTCTTTATTCATTTTCATTCTTTCAAAAATTCAAAAAAGGAGCGTGCATTAGAGTTGTCGTGGCGATAGAAAGGTGGGTGGAGCAGCTAAACTATTGTTGTTGGTATTGTTTGTTGTTTTATTAAAAATGAAATAAAATATTTGAAAAGCAAATAGGTGAAAGCAAAAAGATTTAAGGTATTTAAGAAACACGGGAGAATGGGCAACCCCACTCCCCACGTCCATGACAATAAGTAAGTATTGCATTAAGTTATCGCACAAAGTGAACAAAATGAACTACATATTTTATATAAAATTTTGTTGTTTTTTTGTTAGCACCCCAAGAAGCTTGTGCAACTGTTGGTGACGGTTGAGGCGCCATCGGACTGACTAAACCCAGTCAATAATAAATACATATATTTTTTTTACATTTTAGACAACAAGAACTCTAGGAGCCTCGGCTAACTCCACCACCACAACTTCCACATCACCACCACCATCACAAACATGTTATGTGAGTAGTCCAATACTTCAGGTCCTGAAGACACCAAGATTTGGAACCTCCTCATAGCTCTGGGATTTCCCGCATTCTTCAAGGCAGTTTTGATTGCACTTCATAAAGAACTTGAGATAATTCCGGTGAACGAAGAACTTCTGAAGAAGCGAAATAGCGAAACGCTTTGAATACGAGGTATTGCGTTTTATTTGTAATCTTGCCATTGCTATATTGTCAAGACATGAAAAACATCTTTCATGATATTTCTGAAATACCATTTTTTCTATTTAGTTTTTCTGTCTTATTATATTTATATATATTAATTTTTATATATTAATTTATTTATTAGCCTTGCTACGGGAGAGAACAAGGGCGTGGGGGGAGGGCCCCAGACTTGACAGGTATAGGAGGTGGCTCGCTCAAAGACCCAGTGTCCGAGAGCGACGGCGGGAGAGGGAGATGAGGCGACATATCTGGGTGGACATGGAAAGAACACGACGACGAGCACAATACGTGTACAACCGACGATGACTTTACTGAACTGACTGGCTTTACAGTACGATAATGTACGAGGCATTTCCAGGAAAGAGGGTCCCAGACTGGAGAGATACAGGAGGTGGTTGGCTCAACCAACGACAGCAACAAAGACGAGAACGACGACGACATTACCGACGATGACTTTGACCGATACGAACCTACGACCTGAACTGACTTACTTTACCTTAATGTATAAGGCATTTCTAAGGTTGGACTGGATGCCGAGGATTAGAAAATATTAGCAAGCAAGGTACTTACAAAGGCACAGACAGGGAGTTCTATTAAACCTTCCAGTTTTTACCCGGTTGACACCGCATTTTTCAATTACACAGCGCAATAACACGCAGAAGCGATAATTACTGTATTATTCATTCTTTCATTTACTTATTTCTGTATTCATTTCTTTATGCAGTTCCAGTACTGGACTAAAAAATTTCATTATTTAAAAGCATTATTCAATCATTTATAAGTGCAACTTGGTGGCAAGGATAATTGGCCGGAGGGGGGCGAACAATAAAGGCGCTACAAGAAGTGACAGGCTGTCGCCTTCAGTTAGTTGGGCACAATAAAAAGGTGAAGGTATTTCTTAGATTTGTTATAAAATATTTAATATAATTTTAACTAATAGCATAGTTTTTTTCCTGGGAAAAAATTTGCGGGTAGGTAACACAAGGATAGAAGACATTTGCTGCGCAGCGAAGTGAGCGATAAGAAAATCATGCTACCGTAAGATTAAAATTGATTGTTTAGTTTAGTGATAGCCGGAAAAATCTGTTTTTAAAGCGTTTTGTATTGCATTTAAATAAAGTCAAGTCATCTTTGTTTCGGACATATGCCCGTTTTATTGAAAGGTGATGGAGGAACGTGCATTTATGTCTAACTTTTCATCAGCATCGAAGTAGCTGAATTCAGAGATAGAACGACTGGAACTTATTCATTTATGAATGGTTATCTACTCTTTTTCTTTTCTTATTTTTTTCTTCATCTTTTACTTTCCATATCTTTTTTCTTTTTATATTTTTGTATTTAATATTTTTTTATATTAATTTTTATATGTCAATTTATTTATTAGCCTTGCTATAGGAGAGGAGACGAGAGTGGGGGAGGGTCCCAGAGTCGAGAGCTACAGGAGGTGGTTGGCTCAACGAACTAGTGTCCGAGAGCGACGGCAGGAGAGGGAATTGAGAAGGCATACCAAGGGAGCACACGTTAGAAGAGAGTATTCGGCTCGCTCGTCTTGGGCTCATATCGTCAGCGGTTTTATCGAACTCGGCGACTCGCACAAAACGTCTCCTGGTCAACAACTTTAGGCAAGTAAAGTTTAGTTTATTTACAAGACGTATCAACATTCTAACGTGCTCCCTTGGGCATACCGGCGCAACCAACTTTCTACGACAGAAACAGAGACGCGGACGATATATATATATATATATATATATTATTATTTTTTCCCCCTTTATCTTTCACTTTCCATTTATTTTTTTTCTGTTTATTTTCTTTTTATATTCAGTATGTATTTCATATTTTTATATATATTAATTTTTATATGTCCATTTATTTATTAGCCTTGCTGCGGAGACGAGAATGTCGGGGGGGAGGGTCCCAGACTGAATGCTACAGGAGGTAGTTGGCTCAACGACCTAGTGTCCGAGAGGGACGGGGGGAGAGGAGGAGGATTTCTTTCTTATATATATATATATATATATATATATAATTTATTTTTTTCTTTTCAAGGACAAGAGATGATGTATTTGTTACACAATCGCAAGTAAGTGACCACAACTATCCGGTACGTACTCTTCACTGTTTCAGACAAAAACGTACCTGAGTTATTAACATTATTTCAAGTTAAATATGTTTCGGTATAATATATAATTTATAGACCTTTCGCTCGGGGTAATATTTTTCATCGAATCCCCCTCGCTCTAAGGTCTATAAATGCTAATTGTTTCTAGTACATATGACGTAACCGAGAACTTCGGGAATCAGTCGGAGAGCTATCGGTTATGACCAGTGGTTATGACGTATTACACGGGGGCTTGAGTAGCAACTAGGGTTAGGGGGTTTCGGAACACTTGGGTTAGACGCTAATGACGTAACGCGCCGCTATAAAATGAACACTAATGAGATTAGGTATGACGTAGTGAAAACTGGGGGTTGGATAAAACAATCGAAATATAGTAAGGTTAGATACAGCTAAATCAATTAAGGTTGTCCCCGAAAAAGCCAAAAGGCCGAAGCCAAGCGCGAAAAGTACGATGGGAACGACAAGTTTTAATTCCAGTTTGTGTCAAAACTATACCCTATTGGCCGTTGATGCAAGGAAAACTTGTGGTCGAGGGCTATAAAAGTTTGACAGAAATTTTATTTCAGGGTTGGATAAAAGCTAGGGTTAGGGGCTTCTGGTTAGGTATGACGTAGTGAAAACCTGGGGTTGGATAAAATTTAGGGTTAGTTAGGATGAGGGTCCCAAAGGAGCCTGAGAAATAATGACGTATGCATAAATAATAAGTTGAATATTTAATGAGGCGGCATCCATTTGGGGTCTGGAGTGGGGGGTACTCGCAGACAAATGAACTGTCAAACTGGTGAGAAGACACCAACGCTGTAAAGAAAAATTATATTTTATATAAGTTTCCATCATGACCTTTTCTGTCACTGTTTGTCACCTTGTCATTTTCTATTTATGTAACTAGCTAAGCTATTTAAGTCACCTTCATGTATGTATATTTATCACTCTGATGATGTTACGTGTAGTAACGAAACGTTGGTAAATATTTTCAAAATTATTTTGTATTATGGTTTTGTTTAAAGCAGTATGCTGGGCAATAATATTTCTTACTAGCATTAGATTTCCGCCTGGTTCATCCATTGCGACGATTAAATTATAGAACAGTTGTCCTTGAACACCAAGAGGTAACATTCCTGATTTTTATTAAATTACATTTTAATTTTCACACAGTCAGCGTCTTTTATGGCGAGGCCAATGACCTCATCAAGAGTCGCATTGGGAAGTGGTAAGTTGTTATTGTTGTATTTGTTATATAAACTTGGAAAATGTTGCTGTATTTTAACTTATACACCTATCGCGAAATATACAGAATCCCACGATTTCACCCATTTTACTGCGGAGGAGGCAGATACATAGCCTGGTACCCTGGCCCAATTTCAAAAGAAATATGGGCCAGGTAACCACTAATTACCGATAATCGAGCAATAAGGTGCATTTAAAGCCTTTAAACTACCCTAACAATTCTGTTAACAACAAAATCTCAACATTTCACTCAATTATTGCTATTACTGAAGAAAAATCCCAAATACATAACAGCTGATATTCCATTAACGAAAAATGTTTTCCCAGACAATCATTTTCAAAAGTCTTGGGACATTTGCGTCATTTTTCGGTTTTCAAACTCACCCGACCCCCTGTCCAATGTTGTATACCATGTTTACGCAGAATTTTACGGGAATTGTTAACGTACGTGTTTCATTAGCCAACATTGTAAAGGGAGGGGGAGGGAGGGATTGTGTACATATCGTAAAATAGACGATGTTGAACTACTTTTGAAATTGAGTGTAGACTTCCGATCTTCCAGTCGTTGTTTGGTACACATTCGTAAACCCTTAATTCGGAACATACGAAGACGACTTCTGAAGTATGCCTATTAGCTTTTCGCCTTGATCTCGTGGTTTGACGAAAACATTCATGCGCACACACACACAAACAAGTACAGAACCGGGCTCATGACGTAGCGGCTATGGTTTAGCAACCAGCATTTCGCAATAAGGCGGAATTCGCATATAGTTTTTGGATATGCGGTACGTCAAGTTTACTCCGCTTAGCCTTAGCTTCCACCCCCCCCCCCCCCCCCCAAACAATACCACCAGATACACACAGGTTAGGCGCGTTAAGTTCAGTTTAAGAAAGTTTCCAAGGGTGCCAAGCCGAGGTTGTCGCAGGTCACGCCATTACTTGAACCTAAATTTAATGAGTTTAATTTAAGAAACTCCAAACACAATTCTCTTCCTGGGATCCCAAGGTTTGCTCTTCCCGAGCCTTGAGATATAGAGATTTTGTTGTATAATAATCAATGTTTTTTATTTTATTTTTCATGATAGGAGAAATTGGTTATGTCCCAAGGGGAACATGACCGGTCGGTAAGCAGATGCCATTGAAAATGTAATACGTTTTTTCTATTTTTTCCTTCGCCTATATTATCACCCTAGTACAAAGCAGGCTCATAAAGTTGATGATTGACATTGTAAATTTCAATTTCAGGCTTTGCATGGTCATGTGACAAATATAAAATTTATTAAAATCTTGATAAAATCGATCTTGAAATCCTCAAAAACCTTAAAGGACATAGCGGGATACACAATTTTGTTTATTTTAAATTTGGCATAATTAATTTTAGGATAAATTAGGACGTATGCAAATGTGTCATATTTATAATTTATCTTTTTACGGTTTTACCTACGGACTATTTATTTTTATTAACTTCATTTATTAAATTTTGACTTCGTCCAAACATCCCATAAGTGTGCATGCTTAATTCATTTTTATTCAGTAACTTTTTATCTTAAATTTTTAGCTTAACGAACAAAAAACTCCAAACTAGGCAACCCAAATTAAGAACTCGACGTCGTTTTGATATACTGAGTCTGGTGGTTGTTTCGCCGTTTCATCAAGCTTTCCATATTTTGGAAAAGATCAAACATGAAGACAGAGTTCTTTTATTCGACAATCCGATGCATTCGAGAGGTGTTTTTAGGGCATACTCCCGTAGCAGGCTGTTTTTTATCCGAGAATTAGCTCTCTTTGCGGAGGTAATGGGAGATAAATAAAGGCCCTCGAAGAAATAACAGGCTGTCGCCTTCAGTTAGTTGGGCACAATAAAAAGGTGAAGGTATTTGAAGGAGATATTTCCAAGGTGATTGGACTAGATGCTGAGAATTAGAAAATAGTAGCAAGCAAGCAACTTACAAAAGCATGGACAGGGAATTTTAGCAAATGACACCATATTTCGTACGGAAGTACGATATTCTTGGAGAAGTAATGGAGGATCAAGATAATGTTAATTTTTGTTTGTTGAATGTTTAATGTTAAATAAATGTTTCGTATTTAATGAAAATCCAACAAATGTCGCAAAGCGGAATGCCAGAATTTACAGAAGACAACTGGAAAGAAGTCGAAAATGATATGGATAGCCATTGCACCGTCCAATTCAAACCCATCGCGGTTCAACTGGTAATTGTAGCAAAGGAGAGGCTCGGACCAACGAAGGAACCCCAACAAATGTTCATTAATTACGGTGGTCTACGAAACTATTGGATTCGTGCAAAAATCGAAAATCCCGAAAATCCTGGAGAGTTTTTTTTTTTTAGGAGCGGGGAGAAATGTACCGCAATTACACGAAAAATGGTTTTCCAGGAGACGACCATCCAAAAACTAAGGAAGGCCAATAGTGGCTTGAGGAGGCAGGTGAAATGCCTAAAGTAAGTACGCAGAGTTTTTGAATGGTTTTTAATTGTTACAATAATAATAGTAACAGTAATTATGATTTTAAACTGTGAAAATTTTACACTGACTTTACTGTTTACTGCCTTAATTTCACGAATTTTTATTTATTACAATAATAATTACTATTTATTTATGAATTAAAATTGCGAAGATTTTACACTGACTTTATTCAGTTTAAATTTTACTGCGTTAATTTAATGAAGTTTTATTTGTTACAATAAACATAATAATAATTATTAGTTATCATTAAAATCTGTTAAAATGTTTTATATTTTTATCACTCATACTTTCCTAGGGTTGTAAGGGCATGGAATTCCCTTTCTAGGGAAATCAAAGTGATAGACACTAATCTAAATTTTAAAAGTTTCAACCGCAGAGACACCAGTAGGAACATCCGCAGAGACACCAAGAGATGACACCCGCAGTTTCCAATGAGAGGTTTCAAACGCCATCACAACAAGCATGTGACGGCTACGATCCCGTACGTACTCTTCACTGCTTCAGACAAAAACCTACCAGAGGTACGTGTAGTTGACTATTGTCATTCATTTCTGGTGACATCGAGCAATTTGGTCGTTCTCCATTTCGTTTCTTCGTAAAGCCTTGTGACAATTACACGTAACGTCTCTCGTATAAAATTGACAATGGATACCATCGCGAGTGTTGACCAGAAAAAAAATTCACGATATTTCGACTTTATATCTACCATTAAAATGCGACGTTTTAGAAACGATTAATAAACGATACTTCTGTCATAAAACTCCAGTTTCAAAATATTTACAACATGTTGTACTTTACTGTACGTGGTAACACAATGTAGCAATGGGGAGGGGGGTGGCGGATATTGTTTGAAGTTGAATAGTCGTGGAATATACCGCCATATTTGTTTAGATCGTGTACGTATGTGGTTAGCATTTTCATAAGCGTCTATGTTTAGCTGACGAACATTATAAGAACGGGTACAGTAATTGTTACAGTAATTTACCCATCAAATAAATAGCATTGACAATTATTAAATACAATCATACAACAACGATTGCGAGTTACTGTTAGCAAAAAGAAGAAGATATTGTATTTAGATTTTTTATAAAATTTTAAATTTAATTTATTTATTCTTTTATATAATAAATGTATATAAAGTGTATATAAGTGAGTTAACTGCCTTGACCCATTTCTTTTCGCTTCTCGTGCTCGCTGACTGTTAAAATAATACTTGGCTTCGTAAGTAAACACCGAGTTTATTAACTTTCTATGTACTTTTGTTAAAAAATTTAAATAATCTTATGTTTTTGTTACAGGATTAAAATAGAATTTCTTTCGTCATTCCTTTAATTTCGTCATCCTTTTAATATAATTTCGTCATTCCTTGCAGAGATGCGGTCAGAACAAGTTCGCGAATACCGCAGAGCAAATTTTACGTTCAATTGAAGAAAACATCCAACGAATAGACGAGAAAAACGAACACCGCCTGATACAGTTGGCCGATGGACTAGTAATACGTAGATGCTTGCAAAAATAAATATTATTTCAAATATTGATCAGGTTACCTCGCAAATGAGCAAAAAAATCTACATGTATTTTATATAAATTTTTAATTGTTTATTTTGTTTGTAGCGCCCCAAAAATGTGGTTTCATTTGAATCTGACCGCCGAAGGGCCCGACACATACCTTCAGGCTATCCTAGACGTTGCCGGAGAGATTCTGCGGCCGTATCTGACACCGGTAAATATACTTCTACAAAAATTAAACAACTTCCCTAGTATGTTTTTTCAGCTGTATTACCGTAGAAATGTTACAGTAAAAACTTTTCTTATTTCGTAAGATTTTAGAACTTTGTAAGACTTCGCGAAAATATTGTTGGCAATTGTTGGCGAATACACGCAGAGCAAATTTTACGTTCAATTGAAGAAAACATCCAACGAATTACCCCTGAAATGAGGGGTTCCGGTTTGTTAAGCGTATGATCGTAGCTACTGTGCAGAATGTGCGTTGTGTTCATGAATGAGGTCGTTTCTCATATATTTGTTTGAAATCGCAAATACTATATTTGTGAGAATCCTGCATAAAATGCAGATCAAAATACACGTTAAAATTGTCGGAGAGAGACTGACACTGCTGGTGGTGGCACTTGACATAAACGTTCTTGAAATCCAAGGTAAATATCAATTCACGACGCCAATATCGTCGTCGATCAGACGATCACAAGCCTTTTAATACGAGTTTGCGATTGCGAAGGCTGATTCCGTCTTTAATTGTCTTTTTCATTGTTTAAATTGTTTTACATTTATACATCAAATATAACGACAAGTCCCACCGGGATTTGTTTTGTTCATTTGCGACTATTTGTTATTCGAAATTCGTCTTGTACTTTGCTATGAAGTTTGTTTGTGTGAATGAGACCCAGATATAATTAAACAAAGGGAAGAAGTGTAAATGAGGCGTCTAAATTTGAAGATATATGTTATTGAATAAAGGAATATGTTTGACTTTCATTATTTCACAATCTGTATGTTTTGAATCGATTAATTCAATAAAGTTAAATGAACCAATCAAAACGGAGAATCAATCCAGTTTCCCCAGAGTCTCTCCCGCTGAACAAAAAGGGGGTGACTATGGGCTCGAGATTGCCTCCACCTCAACCAGCACCACTTCCACTTCATCCACCACCACCACCACAATCACCTCCTAGCTTAAACTTTTGCACCATGACCAGCAAGCCCCATTATCACCACCTTGCGTTAAAAATTAAATAAAAAATATTTTAAAAATTACCCAAAAGGTGAAAGAAAAAAGATGAAGGTATTTCTTAGATTATTTTTTTTTATAAAATATTTTTAAATGATGAAATTTTTGAAAGGAATTGCCGACATTGTTAGCTCACTTTGTAAGAAGGCGGAATTCACAGATACTTTTCGGGTATGCGGTATGTCCAGTTGCTCCGCTTAGCCATGGCGTTCAAGCACCCCCCTCAAACAATACCACCAGCTACACACAGGCTAGGTGCTAAGTCCACTTTAAGAAAGTTTCCATGGGTGGCAAGCCGAGGTTGTCGCAGGTCACACCATTACGAGGATAAATTGGTGATGACCCAAGGAGAACATGACCGGTTGATGGCAGATGCTATTAAAAAAGTAATACGTTTTTTCTCTATTTTTCCTTCGCCTATATTATCACCCTAGTACAACAAGCAGGCTCATAAAGTTGACGATTGACATTGTAAATTTCAATTTTAGGCTTTGCATGGTCATGTGACAAATATAAAATTTATTAAAATCTTGATAAAATCGATCTTGGAATCCTCAAATCCTTAAAGGACATAGCGGGATACACAATTTTGTTTATTGTAAATTTGGCATAATTAATTTTAGGATAAATTAGGACGTATGCAAATGTGTCATATTTATAATTTATCTTTTTACGGGTTTTACCTACGGACTATTTATTTTTATTAACTTCATTTATTAAATTTTGACTTCCTCCAAAGATCCCAAAAGTTTGCATGCTTAATTCATTTTTATTCAGTAACTTTTTATCTTAAATTTTTAGCTTAACGAACAAAAAACTCCAAACTAGGCAACCCAAATTAAGAACTGGACGTCGTTTTGATATACCGAGTCTGGTGGTTGTTTCGCCGTTTCATCAAGCTTTCCATATTTTGGAAAAGATCAAACATGAAGACAGAGAGTTCTTTTACTCGATAATCCGATGCATTCGAGGTGTTTTTAGGGCATACTCCGTAGCAGGCCGTTTTTTATCCGATAATTAGCTCTCTTTGCGGAGGTAATGGGAGATCAAGCCTTCGAAAAGATGCGAAAACGAGTGCATCGAGTCTCCACTCTCGAGTACATCGAGTCTCTGGCTGGAAATTGTGAGAGAGCATCAGAGGAAGATCTAAGACTTAAAGAAATTCTCATTTTTCCAGAGACAAAACGAAAAGGAAAAATTTATTAACTTATTAAATTAATTTATTAAATTTTAACTTGCAAAAAAAAGTGCAAAGTGGAACTAAAATTCACCATAAACATCATTTGATCTTTTTAGAGATGATCTACCGTTATCACATTCAAGAGTGCATGGTGTATTGAACATAATCCAGAAGCAAGCCAGTATGTGTAATGTGCTATATTTATAATTTAACCTTTTTACTGTTTTACCTACTGCAACCTCCACCCTCAACCAACACCACTTCCACTTCATCATCACCACCACAATCACAATCACATCCTCATCAATTTACATTCTTATTTTGCTTTCAGATTATGACAGTTGGTGATGACAGCTGCACAGTTAGGTATTTCGAGAGCGCCTTGCAGGGAGAAGAACGAAGCGTGCAGTTGGATGAACTTTCGCCCTTTCCCACCAAAACCGTCCCGAACCTCAAAGGCCAGATTTCGAAAAGCACACAAAGCTGCAAGGTTTGTCTACACCCAGCAAGCCACTTGTGGCCACTCTGGAAAGGAAATAAATAATCATTTGCTGTCAGGGCCGTTCCGAGCGCGGGAGGGGGGACCACGACCAGCAAGCCCCATTATCACCACCTTGCGTTAAAAATTAAATAAAAAATAATTTAAAAATTTCCCCAAAAGGTGAAAGAAAAAAGATGAAGGTATTTCTTAGATTTTTTTTTTATAAATTTTTTTAAATGACGAAATTTTTTAAAGGAATTGCTGACATTGTTAGCTTATTTTGTAAGAAGGCGGAATTCACAGATAGTTTTTGGGTATGCGGTACGTCCAGTTGCTCCGCTTAGCCATGGCGTTTAAGCCCCCCCCCCCCAGCTACACACAGGCTAGGTGCATTAAGTTCACTATAAGAAAGTTTCCAAGGGTGCCAAGCCGAGGTTGTCCGCAGGTCACGCCATTACTTGCAACGTGTAATGCATGCATGGACAGAGCTGCCAGCCCATTTTCTAAGCAAAGCCCTATTGTTTTCCAGTCTGTTTAATAACAACAAGTTCTTTTTGAACTCTCATTCTTAATTTCCATACTGATAGCCATCGACAATTAATGCAAACTTGTTCTTGTGTGTTCAAGACTATCATTAATTCCAAGCTTTTCTTTTAAACTATAAAACTGCGTTGGTACACAAAGCCCTATTGTTTTCCAGTCTGTTTAATAACAAGTTCTTTTTGAACTCTCATTCTTAATTTCCATACTGATAGCCATGGACAATTAATGCAAAACTTGTTCTTGCGTGTTCAAGACTTAATATCATTAATTCCAAGCTTTTCTTTTAAACTATAAAACTGCGTTGGACCACTTGTTATCCAGTATTGTTGCTTTAAATTTAGTGTCTATTTTCCTTTAAATAATGTATGTATAGCAAGAATTCCCTAGATAAGCCTTTTGGAATAACTGCTAATAAAAATATTGTTTAAATAATAAAATTAAAATGCATTCAAAATTAAAATGCTGTTATTGTATAGTTATGGATCTCGTAGTGCGTCTCCTCCGTCTCCTGATGGATCGAGTTTCGTTTCCGTCTGTGGAAAATGAAGAACTTACAACAGAAAACTCTAAAAAAATATTTCGCAGCGGCCTTTTCTCGGCCTGATCAGCTACCAGGGACATATCGAGCAGGAGGAACTGGAAAATTTCGCAACAAGAGTTTGGAAGAACTTTCTTGGAGGGGTATTTTATACGAAGGATTTTTGAGAAGGACAACGTTGTACTGATATGCTCATGCGACGATTTCGAGCCGAAGAGGAAAGTGCAAGCCTCCATTAAGCACATTGAGAGGCGTCACAAGAACGATGAAGGAGATCAAACAACAGTGGCGTAGCTAGAGGGGGGGCAGGGGGGGCGACCGCCCCCCCACAGGACTTCTGAGTGTTGTTTGTCGGAAAATTTTGATGCTTGTCGGAAAATCGGATGGTCGAAGGGCACAATCGTGTTATTGTATTTTACAAATAATAACTTTTTACTTTCGGTTTTTTCAATAAACTAAATAGTATTTGTTGCGAAAAGTCAAGGGAAACGCACGAGAAGTGTCAACAAACACTTTATTTGTAAATATTTTTGTCCAACTCGATTCATATGTTATTAAAAAATAGATTATTTTGCACTGGGAGATGTACTAAAAGTTTGAAATTCTGCCTATTCCTTTGCTACGCAGGCTACTTTCTATCCGCCGACACTCGATTTAGATATCGAATATAAGCCAGTCTTTAATTATGCGGTACTATTATAGCCACGCCCATTTGACCACGCCCTTTTGTCGGAAATTTTCAATGCTCGCCCCCCCTGAGGAAATTCCTAGCTACGCCGCTGGAGATCAAACAACATATTTTGGTATTGAAAATGTAATTAAGAAATGGCTCATGGTTTAGCGTGCTCCATCGAGTTATGGATGCACGCGGGAAATTGGGAGAGCACGAAAAAATCGTAAGAGTTGGTCGAGGCGTAGCCGAGACCAACTCTAGATTTTTGAGTGCTCTCCCAATTTCCCAAGTGCATCCATAACTCGATGGAGCAGAATTAACCATGAGCCATTTCTTTTATAACATAGCATTAAATCCTTTCACAAGCCGGCGAATCGTTTTTGGTTGTTGTGTTTTTCTACTTTCGTAGCCAAGTCTTTTTTGTTCACTAAAATCCAACCAAAAGGACAGTTTAAACTCTGTTACCCAGACCCAGTTTATGTCTCTGGGTCGTTGTTCTTTATTACTCAATAAACTTAAATGACTCGGTATTTTGATAATATAAAAGGCCATAAAAAGTCTATTTAAAACTCAGTTTTGTTTTGAAATTTTTCCCGCGCTTTTTTGCCGTGCTCCATCGAGTTATGGAGCACGCACGACAGCCAATCAAAAACGTTGCTATATCAAAGCTATGTTATAACAGTTGTTGAAACATAAAAAGTTGTCCTTTTAAGGCTGGTAAGTATACATTTCTGTATGTTGGCAGCGTTCAAAAAATTAAAATGCATTCAAAATTAAAATGCTGTTATTGTATAGTTATGTGTATGTGACGAGGCGATCGATCCAGATCACCTCCACACTCCCCTCAGTCAATGTTCTAGCACTGTGCCTAATCTAGCGCTTTAGGCGATTAAGATGATTAGATTGAAAAATACTGTGGTTTTGTGCTCTATTTTTGAAACATTTTGTCCCCCAAATTAGCTTGAAATTGCTTTTATTGAGCGCAATATAATCGCTCGGAAATTGTACAGCAGCAAACTACAGTGCGTGTTTATACGGCGCCCCTGGCCATGTGCTGTGGTTGTTTTATTACTCGTTCAAATGGCAGGGGAAAAGGTTGAACTGCGTACATTCAAAAATTGGCAAAAAGAAAATGTGATCGGTCATGAATTGACGGACGATAATGGTACACAATATGTCACTAAAGTGTGGTGCAAGATCTGCCGGAACAACGAAAAAGCGATTGAGCTTCACCCTTCTTGCCGAGGTGGACAAACATGACATACATGGACAAAAGGAGATCCAAAAAAATTACGAAGGCTGGAGATCAATCAGATCACGTTGAACCACCAGTTTTAGATCCATCTGTCCTTGATGATGACACAGATACTGATAGCATTACCAGTTCCACCAGCGATGTTACAGATCTGTCAGATCAGGAACTTTTTGACTCTACTATACTGATTCTGACAATTAGAATACAGAGTCAGAACTTGATATTATAGTATTGATTTTATCTTTAAATCAAAATGCACATTTAATATATTAATTAATAGCCATGTTGTTTGACATTGTTCTTTTTTATATTACTTAATATATACTGTAATTCAATAAAATTGAATTGTTAATATTTCACTTTGGATTAACACTTTTTAGGCATTTGGGTTCTACGTTTATGGCCAAATATTTTGACTTTTAACCCAGGAGCTCAATTAAGCACCTGGCTAATTTAGGAGCTCGATTGGTCAATCTCCTTTATTTTTTTCATCACAAGGCCTGAATGTATAGCAAGAATTCCCTAGATAAGCCTTCGGCTTTTGGAATAACTGCTAATAAAAATATTGTCTAAATAATAAAAATTAAAATGCATTCAAAATTAAAATGCTGTTATTGTATAGTCGATTGTATAATGACTATCACTAGGATATATGCATTGTTGGCACCAAATATACACCCAAAGTCTGATGTGTCCAAGCCTTGAATTTCATTGAGGACATGCATGTCCTCCAATAATTGTCATTTGGCCACTGATAGGTTTTTTTCCCCCCATAATATTTAGGACACTTTTGTCCGTCGATGGAGTTTTGAGTTTTTAAATTTTCCCGATCGATCGAACGTATGATTGTAAGAAAATGTTCGGCAATAGAATATCCCAGCCAATGATTGAATTATCAGCGTGTAAATGTTTTGGCGGCCATTGCAGGATCAGCCCGGAAATGCAGGCACAACTGTGCTACCCACGTGTTGAAACACTGGTGGCCATTAATTGTGCATTGACATTAAAATATGCAGAGGACATTGTTCAGTGTCGGAGTGAAGCGATCTGCATGTCCAAGCGAAGACAGTCCTATATCTATATACCAGTCACTATTAATACTATAGCACATAAATGACATAATATCATGCGAATGTTATAGTCACTCTTTATCACGGATTTAGTCATTTCCGGACTGTATAGGATAACAGTTTTGTCCCAGCCGAGAGAAAAATGTCCTTGGATAGCCTCATCGAAACTCATTATCAGAGGACATTTTTGTCTAATTGGATGCAAAAAGTGTAATTCAAGGCCTGTAAACTCATGCACCCATTTTTCACATTATGAGCCTGGTAATTTAAGTTACACCGATTTGATGATTCAATTATTATTCTCAATAGAATATATATTGCACAATTAACAAACAAAAGTTTGTCTTTTTTGGATTTGATTTGTCAAGAGAACAGCTACCATAACTAATTTTGATGACTTCAGATTATGTCGATTACCGAAATAACTACATCGTTAATGATCGAACCAATAAAATTGATTATGTTTCAAGCCAATGAAAAAGCTCGCAGCATGCATATTTAATCAAGTCTAAACCAGTTGGTTATTGCCTCGAATTTTAAAACATTAAAAAAGAACTTTCAAGATAAAGTTTGTGGATAAATATTAAACTTGGTGTTTTGACAAACTTTAATCTTGAATGTTATTTCGCCATGAAAAAATGAAAAAACTGATACTCACTAATTCTCTAGACATTAAAATAACTAAAAACTAACAGAGTGTTAGCCAAAAAGGGAGGAAAAATCTGCATTTACCTTTTTAGCATTGGCATTTTAGTACGTTATGAAATTTTCAAATTCTATATTTTATAAAATAGTTGTTTTTGATTTGGCACACCCAAATTGGAAAAATTGCATTTAACACCAACGTACGTTTTAGCAGTAGCTAACACCCTGAAGAAATTAAATACTTTATAAAAAATTTAAGCAATACCTTTCTTGACTACTTTATGCCAAAGATGAGACTGTTTTGATTTTAAATCGGTAGAAGTTGGAAGTCTTCATAGTGTGATCAATCCACATTTTCCTAATAATTTCTTATGATAAGATAAGCAATTGAGGACTCAGCCTTGTCTGTGATGGTAAGATGCTCATGTGGCGACGGTTAATGTTGTCACCTAAAATAAATATATATATTGTTTAGGTCTTAAGTCTATTGCGCAAGAACTGGTACTAGCTCAATTTCCTACTCGCTATCTATAGGCACATTATAGAAATACGACCATAAGTCCAACTCGCGTCGGAACCTTTGAAGTTTCTATCCTCGCGCATCTTGATTCCTCGCCATCCTGGCAAGTTCCCCCGGCAGTTTGGACCTTCAAAAGAAGGTTAAAACTGCCGGGGGAACTTGCCAGGATTGCGTAGTAAATTGCCTAGGATCGCGTCGGATGGCGTAAAATATCGCGCCTGCGCATTGAAGAAATGCGGACAAGTTGTCACTCAAGTTGGACTTCTGGTCAATCCTTATTCTGTGCTATAGGTTCAGACTTCAGAGCCTGAAATAACGGTCGGACGTCAGCCGTTTTCCGACCAAATTACAGTTTCCAGACAAATTTGACAAAACAGTGCAATCAGTTTTTTTCCAAAAGACTGGGTCTGAGCATCCCGCAAAGAATGCGGGCTCAGTAAACAAGATGGCGGCGTGATAGTTTTATTTGATTTGTGAAAGGTGAGTCTTAATTTGCTTTTTAAATCACTTAACACTGATATGTTTGTGTACGAAATGACCTGCTGGAAAGTGCTTCTTGGCATATTTTAGAACAGAATTTTGTATATTAAAAGATGTTAAAACAATTTACGAAATATAGTAACTTAGGTTAGATATACTGCCAAAACAGAGAACGTAGGAATCCAACGTTTCGAGCGAAGGCCCTTCGTCAGAAAGTTTCTCTGTGACGGGCCTTCGCTCGAAACGTTAGATTCCTACGTTCTCTGTTTCGGCAGTATATCTAACCTAAGTTACTATATTTCGATTGTTGTTTCTACAATGCCTACGCAGCACGCTACTTTTATTTCACTATTTTAAAATAATTTATGCAGATCAAATTTCATTTTGATCGGACATTTTGTCCAGACAAATTGCGAAATTATTTCATTTCAGGCCCTGTAGGTTGTGTGCAACCAATCCCGAGATTTGAAGGACAAAGATTAATTTTCACCATGTTGGATGAAATTATAATTGCAGATAATGAAAACATGGCAACAATGATGTATAAGGTGCACACCAGCAATTGACAAACAGATAGAGGTAAACTAGCCAATTAGATTGCAGCATTTGCAATAGTACGTACACTCTAGTAAGTTTCAACTAAGTATAGAGCGTTTTCATCTGACGTCACAGCGGCCATATTGGTGAACCAAAACAATGAAATGGCGGCCATATTGGTGTACGGTATGGGAATTAGCTCTTTCTTATTCAAATATTTCGTATTGTTTCACCACCCCCATGGGGCCACCGATCACGCGAGTGAAAACTCTCTATAGATCGGTGGCCCCATTGGGGTGGTGAAACAATACGAAATATTTGAATAAAAATAGAGCTAAATTCCCATAGGATAAAGATGGTACACCAATATGGCCGCCATTTCATTGTTTCTGTGCACCAATATGGGCGCCGTGACATCAGATGAAAAGATCTATATATAATATATCTAAATTATCTTTTCATCCATATTATAATTTCATTTAGTTTATTTACCGAGATTATTAATATGCATGGCTGCAATCAGCTGCTTCAATAAGTCGAGTTCAATTTTTTGTTGCATGACTTCTTTTTCAACTGTATACATACAATTTTGTTTTATTTTCATTATATGGTGGCATCTAAAAAAAAAAAGAATTTTATGTAAAATATGAAGATTTTGTATTATCAAAAAATAAATAAAAATAATAATTAACAAACAAAATTCATAAATAATAATCCACTATCTTTCTTTCTATCACAGTAGAGAGACACGTAAGTGATTTTCTATTTGTTAAAGGGTATTGGCAATAAAAATTAAGTTTGTCTCATTTGAAAGAACTCGTCAATTAATTGGTATAGGAAGACCTTTTACAATTTTTCTCTATCTTTCTTGTGTTTTGAAATATTTCGACCAAAGACAGCATGCTGTCCGCCATCTTGTTGTAACATTGGGTCTAATTAACTAGGATATTACTGATGTCACAAGCAGGGTAAACCTGATGAAACTACTCCGTGGGTGAATTTCCAAATTTCCACGGTAGGCTTTTTAAATGTTGTGGGTCAATTTAAAATGGAAATAGCGCAACAAAAAATCGAGTTTCTAGCTCATGATGTCATAAGATAGGCAAGATAAAAATTTCACTTTACCCTGCTTATGATGTCACATGCATATCGAAAATCATTGGTCAACACTCGCGATGCCATCGTGGTATCCATTGTCAATTTTATACGAGAGACGTTACGTGTAATTGTCACAAGGCTTTACGAAGAAACGAAATGGACGACGACCAAATTGCTCGATGTCACCAGAAATGAATGACAATAGTCAACTACACGTACCTCTGGTAGGTTTTTGTCGTAAGCCGTGAAGAGTACGTACGGGATCGTAGCAGTCACATGCTCGTTGTGATGGCGTTTGAAACCCCTCATTGTAAACTCTGCGGGTGTCATCTCTTGGTGTCTCTGCGGTTGAATCCCTTGAAAAGAAAAAAAGAATATAAATGTATAATAAATCAAAGAGGAAACAAAATCATAATAAAATTAATGATTGCTACAAGTTCAAGTAATGGCGTGACTTGCGACAACCTTGGCTTGCCACCCATGTTTTTTTTTAATTTATTACATACAAGAAACGAAAATTATTGGAAAATTAAATACATAAAAAGCTTCCTGACTCAGAAAAAATAAGCGAAAGAAAGCAAAATCATGTGAAACTAAAGGAGACAATATACAAGAAACGAAAATTATTGGAAAACATGAAGTTGTCTTCTCTAGGGCTTTTATTGTTTTCCCCTTTACCCCTATCAATCGCCCAATCATTTGACGCTAATGAAAATTATATTGAAATATTAAATATATTAAAAAATGTTTACTTACGAAGCAAATGGTTCCTGATTGTTCTCCCTTTGATTTTCTTTGGACTAGACTGGCTTTTTTCGAAGGTCGTCATGTCAAAACCTCTTTTTTGGCGAGCGAGTTGCTGTCGCTTTGAAACCTTGGATTTTCTTGGTTTTAATGGGCTACGGCTTACCCACGTTTTGTAGTGGTTGTCTTTTGCTCTTTGCTGGCGAAACACTGGATAACAACGATGGGGGTAGGACTTGCACTCCTGACCCCCCTCTGATAGCTGCGCGTTTATATTCTTCTTGTCGAACACGCCTGTGGTGAAGAGAAAATTCAAGAAATTATGAGATGTAATTATACATTCTGAATAATTAGCGTTGGCATTAAAAAAAGAATATGCGTTGTTTACTTTTCCATTGTATAGCCTTTTACTCACTCATCCCCCACATACCCTCCTACATCCAAGACACTACTGACATTCTCAAACAAACATTCTCTCTTAATAACAACTCACCTACTGATTTAATACTTATTACTATGATGTCAACAGCTTGTACGCAAACATATCAAATAATGAAGGCATATTTAAGCCTGCACTGATATGCTTAAGATACACAAAATAGTTGACATGCATCAACACAAAATACATTACTTATAAACCTCGACTCTTACTTACATCCAACAATTTACTAATATGCCTACATAATCCCACAACTACCCCTAAGGACAATGACTATCCACCTTTCCATATGCAACATAGCTGGAGGCTAATTGCGCTTTTTATTCAAATTCCCTTTAATCTCTCCCTCATTCTTCAACAATACATTACATGACTAAAACTCCTTTGTGGTTCCCATTAACTACACTCAAACTTATAAAAAAACACCAAATTAATATGCAGCAACTATTCGAGAGCATGTGCCAGATCAGCCTTTAAATTATTTTATCGTTCTCATAGCGACGTTATTTACATTAATCACTACATTGGTGTCCACAGACAACTCATTACCACTACAGTGTCAGCGATCACTTCACTTTCACGGTAAATACTTCATGCTAGCTCCAATATATTGTTGTTCGTGGTATAGAATGAGGTTTTGCATTTCTACAATAAATTCTCATCAACATTAACACGTCATGTTTAATTTCAGCCTCTCCATCACGTGACAGTGCTTTGTGATACCCCACCCCCCTTGTGACATTATGTGACTATTGTTCAAACACCCCCCCCCCCCGAAGTGTCACATATTTTGTGCATGGCCCCTTAGTAAAAGAAAACAGCCAGATAGTCTTGTCTGACAACTTAATTGCAAAATATACTCACCACAAGTCCATTGTACAATGTACATTTACAATTCCATTCTAGCTTCCTTCACACTAGGCAAGTCTCTATGGAGTCAGAAGATTGGGGTTGCAGTTTCCACCTGGGTGGGCAGGTACGATGGTCAGGTGCTTGCAGCAGACTGTATCAGAACTATATTCACCGAGTTTTATTAATCAACCATGGTCAGATCATCTAAAAACATCAAATATCTGATGAATTTCAATTCTAGGTCCTTCCAGACTACTCCAAGTCAAGAGAATTAAATTACTTCATGATTATTTTTTCAATTTTAAATTGTGATTTAAGACATTTTTTTCTAACCAATTTCAAGTTTCGAAGACATTATTTTGTTCATTAAATTTCTTTTCGAGATTTATTTTAAATTTACCCCGCGAGCAGAGCCTTCCTTTCCTTATTTCTTCACTGAGAGAGAGGAAGAAAAGTAGGCTCTGCTGTATTCGTGTTTGGCTTCGTCCAAGCAATTGATATGCATGTGCCATGGAAACCAGTCACGAATACAGAAGAGCCTACATTTCTTCCTCTCTCTCAGCGAAGAAATAAGGAAAAGAAGGCTCTGCTCGCAGGGTAATAAATTAGACAAAAAAACCCCAAAGATATATTAAAGTTTCAGGGCTTGAAATTTGCGCTATCCCGATATCCACGGGATACTAGATTTTAGTTTTGGATACTAGAAGTCTTAATTTCAGTATCCCAATGGGATACAATAAAAATTTTGATAGCACACAGCCACAGAATGTGAAGTAACGTCTTGCATTGTAACGTAATATCTTACAATGTGACGTAATGTCTTACAATGTGACATGTCTTACAATGTAGCGTAACGTCTTACATTGTAACGTCTTACGTTGTAACGTAATGTCTTGCAATGTAACGTAATGTCTTGCAATGTAACGTAATGTCTTGCAATGTAACGTAATGTCTTACAATGTAACGTAATGTCTCACAATGTAACGTAATGTCTCACAATGTAACGTAATGTCTCACAATGTAACGTAATGTCTTGCAATGTAACGTAATGTCTTACAATGTAACATAATGTCTCACAATGTAACGAAATGTCTCACAATGTAACGTAATGCCTTACAATGTAACGTAATGTCTAATTACAATGTAATGTAAAATCTTATAATGTAGCGTAATAGTATTCAGAAGTGGGACACTAGATTTCAAGGAGAGATACCAAAATTCAGAAACCTGGTATCCCACTTGGAATCTTGGATACTGCCGAAAATTGAAAATTTCAAGCCCTGAGTTTTCCTCAAATGTTCATCTTTTATCTTTTTAAAAAAAAAAAAGTCGTTTTAGATCCAAAATTTGCCAGATCGATTAACCAGTCTAATTATTATATAAAACAAACTGAAATATCTCAAGAACGAAGCAAGGAAACAAAAAATAGCAAAAGATGTAACTATCATTTCAAAAGTACTTTCAAATAAGACAAACTTAATTTTCGTTTCATAAACACTTTAAAGCACAATTAACTTTGACCCTTAAGACCTGGCCTAACGCTTTCAACATTTCATGCAACATCGTTCAACATTGTTGAACGCATGTTGAACGAAAATTTGAACATGTTCAAATTTCGTTCAACACCATTCAACATTATTCAAGAGGGTGGCCAAACGCTTTCAACATGTTGAATCACGGTTGAATTCAACGATGTTGTACGGAATGTTGAAAGCGTTTGGTTTGGCCAGGCCTTTAAGGGCGGCGGCATCCGACTTTGTAAGTCTTCTCCATTTTACTTTCGCTATTTAACTCTTTGCAAGAAAACCCCATCAACGGGAAAGGGATTAAGACAAAAGACAACGTTTCGATGCGGTTAAAGTAGAAAACTGCTTTACTAAAACGTATTTTAAAACAGCCATGCGACATCAATACATGTGTCACGTTCAAACATTTACCTTGGCTTGGGCGCTGAATAAAACGCCAAATGCTGAGTGGAGAAGTCCAAAATTGATTCCCAGTTACAGTTTACCATCTAAGGAATGTTTCCCAACTATTAGAAAGAAACCAAAACGAAGGATGGATGAGGATTTTGTGGATTCAAAAACACTTCCCACACAGTTTAATATCCACCCACGCCATTATCTTCTCCGAGCTTTAATAAAATTTCCCATCATCCTCTCGGCTTGAGCCCGCAAAAAGTCTGTTTGAGCATGGGCCCTCATGTCCCTTATACTCCATAGGCTCATTAATAATTCATATATTTAAATTATATATACTAATTTATACCTGATAGTTTATTAAACGGTACAGAAATATTAAAGTATACCACTTTCATAATAGCGACTAATTTGAATATTCTTTTATGTGCATCTTAATAAGCCTTTCTGGCCTCGTTTGCGAGTCTGCAATTCAAAAGAATCTTTGCTTCATAACGAGGCCAGAAAGGCTCATTAAGATGCACATAAAAGAATATTTAAACTAGTGGCCATTATGAAAGTGGTCTATAGAGCGTTTTCATCGGACGTCACGGCGGCCATATTGGTGTACCAAAAACGATGAAATGGCGGCCATATTGGTGTACGGTTATTACGGAATTAGCTCTTTCTTATTCAAATATTTTGTATTGTTTCACCACCCCAATGGGGCCACCAATCACGCGAGTGAAAACGGTCTATAGGTTATCTTGAGGCCACGAGGGGATATGTGATTTATTCACCAAGGGCGAATAAACACGTATCCCCGAGGTTGACAGGAGTCACAATATATAAAAGGAATATTGAGGGGGAATATCAGAGGGGAATATTAATCTATTGTTTTAATTGCCAGGTTATTGAATATACTCCCTGAAAAGAACAAAGGAAACCGAGGCATGTGAAAATTTAATATTCAATAAACGACGCAAATATTAAAATGAAATAATTTTTAAATCAAATAAATTAAACTCCAGACAAATTTCACCTGGGGGAGTGGGGCAAAAACGTTTGCAAAATCAGTGTTGAACATCACTCGAGGGGGGGGGGGGGACCATGGACCTCTCAACGAAAATTTTTGGTTTCTGATAACTCTGAAATGGCATTTCCTGCATTTGGACAATGTAACAAATTTCATCTAAATAAGCAGTTTTTAATTTTAATTGCGACAACCCTAAAAATTATTGCAGGAAATGCCTTTTCATTTCAGAGACCGAAGAATTTTCCAGGGTGGGGGCAATGGGGCATGTCCCAGTTCCCCTAGGAAGGGGGCCTCTCCACCCAACCATTTTGCCCCAGGCTTCCAGAGTCATCTCTCTGTAGGAGTGCTAATTCATTTCCACTTCTCATGGTTCAAATGTGATTTTAAACCTTTATATCTTGGACAAAAATCCTAATTGCACCCTTGATAAATTGTGCATTGCCACTGATCACCACCACTTTGCCTCAGGCCTACAGGCATCTCTGCGTGGTTGGAAAATTTTACCCCCCCCCCCCCCCCCACCTTCAGTAGCCCTGCTGATCACTGGGAATCAACACAATATCATGCAAACTATTTTGTCAGTATTTTTTTTTTTAAATGAAAATCTATGGTAGAAACTCCAGTAATAAATTTAAATTTTTAAAAGAATGGGGTCAGTTGAAACTTATTTTGAAGGCAGTGAGCAATTTTGATCTGATAACCTATTAATACTGTATTAGTATTAAGTCTGGCTTCCATTTGGTCATTGGCAGGTCACTAGCAGAGTTGCTGGGATAGGATTTATTCTATCCCATCAACCGTGAGCAACCCACCAACAACCAAATGGCAACCAGGCTTTACAAATATATTTAATTTTTAGAAACTTGAATTATTTAATTTATACACACAAATCTGACAGACACATGCATTTTTTTTGAGCGATTTTTATTGAATTCTCATCTTGGACTTTCCGAGATACCATTGGAAACCGCCATATTTTGCTAACACAAAATCTCATCAAAAACCACCAGTCTTCAGCCTGGATTGGAAGTATATTACCACGACAAATGAAACTTCAGCCACCATTTTTCTTGTCCAGATTGGAAACCATTGCAAAATCCATGAAAACATTTTTGGATGCGAAAACTTGCATGCTTGCTGTTCAGGGGGCGGACCAGGATTTTTTGGGGGTTGACACCTCTAGGGGGGTCCAGGGGTATGCTCCCCCTGAAAATTTTTGATTTCTGATACCCTGAAATGCTATTTCCTGCATTTTTTGGGCAGTTTAATAACACACAATATTAGGACCAGGAGGAGATTCTTCCCAAAGTAAATAAGCATACATTACATTAAGGTAATACATGTATATATTTTCAACCGGGGGGGTTGCAAACCCCCATAATAGCCCTGGATCCACCCCTGCTGTTTGATGATGCATGCGCATGCAGTGCTCTGCTGACCAGTAATAGTAGTATTGCAGGCTCAGAATTATCAAACAATACACAAATTAACATACTTTAGTATACAATACAAATAAATATACAACATACATTATAATTCATTTTGCAATACAGTACTTTATTATATATAAATAGAGTGTTTTATTGATTTTTCCGCCACTAATAAAAGTGATAATCTCACATGTGCGATTATTTATGATAATCTCATGTGACGATTATCGCTGAATCAGCATTATAGTTTAATGCAATTTTTGGAAGGCAATAGGACAATTTTTTTATATAATAAACAGAACAATACATGTATGTTTGGAAATATGAAATTTATTTCTCGTGTTGAACAGGATATGTCACTCGTTCGCTTTTTTTTCTAGTATTATATTTCCCCCCCATTTTTCTTCGTGATTTTCCTGAAAATATACGTGATTTAAAGCTCTGCTTTGCCTCTCGACTGCAAGTTCAGTTATTTCGTCAACAAAAACACAAAGATATTAATATTTCGCTCAGTATTTCATCTCTTTTCTCGCTAGGAAGAACAAATGACTTTCAGGGCGGCATCCGACTCCGAAGTCTTTATATGTATTTTACTCTCGCTTGAAAACGCCAAACTATTTAACTCTTTACAAGAAAAACTCACCAACGGGAAAGGATTACGACAAAAGAAAACGTTTCGGTAAAGTTGAAGCGGAGAACAGGTTTACCAAGACATTTTTAAAGACAGTTATACAACACTTTACATGTGACACGTTCAGATATATACCTTCACTTGGATGCTGAATAAAACGCCAAATTCAGAGGGAAAAAGACCAAAATTGTTTCCTGGTCACAGCTTGGCATCTAAGGAATCTTCCCCAACTATTAGAAAGAAACCAAAACGACGGATGGATGAAGATTTTGTGGATTCAAAAACACTTCCCACACAATTTAAAATTCCACCCACGCCATTATCTTCTTCGAGCGTTAATAAAATTTCCCAGCATCCTCTCTGGGCTTGAGCCCGCAAAAAACTGTCTGAGCATGCGCCAACGCTTCGGGTTGAGGGGGAGGGGGGGGGCGAAAAATAAATAATAATTTTAATAATTTTCGGCTAATTTTATTATTGCTTTTTAGATACTTTAATTATTAAAACAAATACTGAAAAACAATAAAAATTATTATATATAATATACGATAAGCGGCAAAAACCATATATACTTCATGAATGATAACCAGCCAAGGATGGCAAAGGGTGTGACCTCCACCCCCCCTTCTTGGGGGAGCAAGGGAAATTTTGGTGGAAAAGTTCCTTTTCCTTTTTTCTGACATCTAAAACATGTAATTTAATTAAAACCTTCATACTTTGGTCAAAGGGTGTCCTCTTCATGCAAGAAATGCCGTTAGGAGACCCAAAGTTGAAGAATTTCCTGAAGGGGGCATGCTCCTACCCCCCTCGATTTTTCTTGTCACTTTTTGCGAAAAATAATCCCCCTTTCAAAAATCCTGGTTGCACCCTTGATTAATTGTGCATTGCACTGTTCACCAAGGTGGAGGCTCCCTTACTAGTGGGCCCTGGGGAAAATTCCCACCCCCCTCAGTAGCCCTGCTGATCAATGAGAATGTGGGCTCGTCGAAAAACAAATACTGAATAACAATAAAAACTATTATACTGCGATTTTCGGTTAAGCTTGGAGACAGGAAGTTTTTCTTAAACGTTTGATCGTTTCACGATTTGACACGTTCCCATGGGAAATTTGAATGTTTGAACATTTTAACCAATAGAAATTAAGGCGTTGCCTAAACTTTTGAATTTGCCCTTGAATATGCGTTTCAATGTTCAAACTTTTCGATCAAACTGTTCGTCTCCAAGCTTAGCCGAAAAGCGCAGTATATAATATACGATAAGCGGCAAAAACCATACTTCATAAATGAGAACCAGCCAAGTGTGGCAGGGAGTGTGACTTCCACCTCCCTTTTTTTTTGTGGGGGGGGGGGGGGGGGCAACTGACGTTTTGGAGGTCAAGTTACTTTTCCTTTTTCTGACACATAAAACATGTAATTTAATTAAAACTTTCATATTTCAGTCAAGTCCTCATAAAGCAGAAAATGCCGTTTTAGAGACGCAAAGTTAAAAAATTTCTCAGAGGCTGATACACCTGGACTCCGTTTTGTTGTCATTGTGCAAAAAAGTAACCCCCCCTTCAAAACTCCTGCTTGCACCCTTGATAAATTGTGCATTGCACTGATCACTAGGCCCACAGAGTGACTGGAGGGTGAAAATGGTTGGAGACCTCTTACTAGTGGACCCTGGAGCAAATTCCCACCCCACCCCCCTCAGTAGCCTGGCCAATCACTGGAAATGTGAGCTTGTCCAACATGATATAAATTATTTTGTCAGTATTTTTTTTAAATGAAAATCTATGGTAGAAACTCCAGTAATAAATTTCAATTTTTGAAATAATGGGTCAGTTGAGACTGATCATTTTGAAGGCACTGAGCAATTTTGATGTGATAAGCTATTTAATATTAGTATTAAGTCTGGTTTCCATTTGGTCATTGGCAGGTCACTAGAGGTTGTTGGCAGTTGCTGGGATGATTTATTTTATCCCAGCAGCTGCAAGCAACCCCTAGCAACAATCAAATGGAAACCTGGAAACTTGAATTTAATTTATACACAGAAATTTGACAGACACCATCAGACACATGCATTTTTTTTGAGTGATTTTTATTGAGTAATTCTTGTCTTGGACTTTCCGAGATACCATTGGAAACCACCATGCTTTGGTGACACAAAATCTTGTCAAAAACCACCAGTCTTCAGCCTGGATTGGAACTATAACCACAACAAATGAAACTTCTGCCACCATTTTTCTTGTCCAAATTGGAAATACTGCAAAATCCATCTTGGAAAAAAATTTTGGTTGCCAAAATATGCATGCTTGCCGCTCATTCGCTCAACGATGCGCATGCGTGCAGTGCTCTGCTGACCAGTAATAGTAGTATTGCAGGCTCAGAATTATCAAACAATACATAAATTAACACATTTTAGTACACAACACAAATATTAACTACTTATTGACCGAGCGTGAGGTCTGTACTAGTGAAATATCGGACCGATGTTTTTTTAGTACGGACCGAGACGAGCGCAGCGAGTTGAGGTCTGTGCAGAAAACAGAGGTCCGATATTTCACTAGTACAGACCGAAGAAGCGAGGTCAATAAGTAGTTTATTATATGGCCATAAATGTTGTGAACGTTCTGTGAAAACTCGATCCATCTTTCTTGCAAACTAAACGAAAATGGCAGACATTTTCCCATTTTTAAAGTACTTTCCGTTGAGTTAGAATCCTGAACTTTCTACCCCAAATAGTAATTTTCAATTGCTTTTGTTTGACATATCGCTCAAGATCGTACGTTAAGTAGTTCGAATAAAAAATCATCTGGAATTCTAATACTTGTGAGAAGTAAATGTTAATTTACGAACAATGTCACGAACGTTTTGGACATTTTAAAAACTTTCACAAAACGTGGAAACTCGAACTATACATCAAATGAAAGCTTATAAAATTTCTAACAACATACCTGCACGATATATTTCAACAATGAGTAGTTCTGAAATTATAATCCATCTTGTTTCCGATATACTGACATGACTGCCATTTTGTTTATAAAATTAACTGACGGTCCGGAACGGCAGATTCCGCTCTGAGCGGGCGGATACGGGAAATATCCGACCGCTTATGAACCAATCAAATTACAGGATTTCCGTATTCGGACCTCTCAGCGATGCTGCCATATAATAAACATTCATTATTACGGAGTAGTGTTATAATTTTTTTCATATTTTTTCAAAATTTCTTTTGATCTTTCTCTGATTATTTCCAATTTTCTAAAAAATATTTTTTATTTATTAAATTTTATTTAATTTCTTTTCTTATTGTTTCGGATCTTTTTTAAATTTTTTTTGTGATTTTCTTTTTCTGATCATTTCCAATTTTCTAATTTTTTTGTTATTTATTTAAAAATTTTATTCTTTTGTGATATTTTTTTTTCATTTTTCTGATTTTTTCCGTGATTTTCTTCGTGATTTTACTGAAAATGTACGTGATTTAAATCTCTGCTTCGCCTCTCGACTGCAAGTTCAGTTATTTCATTAACAAAAACACGAAGATATTAATATTTCGCTCAGTATTTCATCTCTTTTCTCGCTAGGAAGAACAAATGACTTTCAGGGAGGCATCCGACTCCGAAGTCTTTATATGTATTTTACTCTCGCTTGAAAACGCCAAACTATTTAACTCTTTACAAGAAAAACTCACCAACGGGAAAGGATTACGATAAAAGAAAACCTTTTGGTAAAGTTGAAGCAGAAAACAGCTTTACGAAGACATTTTTTACGACAGTTACACAACACTTTACATGTGACACATTCAGGTATTTACCTTGACTTGGATGCTGAATAAAACGCCAAATTCAGAGGGAGAAAGACCAAAATTGATTCCTGGTCACAGCTTAGCATCTAAGGAATCTTTCCCAACTATTAGAAAGAAACCAAAACGACGGATGGATGAGGATTTTGTGGATTTAAAAACACTTCCCACAGTTTAAAATTCCGCCCACGCCATTATCTTCTTCGAGCTTCTATGAAATTTCCCATTATCCTCTCTGGGCTTGAGCCCGCAAAAAAACTGTCTGAGCATGCGCGAACGGTTCGGGTTGGGGGGGGGGGGGGGGAGGGAGGCGGAAAATAAATAATAATTTAAATAATTTTGGGCTAATTTTATTATTGCTTCTTAGATACTTTAATTATTAAAACAAATACTGAAAACCAATAAAAACTATTTAATATAATATACGATAAGCGGCAAAAACCATATATACTTCATAAATGATAACCGGGCAAGGATGGCGAAGGGTGTGACCTCCACCCCCCCCCCCTTCTTGGGGGAGCAAGGGAAAGTTTGGTGGAAAAGTTACTTTTCCTTTTTCTGACACCTAAAACATGTAATTTAATTAAAACCTTCATATTTTGGTCAAAGGGTGTCCTCTTCATGCAAGAAATGCCGTTAGGAGACCCAAAGTTGAAGAATTTCCTGAAGGGGGCATGCTCCTACCCCCTAGATTTTTGTTGTCACTTTTTGCGAAAAATAATCCCCCTTTCAAAAATCCTGGTTGCACCCTTGATAAATTGTGCATTGCACTGTTCACCAGGCCCACAGACTGGAGGCCTTGGGCGAAATGGTTGGGTGGTCAGGCTCCCTTAGTAGTGGGCCCTGGGGAAAATTCCCACCCCACCCCCCTCAGTAACCCTGCTGATCACTGGGAATGCGAGCTCGTCCAACACGATATCAATTATTTTGTCAGTACTTTTTTAAATTGAAATACTATGGTAGAAACTCCAGTAATAAATTTCAATTTTTTAAATAATCGGTCAGTAATTAAAGATGCATAATATGAAGGAACAGAGCAATTTTGATCTGATAACCATTATTAGTATAAAGCCTTAACTCTCCATTTGGTCGTTGCTGGGTGTCACTCCTTGGCAGAGTTACTGGGATAGGATTTATTCAATCCCAGAGACTGCAAGCAACCCCTAGCAATCCACCAACAACCAAATGGAAACCATGCAGGGTTTACAAATATATTTAATTGAATTTAGAAACTTGAATTTAATTTATAGACGCAAATCTGACAGACACCATAACACATGCATTTCTGAGTGATTTTTATTGAATTTAATTAAGGGTAAGGCACTAGCTTGCTGCGGTAAACACAAAACGCGCGTCGGCCTGGCCACAAACGCGTCCCTCGCAGCACGTCTGGTTTAGTACGGTGCATGGCAAACATAAAAACACATTGTATATTTGTATGCGCTTAAGCAATCTACACAAAAGAACAAGCTTCTTGGACAATTTATGTACTCACTTGATTCAGGAAAATATCAGTTGAACCAAACAGGCCCGTTGTCAAGACAAAATTTCCAGAATCGATTCAAAAGACTTGTAAGTTTAATTAAATTCTAGAAATTAAAAATTAGAGGTTAAAACTTCAAGACTCTGTATAAGAATTTTAGCAAAGTTTATAATAAATATAACTAAAGTGTTCAAAAGTTGAGTGTTGTGTAGGCAGTGTTTTAGATAGAGCAAAGTGAAAAGGTGGTAAACTTCTGAGATTAGTTTTAATAATGAAATACTGACGTTTCAAGCAGAGCCCTTCGTCAGAGTATAAAGTAAATATTTAGCTATTACAATTTATCATTCAGAAATATATATTTTTTTACTTTTAAAAATTTTGTCCACATTAATTACACGTATATCCATTATCTTGTAAGGAATCATTCTGAGGGGGGGGGGGGGAATTTCCGAAGGGGGACATATTTCCTAGGAAATGTGTCCCTGGGGGGGACATCTTTCCTAGGAAATCTGTCCAGGGGGGGACACTTTTTTTGATGGGAACATATTTCCTGTGACACCGGGCTAGCCCACTTGCCATGTAATCGAAACAAAAAATATACAATTTATAGCCCCGTTCACACGAGTCCGGGATGAGTTGAAAACGGCGCTAAAAAGACACAACACGCCGTTGCGTTCACACTATTTTTCAGCGGTCTATTTCAACACTTCGAAACATCAGCTCAACGATGTTACAATCAATAAAAATAGGCACGCCCAGGCGTTCATGTATCTACTGCGTTTAATGCCTATAGCTACTATGGTAAAAACAATGATGCAACTGTGTACTTGTAACAACCTTGTATTCATAGCTGAACAAGATTCTTGACAAAATTAATGGAATTGTATAGTTGTAACAACCTTGTATTCAGATCTAGAGCTGAACAAGATTTTTGACAAAATTGTTTATGCTCACAGGCCATGCTGTGTTTTAATTTAAGAACTCACTCAACTCCGACTCTCAGAGTAAAGCCAGCAAGGCACAGAATGCTAAGTGCTAACAACTCTACTCATATCTGGCATGACTTCCAAGCCTGGACAGGTGCATGGTCACCCATTCAAATACTAACTCAATCCAAATGGGCTTTACTCCGGTCCTCAGTGGTGAGAGGCAGTGCACTAATAGCTTGAATATTAAAGCTATGGTACTAAAAGCTATAGTCATAAAGTATGGTAGTAAAGCTTTAAGTAGGTCAATCAAATTAACATAACTATATAACAACTCACAAAATTTGACTCGACTAATTTAAGACAGTATTTAAATATTTTCGTTATATTACCTTACACGGACGACAGCGATGTATCTACTCGCGCATGCGCAGTTGATACAAAAAGCTAAGACAATAAACAAAATTGAAAAGTTTTCAAAAGAAAAACACAATCTGATTTTTTCTTTATAAACTCTTGTCTGAATAGGATCGTTGTGATAGTGGTAAAAGCAACAATTCTCGGACGTACAAGGATAGATTTTTATAAAATAACATGTATACTACGCGAGCCCTGATTGGTCAATTGCCGTGTTTGGATCAGAGTATCCAAACACGGAAAACCATTTGGTATTTCTTTAATGACAAATGTATCCTTATACGTCCAAGCATTATTACTAATATTACTACAACGTTCGTATTTAGACATTGTTACCATTGTCTCCACGCTAAGCAATCTTGGACAGACGGCGCCAGTAACCCTAATTACAACCCCCCGAGAACCAGATCCCCCCCCCCTTTCCTTAGATTCGTATGAGTCGCGCAATAGACGGATTTAATTCAGACGAATTTTAATTGTTTGAATTTTATTCGACGAAACTGCGACGTATAACTCGATTAAATTCGACACACGATTTAAAATTGTGCGTGTCAGACAATTATACTCGTCGAACGGAGAGGACCCCTCGGAAAGCCATGCAGGAGACGGATGCGTGTTCGAGTTATACGACGAATTACCGTCGCGTCGAATTAAATGTTTCTCTTTTGTCTGTGACAATTCGGCGCCATGTTTTCAAGTCATTTTTCAGGCTCCACGAGTAAAAACAATTATATATATTCTACTGAAATTTGACGTCGCGCATGAGCAACGAAGTGTTCATTCGAATTAAATTCGTCTGATTAAAATTCGTATTTTGTGCGACGTTTAACGCAGGCCTTAGAGTAGAGAGGTAACGTTTTTCCACAACAACGCAGATGAAAGGGAGTTCCACCTTTGCCAGTTGGTGTCAACTGTGAAACGAAAATTAATTTTGTCTTATTTGAAAGAACACTTAAAATGATAGAGTAACACCTTTTGCAGTATTTCGTTTCCTTGCTTCGTTGTTGAGATATTTCAGTTTGTTTGAAATGTAAATTAAACAACTTGACGTCACATGTGCATAATGAGTAATCAGAGAAGGTTATATATCTTTGCTATTATCAAACCAAACTTAATTCGAAGGAAGTATGTGCGTGTGTTTCTCTCACAACGCCAAACATGTAGAATTTTCAAGTGATTATGTTTGATAATAGCAAAGATATATAACCTTCTCTGATAACTCATTATGCACATGTGACGTCAAGTTGTTTAATTTGCATATCAAACAAACTGAAATATCTCAAGAACGAAGCAAGGAAACAAAAAACTGCAAAAGATGTTACTCTAATCATTTTAAGTGTTCTTGCAAATAAGAAAAACTTAATTTCATGTGCACGTTAAACCAACGGGTGTATTTAATCAAATGTAACACGTTTATAACCAAAACAAATATTTATTGAACTTGAACTTGATACAAGATATTCAACTTCTTAAACATTAAAATCAATGTGATTTTTACATGTCAATTTTCGACTTGTTAATAATTTGCTCTATCCATCATAATAATAGCTTGCTCTATATATTAAGTTTTGCAAAGTTTTATCGTCCAGAAGAGCTTTTGGAAGTTGTTGAGAAGCATTTTCTTTCATCAAGGAAATAAACTGCAAAGAATCTTTAGCTCTGAACTGTAGTCCACTGGAGCGATTTGAAACACGGCTCATATTTTTGCAGTATAACTCTGTAAGAAGAATGTTAGGAAAAAGCGGACGCGCACACACGCACAAAGACTTCCAGATATTTATAAGTAATAACATAACTCGAGGGAAATTAGGGGAAATTTAATCGCTAATTTCCCGAAAAGTCATGTTATTAGTTTGTAATATGATCGCCGAAGAAAACTTTGAGAATCTTACCGACAGGAAATTTACACGGTTGATCAGAGAAGTTGCATCTAATTTTCCCGTGCATGTTGATGAGCGAGGGAAAATATATGCAAGCGGGAAATTTAGAAGAAGACAAAGGATTTCTTTGTCTTCTAATTTTCCCTCATCAACATATGCACGGGAAAATTAGAAGATAAAGGAAAAATTTCCCACTTGCACGAGCAATGAAAGAAATACGAGGTTTACATTCCCTCGGAGAACAAAAGAATCCGAGGCGATCATGGTATTACTACTAAATATAAAATAGCATTTCTATAAACAGTGCCGTATGAACGAATTTTGACCGGGGGGGCACACTCTCTGAAATGTCAATTTCTGCATTTTGGAAGAGAATTTTAATACCAAAATTTAAACCACTCAATTGCGAGTGTCTAGTGATGATTTTCAAATGTTAGTGAAACATAAATAGCATAGAAAATACTTTTTCAAAGTATACTTTATTTATTCTAAAATAAAATTAATTGTGAAAAAGTGCCCCCCCGGCTCGTACGACACTGAAATATATCTGGCATAAGCGACTAGAAAAGGTATTGCTTTGATATTTTATAAACTATTTAATTTCTTCTTTTTTTTTCCCCAATTATTTTTATGTCTTAAAAACACATGAGCATCAGATTTTGGGATTCCGATTTTGGGATTCCGTGTTTTAAAACACGAGGTAATGGCCAACTGATTTAGACTTAAAAAATGCGCTGCGAGTATTTTTAATGGCTTAAAAAATATGATCAATTTTATTGGGTTCATCTATTAATGGCGAAGCTACTTTGATAATCAACGTAATCTAAAGTCATCAAAATTAGTTATGGTCTGTTCTCTTGACAATCGCATCCAAAATTTTGTTTGTTGTGCATTGAAGTGAAAGTGAAAAAGTGAGTTGAAATCGGAGGCACGATTGAATTTAAGTGGTTCAAAAATTAGATATCGCAGACTGATGATACAATCAAGTTCAGTAGAGAATGCCTTTTGATTATTTAACACATTTGTAAGTGAAATTGTAAAAACAAGCACAAAATTATTGTGGTGTCAGTTGATATAGGTAAATACAGTTAACAAAATCACAATCATCTTTGTTGTCATACGATTCCCTCCACTTCCGAGAGAGATCCCATTTTCCTAAACAAGCAGACACCACAAAGCAGGGGATGAAAAAGACTTAAAACGGCAGTAAAAATTCTACAGCTGTAGCCGTAGCCGAGGTAAGTCACAATATGTGTGACAATAGGTATGGCCTATTGGTGGACTCACTTCGTGCACCAGCCAACGAAATGTGTGCCGAGCGAGCATCTCCACGCATGCGAAGATTGTCAGGCGGTGTTAGAGTTTGATGAGAGGTGAGTCGTCTCTTCCATTCCACCAGTGGAAAATTGTGAAAACATAAAGATTATTTTTCATATGCCAATGCAATGCCACATGATGGGCTACCTCGTCAGCTAAGATGTGGAAAACATTACGTCGTCAGCAAAGTTTTTTTGTCAGCATACGGCCGCATCAAATATCTACGTCGTGGTGATGGCTGAAGCATCATCAGGCGATATCCAAGCAAAATTGGATAGGGCGGCACACAAGAACAATAAATGCCACCTCCACTTCCACCTCAGCCAACACCAGTTCCACCCCCACCTCCATCTCACCACCACCTCATTCACCCATCACACCAGCCAACACTCCAGCGTCTCGAGTAGCGACGGAAACGGACGTGATGGCGACATCCAAGCCAAATTGGAGAGTGCAGCAGACAAGAACTGCCACCTCCACTTCAACCTTAAAAGTCACCTCCTGGCTTAAACGTTTGCCATAACGACCAGCAACCCTATTATCATCACCACCAACACCATCCCTTACCACACAGAGAAGGCTACCTTCAACTTTTCCCAAAAGGTGAAGGCAAAAAGATGAAGATATTGTATTTAGATTTTTTATAACATTTTAAATTTAATTAATTTACTTATTCATTTATTTATTTAGGAGCGAAGAGGAGCAACTGGAACAAAGACCACTGAGAGTGCTATGATCAGGTTGCAGTGTTTGAGCTTGCTGGAGATTGGATACAGCTCGGCTTCGGCAATGACTTGACTGATCATATCGTTTATTATCTTTTCATAAAATATAAAAAGACAACACTATAAAGATGACCCTAGACAATCAAGACGGGTCTTCAGGACTTACTCCGTAAGTATATTTCACAATTCAGTCGTTAGACAAGCTATCTGGTTGTTTTAGCCCAACTTAGTTCTGTTCACTTTACAGTAGCTGAATTGTTCAGTTCGGGTGTTTATCACAAGTCTCCATACATATTTGATCTTTGAGATAATCCCATGCACTACAGGCGAGTGTTCAGGACTTACTCCGTAAGTATATTTTACAATTCAGTTGTCAGACAAGTAACCTGGTTGTTTTAGCCCAACTTACTTAGTTCTGTTCAGTTTACAGTAGCTTAATAGTTCAGTTCAATTCAGGTGTTTATCACAAAAGTCTCCGTACATATTTGATCTTTTAGATAATCCATGCATTACCAACGAGTATTCAGAACATACTCCGTAAGTATATTTTACAATTCAGTTGTCAGACAAGTAACCTGGTTGTTTTCTTTTACTAATACAGTTTTAGTTTAGCCAACTTAGTTCTGTTCAGTTTACAGTAGCTTAATTGTTCAGTTCAATTCAGGTGTTTATCACTATAAAGACGATCCTATAGACACGAGTTAGCGGGGCAGGGTCCCAGACTCGAAAGGCACAGGAGGTGGTTGTCTCAACGACCTACGTTAAGATCTACGACGACGATAACTTCAACGACGGCGTCCTCCAAAATAAAATAATTCTAGTTGTGAAACAAAGAGAATGAATAATTTGTAATCCCAAGAGTAATCTCAACACCGTCCTCGTTCTTTATACAACGCCACTTAGAGCATTTTCACGTCTTCAGGACGACGTCAACGACCAAAATATGAGAACTGTTGCTTGAGATTTACTTCAATACAGACACTTCAATCATTTTAGTAGCAGTACTGGGGCGTTTTAAAAGTCAATAAATAAACTAACTTTAAATATCAAATATAATAGTTAGTTAAACGTGACGTTTTTCAGTTACAGAATTTCTGTTGCTTTTTAAGCGCTGTCGTCGTCGTAGCATCTTAAGGTCCCTAGCTTCCGAGCGCGACGGCGGGAGAGGCAATTGAGAAGGCACACCGCCGCAAACGACGCTCTACAACAGCAACAACGACGGGAGAGAAGACGAAAGTGCAGGGAGGGTCCCAGAGTCGAGAGGCACAGGACGTGGTTGGCTCAACGACCTAGTGTCCGAGAGCGACAGCGGGTACGACAGCAAAGACGACGAGAACGATAAAATGAAGCACCTTGCCCTTCTCCTGATCCATCTCCTTGCCCGTCAACTCTGGAGGAGGAACAAATTTCTTCAGAGAACTTTTTGCGGTACTTTTTAAGTGCATGCTCGAAATCGGACCACACGGAGAGAAAATCAGGAAAGTTTAAATCTAAAAGTCTCTGTGACCTTTTCCTGGAGAGGACTTCTGAAAAAGCTTTTCTGCGAGAAAAACGTTACAATTACGTGCAAACGTGACGGGAAGCCAAAAAAGACAACAACAAAGTGAACAAAATGAGCTACATATTTTATATAAAATTTTAATTGTTCTTTTTGCTAGCAACCCCAAGAAGCTTGTGCAACTGTTGGTGACGGCTGAGGTGCCATCTGGCGCAATAAAAGCTGTATTAGATAAGGCAACAGATGTATAAATAATTATGTATATTTTTTACATTTTAGACAATAAGAACTCCTGCAGCCTCTACCTCTACAGCGACCACCACCAACGCAACTTCCACACCCACCACCACCACCACCACCCCCACCTCCACTAGGAGAAGAGATGAACTTGTAAGTACTATATACTTTACAAGTATAACTAATTACTTACTTATTATTAACATGGCTTTTTTTTAGTTAAAATGTTACTTAAACATGTTCTTGAAACGCGTAGTACGGCATTTAAAAAGTTCTAATACGCATGCGTGCCTCGGTGGGTACACAGTTTGCCTCTGCATGGTCCGGCGTCAGGTCGTTAAGCTTGCTGGTAGGAGCGTAGAAGTGACAGATCAAGTTCAGCGGTGGTTACGTTGTAAAATTTTCCTTGCTGAATAATATTCAAAACACGTTTGTTCGATGTCCAAGCTTCCATTTATTAGTCTATTTTAATCCAGAAATTAATAAAAGGCCTACGAGTTTAACAATTTTTTAATTTTTCAACCAAATTTTAGAGGCGAAGACCGTTCTACATAAGAGACGTGGACCTGTTTGGTGAAGCAATGGCTGATCAAGGTAATGTTAATTTTAATTTGTTGAACGTGTAAGGCTTCGTATTTATCTACCCTTTTTCTTTACTTTTTTTTTCATTTTTTCTATTTAGTTTTTTTTCTGTCTTATTATATTTATATATATTAATTTTTATATATTAATTTATTTATTAGCCTTGCTACGGGAGAGAACAAGGGCGTGGGGGGAGGGCCCCAGACTTGACAGGTATAGGAGGTGGCTCGCTCAAAGACCCAGTGTCTGAGAGCGACGGCAGGAGAGGGAGATGAGGCGACATATCTGGGTGGACATGGAAAGAACACGACGACGAGCACAATACGTGTACAACCGACGATGACTTTACTGAACTGACTGGCTTTACAGTACGATAATGAACGAGGCATTTCCAGGAAAGAGGGTCCCAGACTGGAGAGATACAGGAGGTGGTTGGCTCAACGATCTAGTGTCCAAGAGCGACGGCGAGAGAGGGAATTGAGAAGGCACACCACCGCAAACGACGCTACGACAGCAACAAAGACGAGAACGACGACGACATTACCGACGATGACTTTGACCGATACGAACCTACGACCTGAACTGACTTACTTTACCTTAATGTATAAGGCATTTCTAAGGTTGGACTGGATGCCGAGGATTAGAAAATATTAGCAAGCAAGGTACTTACAAAGCCACAGACAGGGAGTTCTATTAAACCTTCCAGTTTTTACCCGGTTGACACCGCATTTTTCAATTACACAGCGCAATAACACGCAGAAGCGATAATTACTGTATTATTCATTCTTTCATTTACTTATTTCTGTATTCATTTCTTTATACAGTTCCAGTACTGGACTAAAAAATTTCATTATTTAAAAGCATTATTCGATCATTTATAAGTGCAACTTGGTGGCAAGGATAATTGGCCGGAGGGGGCATACAATAAAGGCGCTACAAGAAGTGACAGGCTGTCGCCTTCAGTTAGTTGGGCACAATAAAAAGGTGAAGTTATTTCTTAGATTTGTTATAAAATATTTAATATAATTTTAACTAATAGCATAGTTATTTTGAAAAATCAACACAATTATCATCATGTTCGTGATCATCATTGTTATCTCAAAGTGGAAGATTAAGTTCAGCGTGGCGACGTTGTAAAATTTTCCTTGCTGAATAATATTCAAAACACGTTTGTTCGATGTCCAAGCTTCCATTTATTAGTCTATTTTAATCCAGAAATTAATAAAAGGCCTACGAGTTTAACAAATTTTTTATTTTTCAACCAAATTTTAGAGGCGAAGACCGTTCTACATAAGAGACGTGGACCTGTTTGGTGAAGCAATGGCTGATCAAGGTAAAGTTAATTTTAATTTGTTGAACGTGTAAGGTTTCGTATTTATTTACCCTTTTTCTTTACTTTTTCTTTCATTTTTTCTATTTAGTTTTTTTTTCTGTCTTACTATATTTATATATATTAACTTTTATATATTAATTTATTTATTAGCCTTGCTACGGGAGAGAACAAGGGCGTGGGGGGAGGGCCCCAGACTCGACAGGTACAGGAGGTGGCTCGCTCAAAGACCCAGTGTCCGAGAGCGACGGCGGGAGAGGGAGATGAGGCGACACATCTGGGTGGACATGGAAAGAACACGACGACGAGCACGATACGTGTACAACCGACGATGACGATGACTTTACTGAACTGACTAGCCTTACAGTACGATAATGTACGAGGCATTTCCAGGAAAGAGGGTCCCAGACTGGAGAGATACAGGAGGTGGTTGGCTCAATGATCTAGTGTCCAAGAGCGACGGCGGGAGAGGAAATTGAGAAGGCACACCACCGCAAACGACGCTACGACAGCAAACAAATGAGCTTGAACCAAGAAGTTTGTGCAACTGTTGGTGACGGTTGAGGCGCCATCGGACTGACTGACTAAACCCAGTCAATAATAAATATATATATTTTTTTTACATTTTAGACAAGAACTCCAGCAGCCTCGGCTACCTCCACCACCACAACTTCCACATCACCACCACCATCAAAATCACCACCACCACCACAATCACCATCAAAATCACCTTCACCACCACAATCACCTCCACTATTCGTACCACCACTACGCTCCCTTACCACCCCGCGAAACTCTCCCGCCTGCCAGGTTGGCATGTTCACCTCGGAAGAGGAAGAAGTAATGTATATTCATAATCAATGTAAGCAGGGAATACAAAGTAGTATACGAGTGCTAGAGCTCTGTCAGTGTATACATAGTTGATAGGGGGAGATGGTTAGGAAAACTTCATAAAATCCATTGTTGTTATCTCACAAAGAGAACTACAGCGTTTCCCATCCCAACTTAGATAAAGCTAAAAAAAACGTTTTATCTTCCCCATTACCATATTTGTTTAGCTTAACCTTTTATATTTAATATTTGTTAAATACTACTTTGTTCCACCTCGGAGTGATTTTTTTGACTCAGACTTTGAAGTCGGTTCAACCTTTTCCTCGCTTTTCGCTTTGTTGCAGGTATCTCGTAAGTATATTTTATCTTCTATCATACAATATTTGTTGAGTAAGATATTTTATAATTTAATATTTGTTAAATACGGTTTTGTTTCATTTCGTGGGAGCGATTTTTTACTGTTTTATTTACTCGCGACTCAGCTAGGCTTTGACGAGGGGCAAATCAGTGATTTAAATCACGTACCCCTTCAGAAAAGTCACAAACAAAAAAAATAAAAAAATCACAGAATTTAACAATGTTTTGATTTTTCAACCAAATTCTAGCGAAGAAGGCCATATTTTATAAATATGAATAATTACTGTATTATTCATTCTTTCATTTACTTATTTCTTTATTCATTTTCATTCTTTCAAAAAAGCAGCGTGCATTAGAGTTGTCGTCGTGATGGAAAGGTGGATGGAATTGCTAAACTATTGTTGTTGATATTGTGTTAAAATTTAAACGGCAGCTGTCGCCTTCCGCTTGTTGGCAACCACAAAAAGGTAAAGGTATTTCTTAAATTTTTTTATAAAATATTCAATGTATTTTTAATTAAGAGCATACTAGTTATTTTGAAAAATCAACACAATTACCATTATCATCTACGTGATCATCATTCATTGTGGTCTCGACAAATTCTCGCTTGTATTACTATTTGTCACCATGTAAACTTTTAAAGAATTATAATTTACGTTTTGTAAGTGCAGTACAGTTCCTGTACTTTATATAAATCCACCTGTACTGGACTACGATTTTTTTCGATTTTTCGATAGAGATTTTGTTGTATAATAATCAATGTTTTTTTTTATTTTTCATGATAGGAGAAACTGGTTATGTCCCTTGGGACAAGTGATCGGTTGGTGGAAGCAGCTGTGTGTGAAGTAATACGATTTTTTCTATTTTTCCTTTGCCTATATTATCACCCTAGTACAACAAGCAGGCTCATAAAGTTGACGATTGACATTGTAAATTTCAATTTTAGGCTTTGCATGGTCATGTGACAAATATAAAATTTATTAAAATCTTGATAAAATCGATCTTGAAATCCTCAAAACCTTAAAGGACATAGCGGGATACACAATTTTCTTTATTTTAAATTTGGCATAATTAATTTTAGGATAAATTAGGACGTATGCAAATGTTTCATATTTATAATTCCACCTGTACTGGACTAGAACATTTGATTATTTAAAAGCATTATTCATTTATTAATAAAACAAATGCAAAAGAACTAAATTTAATCTGTAGTCTGATTAAAAACAAACTATACCTTTATTTTATAAGTGCAACTTGGTGGCAAGGATAATTGGCCGGAGGGGGCGAACAATAAAGGCCCTACAAGAAGTGACAGGCTGTCGCCTTCAGTTAGTTGGGCACAATAAAAAGGTGAAGGTATTTCTTAGATTTGTTATAAAATATTTAATATAATTTTAACTAATAGCATAGTTATTTTGAAAAATCAACACAATTATCATCATGTTCGTGATCATCATTGTTATCTCAAAGTGGAAGTTTAAGTTCAGCGGTGATTACGTTGTAAAATTTTCCTTGCTGAATAATATTCAAAACACGTTTGTTTCGCAGGTCACGCCATTACTTGAAACTAAATTTAATGAGTTTAATTTAAGAAACTCCAAACACAATTCTCTTCCCGGGGTCCCAAGGTTTGCTCTTCGCGGGCCTTGAGATATAGAGATTTTGTTGTATAATAATCAATTGTTTTTTTTTGTTTTTTTCATGATAGGACAAATTGGTTATGTCCCAAGCGCAACATGACCGGTTGGTCGCAGAGGCCGTGAAGGAAGTAATGCGTTTTTTTTTATTTTTCCTTCGCCTATATTCTATATTATCATATTATCACCCTAGTACAGTACAAGCAGGCTCATAAAGTTGATGATTGACATTGCAAATTTCAATTTTAGGCTTTGCATGGTCATGTGACAAATATAAAATTTATTAAAATCTTGATAAAATCGGATTTTTCGGAGGCAACACCAGCGATCAAACAATTGTTGGGTAAAACCGAGCCACTTCGCTCGTAAGTGTGGCGATAATCTTCTCTTTTCACAATACATGCCTACCTGGAATCAACACTTCAATAATGCGTTTCCATGGCAACCAATAGTTTCCATGGCATCCAATAGTTTCCATGGCATCCATTTGGGCAGAGACCCTCTTTTTGTAATTTTTAGACACATTCCCGCCTGAGCCCCCAATTGTTACGTGACCGCCATACGCAACAAAGTGTAACCTCAGCTGTTTGGTTTTTACAATTATTTATTTAAATAATAAGAAACGTAGAACAGATATTGAAAATGTCTATAAAGATTAAAACTAAACTAAAGTTCAGAAACTTATCTGTCGTCCGCACACAACGAAACAGTCAATAGGAGATTCCGACACAGGTTAACAATCCGTATGGACTTGAAAAGGAAGGAACAATAAAACCAACGGCAGGAACTCCAGGACTGACTTCGTAAACACTTTGATACATATAGCTCACTCTCATACATATGCATGCCTGATATATGTTCGATGGCTGCTTATATAGTTTCTAGAGTATATAATTATAGTAACATACTTCATTCTATATATAATATATTTACGTAATTACTAAATGACATCATTGCTGACTCATGCCAAGTCATAAGTATTACTAATTAGTTACAAGTACTTATTAAGTAGTTCAGTGATCAAATAACGTCTAGTTAATTAACTGTCTTAGGATAGGCATATCCGTAACAATTTCCTGAACATGTGTTTGAATTTGTGAACATATTTAGGCATGTTTGCCACATCTGGCTGTTGTGTTAGCCCCCCGTCTTATAGCCTGCGTAGCTTGGGCTTGATGGGCGCTATGACCAAGCAGAAAATGCCACTTTGGATTTCATTAATTGGTAGTATCTACGTAGGTCCGTCGGACTACCTGCATAAGTTAAATTTACTTGATTGTCTGATGAGTTTAATTTATCTGACAACACGTATGCGTTTTCATAGCGTTTTTATATTGTTCTCGGTCCTCAGGGGAGCAGAAAACAATGCTATGAAAAAATGAGCAGAAAACAATGTATTAAAAATGTCATGTTAATTTAAGTGATTTGTATTTTAGGGTTGAGGCTGCACG
This sequence comes from Paragorgia papillata, assembly GCA_035771165.1. NCBI lineage: Eukaryota > Metazoa > Cnidaria > Anthozoa > Scleralcyonacea > Coralliidae > Paragorgia > Paragorgia papillata. The sequence continues at coordinate 1,596,643 of JAWNZC010000216.1, forward strand.
GCGCTACACTTTGAAAGAGGTAAGAGGTATTCTCCATTAATTTCTGTAATATTGGCAAACAGGCCATTCGCCTATCAACATTTCCGTTAGAGTGGAAGTTAACTAAATTGTAAATTCGTAAAATTAATTTGTAAATTCGTGTTCTTTTACGATTCAGATGAAGGACTTTAGCAAATTAGATAAAGACGACTACATCTACGAGGTATTGCTTTTTATTTTGTGATCTTGCCATTGCTATATTGTCAAGACATGAAAAAAATCTTTCATGATATTTCTGAAATATTTCCTTAACACGTGTTTGAATTCGTTAACACATTTACATGTGTATTTTTAGATAAAATTTTAATTTTTTTTTGTTAGGACCCGGCATCCGAAGTATCTGTCCTGGTAACGTCTGGGGCACCATCAGGAGATATCCAAGCAAAATTGGATAAGGCAGCGGAGAAGAACAAGAACTGTCACCTCCACTTTAACCTTCACTTTCCAATTATTATTTTTTTCTGTTTCTTTTTATACGCAGTTTGTATATTATATTTTTACATATTAATCTTTATATGCCCATTTACTTATTAGCCTTGCTACGGGAGAGGACACGAGTGGAGTAGGGGGGAAGGGACCCAGATTGGAGAGATACAGGAGGTGGTCGCCTCAAAGACCCACTGTCGAGAGCGACAGCGGGAGAGGCAATTGAGAAGGCACACCGACGACGACTTACGACGGGAGAGAAGACGAGAGTGCGGGGAGGGTCCCAGACTCGAGGTACAGGAGGTGGTTGGCTCAACGACCCAGTGTCCAAGAGCGACGGCGGGAGAGGAAATTGAGAAGGCACACCACCGCAAACGACGCTACGACAGCAACAAAGACGAGAACGACGACGATATAACCGACGATGACTTTGACCGATACGAACCTACGATTTGAACGGACTTACTTTACCTTAATGTATAAGGCATTTCTAAGGTTGGACTGGATGCCGAGGATTATCAAATATTAGCAAGCAAGGTACTTACAAAGGCACCGACAGGGGGGTTCCATTAAACCTTCCAGTTTTTACCCGGTTGACACCGCATTTTTCAATTACACAGCGCAAAAAAGATAAGGATGAATAATTACTGTATTATTCATTCTTTGAATTACTTATTTCTTTATTCATTTTTTCAAAAATTCAAAAAAGGAGCGTGCATTAGAGTTGTCGTGGCGATGGAATGGTGGGTGGAGCAGCTAAACTATTGTTGTTGGTATTGTTTGTTGTTTTATTAAAAATGAAATAAAAAATATTTGAAAAGCAAATAGGTGAAAGCAAAAAGATTTAAGGTATTTAAGAAACACGGGAGAATGGGCAACCCCACTCCCCACGTCCATGACAATAAGTAAGTATTGCATTAGGTTATCGCACAAAGTGAACTAGAAAATTTTGTGTTTTTTTTGTTAGCACCCCAAGAAGCTTGTGCAACTGTTGGTGACGGTTGAGGCGGCATCGGACTGACTGACTAAACCCCAGTCAATAATAAATATATATATTTTTTTTACATTTTAGACAAGAACTCCAGGAGCCTCGGCTACCTCCACCACCACAACTTCCACATCACCACCACCACCACCACAATCACCATCAAAATCACCACCACAATCACCTCCACCACCAACCCTACGCTGCCTTTACCACCCCGCGAAACTCTCCCGCCTCCCAGGTTGGCATGTTCACCTCGGAAGAGGAATAAGTAATGAAAATTCATAATCAATGTAAGCAGTGGCCTACGAAGTAGTATACGAGTGCTAGAGCTCTGTCAGTGTATACATAGTTGATAGAGGGAGATGGTTAGGAAACTTCATATAATCCAGTTGTTATCTCACAAAGAGAACTACAGCGTTTCCCATCCCAACTTAGATAAAGCTAAAAAAAAACGTTTTATCTTCCACATTACCATATTTGTTTAGCTTAACCTTTTATAATTTAATATTTGTTAAATACGACTTTGTTTCCAACCTCGTAGGAGTGGTTTTTTTTGACTCAGACTTTGAAGTCGTTCAAACTTTTCCTCGCTTTTCGCTTTGTTGCCGTATCTCGTAAGTATATTTTATCTTCTATCATACAATATTTGTTGAGTAAGACCTTTTATAATTTTATATTTGTTAAATACGGTTTTGTTTCATTTCGTGGGAGCGATTTTTTAGTTTTATTTACTCGCGACTCAGCTAGGCTTTGACGAGGGGCAAATCAGTGATTTAAATCACGTACACCTTCAGAAAAGTCACAAACAAAAAAAATTTTAAAATCACAGAAAAATCGTGAAAGAAATCACGAAAAAATAAAAATCACGGGGTGAAAAAATCAGAAAATCTTGAAAAATCAAACACTTTCTAAAAAGTGATTTGCCCCCCGGGCTGTGAGCTAAACTATTAAACTTTTTATTTTGAACTAACTTCCGAACTGGACTTTTTTTATTTATTCAGTTATGAAGTTCTCATTTATTTATTAATTTACTTTTTAATTATAGTTTATTTACCTTATTCGTTAATATTAATTTTATTTCCAGTGTCGATGAGGATATCTCACGAGCAAAATGATCTATACATACTGTAATTCTTCACGTGGCTGCCTTGGGAATTTTTTGGTCACTTTCACCTGCGAGTCCCATTTACGTTTAAATTTTAAGTCGGCTAACATCTGCCTATCGCACTTCCTTAACCCTTCCAGCCACAAATAAAGGGCTAAATTGGGTAAAAAAACTCGTGCATACTACAATTAGGCCAACTCTCTATTCCATTTATTTTTTTCTGTTTATTTTCTTTTTATATTCAGTTTGTATTTCATATTTTTATATATATTCATTTTTATATGTCCATTTATTTATTAGCCTTGCTGCGGAGACGAGAACGTCGGGGGGGGGGGAGGGTCCCAGACTTGAATGCTACAGGAGGTAGTTGGCTCAACGACCTGTGTCCGAGAGGGACGGGGGGAGAGGAGGAGGATTTCTTTCTTTCTTTCATTTATATATATATAATTTATTTTTTTCTTTTCAAGGACAAGAGATGATGTATTTTTTACACAATCACAAGTGACAACAACTATCTGGTACGTACTCTTCACTGTTTCAGACAAAAACGTACCTGAGTTATTAACATTATTTCAAGTTAAATATGTTTCGGTATAATATATAATTTATAGACCTTTCGCTCGGGGTAATATTTTTTCATACGAATTCCCCTCGCTCCAAGGTCTATAAATGCTAATTGTTTTCTAGTACATATGACGTAACCGAGAACTTCGGGAATCAGTCGCAGAGCTATCGGTTATGACCAGTGGTTATGACGTATTACACGGGGGGCTTGAGTAGCAACTAGGGTTAGGGGATTTCGGAACACATGGGTTAGACGCTAATGACGTAACACGCCGCTATAAAATGAACACTAATGAGATTAGGTATGACGTAGTGAAAACTGGGGGTTGGATAAAACAATCGAAATATAGTAAGGTTAGATACAGCTAAATCAATTAAGGTTGTCCCCGAAAAAGCCAAAAGGCCGAAGCCAAGCGCGAAAAGTACGATGGGAACGACAAGTTTTAATTCCAGTTTGTGTCAAAACTAATACCCTATTGGCCGTTGATGCAAGGAAAACTTGTGGTCGAGGGCTAAAAGTTTGACAGAAATTTTATTTCAGGGTTGGATAAAAGCTAGGGTTAGGGGCTTCTGGTTAGGTATGACGTAGTGAAAACCTGGGGTTGGATAAAATTTAGGGTTAGTTAGGATGAGGGTCCCAAAGGAGCCTGAGAAATAATGACGTATGCCATAAATAATAAGTTGAATATTTAATGAGGCGGCATCCATTTGGGGTCTGGAGTGGGGGGTACTCGCAGACAAATGAACTGTCAAACTGGTGAGAAGACACAAACGCTGTAAAGAAAAATTCTATTTTATATAAGTTTCCATCATGACCTTTTCTGTCACTGTTTGTCACCTTGTCATTTTCTATTTATGTAACTAGCTAAGCTATTTAAGTCACCTTCATGTATGTATATTTATCACTCTGATGATGTTACGTGTAGTAACGAAACGTTAGTAAATATTTTCAAAATTATTTTGTATTATGGTTTTGTAAGCAGTATGCTGGGCAATAATATTTCTTACTAGCATTAGATTTCCGCCTGGTTCATCCATTGCGACGATTAAATGATAGAACAGTTGTCCTTGAACCACCAAGAGGTAACATTCCTGATTTTTATTAAATTACATTTTAATTTTTCACAGTCAGCGTCTTTTATGGCGAGGCCAATGACCTCATCAAGAGTCGCATTGGGAAGTGGTAAGTTGTTGTATTTGTTATATAAACTTGGAAAATATTGCTGTATTTTAACTTATACACCTATCGCGAAATATACAGAATCCCACGATTTCATCCATTTTACTGCGGAGGAGGCAGATACATAGCCTGGTACCCTGGCCCAATTTCAAAAGAAATATGGGCCAGGTAACCACTAATTACCGATAATCGAGCAATAAGGTGCATTTTAAAGCCTTTAAACTACCCTAACAATTCTGTTAACAACAAAATGTCAACATTTCACTCAATTATGGCTATTATTGAGGAAAAATCACAAATACATAACAGCTAGCTGATATTCCATTAACGAAAAATGTTTTCCCAGACAATCATTTTCAAAAGTCTTTTGCGTCATTTTTCGGTTTTCAAACTCACCCGACCCCCTGTCCAATGTTGTATACCATGTTTACGCAGAATTTTACGGGAATTGTTAACGTACGTGTTTCATTAGCCAACATTGTAAAGGGAGGGGGAGGGAGGGATTGTGTACATATCGTAAAATAGACGATGTTGAACGAGTATATTTAGAAAAGCTCAAGTGTCCCAACTACTTTTGAAATTGATTGTAGACTTCCAATCGTTGTTTGGTACACGTTCGTGAACCCTTAATTCGGACATACGAAGAAGACTTCTGAAGTATGCCTATTAGCTTTTCGCCTTGATCTCGTGGTTGACGAAAACATTCATGCGCACACACACACACGTACACGTACAGAACCGGGCTCATGACGTAGCGGCTATGGTTTAGCAACCAGCATTCGCAATAAGGCGGAATTCGCATATAGTTTTTGGATATGCGGTATGTCAAGTTACTCCGCTTAGCCTTAGGCTTAGCTTCCACCCCCCTCCCCCCCAAAAAAACCCCCAACAATACCACCAGATACACACAGGTTAGGCGCGTTAAGTTCATTTTAAGAAAGTTTCCAAGGGTGCCAAGCCGAGGTTGTCGCAGGTCACGCCATTACTTGAACCTAAATTTAATGAGTTTAATTTAAGAAACTCCAAACACAATTCTCTTCCCGTGGTCCCAAGGTTTGCTCTTCCCGGGCCTTGAGATATAGAGATTTTTCATGATAGGAAACCTTGGTTATGTCCTAAGGTGTTCATGACCGGTTGCTGGAAGATGCAATTGGAAAAGTAATGCGATTTTTCTATTTTTCCTTCGCCTATATTATCCTAGTACAAGCAGGCTCATAAAGTTGATGATTGACATTGTAAATTTCAGGCTTTGCATGGTCATGTGACAAATATAAAATATATTAAAATCTTGATAAAATCGATCTATCGATTAAATTTGGCATAATTAATTTTAGGATAAATTAGGACGTATGCAAATGTGTCATTTATAATTTATCTTTTTACGGTTTTACCTACTGACTATTTATTTTTATTAACTTCATTTATTAAATTTTGACTTCCTCCAAAGATCCCAAAAGTTTGCATGCTTAATTCATTTTTATTCAGTAACTTTTTATCTTAAATTTTTAGCTTAACGAACAAAAAACTCCAAACTAGGCAACCCAAATTAAGAACTCGACGTCGTTTTGATATACTGAGTCTGGTGGTTGTTTCGCCGTTTCATCAAGCTTTCCATATTTTGGAAAAGATCAAACATGAAGACAGAGAGTTCTTTTACTCGACAATCCGATGCATTCGAGAGGTGTTTTTAGGGCATACTCCCGTAGCAGGCCGTTTTTTATCCGAGAATTAGCTCTCTTTGAGGAGGTAATGGGAGATCAAGCCTTCGAAAAGATGAGAAACATGAGAAACCGGGCTGGCCCGCTTACCGAAGTCTGCATTCCTTAAATTATAGTTATTGCCGTTATCTATGAATATATCTAAAATGTTCCTTGGTAACAGCTTATTTTTGACCTTGAACATAAAGATTGCTATGTCCTGTAAACGTCTATTATACAGATTAGTCATTTTAGCTCTAACTAATAGCTCGCTATATGTAGTGTTCCACCACCATAGTGTACTCTTTCAGTATTCTTTACTGTTGAACTCTGAAGGATTATCAATTTTCTTTTTCTTTTAGATTATGGGGAAAAAAACAATGAAGATGACGTTCCCACGCGTGGAAAAATCTCCAGATGTAATGACTTACAATTATATAGTTATATAACTTATAATAGAAGCGCAAATTTGTAACACCAATTGACGGTACCGGAAAAGATGGCGGCGGTACATTTAACCACAATGCTTTGTGACCTCAAATCAGCTCAAATAACAACTAAACATTGTATAATTAATGTATAAAGTATATATTAATGTATATATAATGTATAATTAATATATAAAGGCATTTCCAAGGTTGGGCTGGATGCCGAGGATTAGAAAATATTAGCAAGCAAGGTATTTACAAAGGCACAGACAGGGGGGTTCTATTAAACCTTCCAGTTTTTACCCCATTTTTCAATTACACAGCGCAAAAAAGATAAGCATGAATAATTACTGTATTATTCATTCTTCCATTTACTTATTTCTTTATTCATTTTCATTCTTTCAAAAATTCAAAAAAGGAGCGTGCATTAGAGTTGTCGTGGCGATGGAAAGGTGGGTGGAGCAGCTAAACTATTGTTGTTGGTATTGTTTGTTGTTTTATTAAAAATGAAATAAAAAATATTTCAAAAGCAAATAGGTGAAAGCAAAAAGATTTAAGGTATTTAAGAAACACGGGAGAATGGGCAACCCCACTCCCCACGTCCATGACAATAAATAAGTATTGCATTAGGTTATCGCACAAAATGAACAAAATGAACTACGTATTTTATAAAAAAGCAGCGTGCATTAGAGTTGTCGTCGTGATGGAAAGGTGGATGGAATTGATAAACTATTGTTGTTGATATTGTGTTAAAATTTAAACGGCAGCTGTCGCCTTCCACTGGTTGGCAACCACAAAAAGGTAAAGGTATTTCTTAAATTTTTTTATAAAATATTCAATGTATTTTTAATTAAGAGCATACTAGTTATTTTGAAAAATCAACACAATTACCATTATCATCTACGTGATCATCATTCATTGTTGTCTCGACAAATTCTCGCTTGTATTACTATTTGTCACCATGTAAACTTTTAAAGAATTATATAATTTATGTTTTGTAAGTGCAGTACAGTTTCCTGTACTTTATAATTCCACCTGTACTGGACTAGAACATTTGATTATTTAAAAGCATTATTCATTTATTAATAAAACAAATGCAAAAGAACTAAATTTAATCTGTAGTCTGATTAAAAACAAACTACCTTTATTTTATAAGTGCAACTTGGTGGCAAGGATAATTGGCCGGAGGGAGCGAACAATAAAGGCCCTACAAGAAGTGACAGGCTGTCGCCTTCAGTTAGTTGGGCACAGTAAAAAGGTGAAGGTATTTCTTAGATTTGTTATAAAATATTTAATATAATTTTAACTAATAGCAGTTATTTTGAAAAATCAACACAATTATCATCATGTTCGTGATCATCATTGTTATCTCAAAGTGGAAGTTTAAGTTCAGCGGTGATTACGTTGTAAAATTTTCCTTGCTGAATAATATTCAAAACACGTTTGTTTCGCAGGTCACGCCATTACTTGAAACTAAATTTAATGAGTTTAATTTAAGAAACTCCAAACACAATTCTCTTCCTGGGATCCCAAGGTTTGCTCTTCCCGGGCCTTGAGATATAGAGATTTTGTTGTATAATAATCAATGTTTTTTTTGTTTTTTTCATGATAGCAGAAATTGGTGATGTCGCAAGCGCAACATGACCGGTTGGTCGCAGAGACCGTGAAGGAAGTAATGCGTTTTTTTTTATTTTCCCTTCGCCTATATTATCACCCTAGTACAAGCAGGCTCATAAAGTTGATGATTGACATTGTAAATTTCAATTTTAGGCTTTGCATGGTCATGTGACAAATATAAAATTTATTAAAATCTTGATAAAATCGATCTTGAAATCCTCAAAACCTTAAAGGACATAGCGGGATACACAATTTTGTTTATTTTAAATTTGGCATAATTAATTTTAGGATAAATTAGGACGTATGCAAATGTGTCATATTTATAATTTATCTTTTTACGGTTTTACCTACGGACTATTTATTTTTATTAACTTCATTTATTAAATTTTGACTTCGTCCAAAGATCCCAAAAGTTTGCATGCTTAATTCATTTTTATTCAGTAACTTTTTATCTTAAATTTTTAGCTTAACGAACAAAAAACTCCAAACTAGGCAACCCAAATTAAGAACTCGACGTCGTTTTGATATACTGAGTCTGGTGGTTGTTTCGCCGTTTCATCAAGCTTTCCATATTTTGGAAAAGATCAAATATGAAGACAGAGTTCTTTTATTCGACAATCCGATGCATTCGAGAGGTGTTTTTAGGGCATACTCCCGTAGCAGGCTGTTTTTTATCCGAGAATTAGCTCTCTTTGCGGAGGTAATGGGAGATAAATAAAGGCCCTCGAAGAAATAACAGGCTGTCGCCTTCAGTTAGTTGGGCACAATAAAAAGGTGAAGGTATTTGAAGGAGATATTTCCAAGGTGATTGGACTAGATGCTGAGAATTAGAAAATAGTAGCAAGCAAGCAACTTACAAAAAAAGCATGGACAGGGAATTTTAGCAAATGACACCATATTTCGTACGGAAGTACGATATTCTTGGAGAAGTAATGGAGGATCAAGATAATGTTAATTTTTGTTTGTTGAATGTTTAATGTTAAATAAATGTTTCGTATTTAATGAAAATCCAACAAATGTCGCAAAGCGGAATGCCAGAATTTACAGAAGACAACTGGAAAGAAGTCGAAAATTATATGGATAGCCATTGCACCGTCCAATTCAAACCCATCGCGGTTCAACTGGTAATTGTAGCAAAGGAGAGGCTCGGACCAACGAAGGAACCCCAACAAATGTTCATTAATTACGGTGGTCTACGAAACTATTGGATTCGTGCAAAAATCGAAAATCCCGAGGCACTATTCCCCAAAGAAATGAAGGGCGACGCAAGTGGGCTTCATACGCATGAGAACGAAGGAACTGAACGCTGCCACCGAACAGTTTAACTCATGAACATCTAAAATCACAAAACATCGTATATTTCACTTAAATGTTACTGTTCACTGAGCAAAAATAAGTGCTAGTCTGGGAACAACTTAGGTAGATTCGCAAACCAGCCGATGGTCCTGGAATCCTTAACGAAAATCCAACAAATGTCGCAAAGCGAAACAGTGCCAGAATTTACAGAAGACAACTGGAAAGAAGTGGAAAACGACATGGATAGCCATTGCACCGTCCAATTCAAACCCATCGCGGTTCAACTGGTAATTGTAGCAAAGGGGAGGCTCGGACCAACGAAGGAACCCCAAGAAGTGTTCATTAATTACGGTTATTACTTATTTTTCTTTCCTTTCCTTTTTGTTTTATTATACTTTTATATAATTTTTATATGTCAATTTATTTATTTATTTATTAGCCATTGCTACGGGAGAGGAGCCGAGTGGGGGGAACTCGGCGATCACAACGATCGTAGCAATCAACAATCGTTTCGCGTTTCCACATGATTGCTGATCTTAGCCATGGCTGATCGCGGCCATTGTTTTAATGGTCCGCTGTGGCCCATGGCTGATCACGGCCATTGTTTGCAGGGATGCGTACTGATCGCCAAGATCGCTGAGATTGCAAAATCACCGTTTCTCGATCGCAGCGATCATAGCGATCTTTGCGTCAGTGGTTTTCATATGACCGCTACGATCGCTGCGATCGCCGAGTTCATTTTTGGGATATCGTAGCTTGACCATACAAATTTTCTAGCTCCGATCCGATTCGCAAGCCCACAGACAGCCGTTTACCACCAATTATTTAACACATAATGATGGAGAGTTTTTTTTTTAGGTGCAGGAGAAATATAATAGCTTGAAGCGTAAACAAATTAGCCAGGAGAGGGAAATGAAGGCCATACAAAAGAAAAATAAGAGCCTGACCAATCAGGTGAAAGTACTAAAGTAAGTACGCAGACGAAGATGGAAATTCTATAAAAAACAAGACAATCCCAAATAGATTAATGTTGGTGATTTTGTTTTTCAGAAAATCTGTGAAGATTTTACACTAACTATACATATTTAGTTTTTATTTTGCGCCTTCATTTTTAAGTAATATTTAAAACATGAGCAGCAGTGTTTTATCAGATTGAAAACACGAGGCGATAGCCGAGTGTTTTAGATCTGATAAAACACGTACTGCGAATGTTTTGAATAGCTTAAAAAACGACCCATTTGGTGTAAGTTCATTGGCGTAGTAAGTTTGAAAAATAATAATGTTGTCTAAGCCGAGAAAATCAAAGCTAAAGTTTATGTAAATCAGGAGGATTTTTTATCAGATAAAAAACCACGGACATGGTACTGATTTCCTTTGTGTTTTTCTCATGAATTATTAATGAGTTTTTGAATGGTTTTTAATTGTTACAATAATAATAGTAACAGTAATTATGATTTAAAACTGTGAAAATTTTGAAAGGAATTGCTGACATTGTTAGCTCACTTTGTAAGAAGGCGGAATTCACAGATACTTTTTGGGTATGCGGAACGTTCAGTTGCTCCTCTTAGCCATGGCATTCAGCCCCCCCCCCCCCCAAAAAAAAACCCCCCAACAATACCACCAGCTACACACAGGCTAGGTGCATTAAGTTCATTTTAAGAAAGTTTCCAAGGGTGCCAAGCCGAAGTTGTCGCAGGTCACGCCATTACTTGAACCTAAATGTAATGAGTTTAATTTAAGAAACTCCAAACACAATTCTCTTCCTGGGGTCCCAAGGTTTGCTCTTCCCGGGCCTTGAGATATAGAGATTTTGTTGTATAATAATCAATGTTTTTTATTTTATTTTTCATGATAGGAGAAATTGGTTATGTCCCAAGGGGAACATGACCGGTCGGTAGCAGATGCCATTGAAAATGTAATACGTTTTTTCTATTTTTCCTTCGCCTATATTATCACCCTAGTACAAGCAGGCTCATAAAGTTGATGATTGACATTGTAAATTTCAATTTCAGGCTTTGCATGGTCATGTGACAAATATAAAATTTATTAAAATCTTGATAAAATCGATCTTGAAATCCTCAAAACCTTAAAGGACATAGCGGGATACACAATTTTGTTTATTTTAAATTTGGCATAATTAATTTTAGGATAAATTAGGACGTATGCAAATGTGTCATATTTATAATTTATCTTTTTACGGTTTTACCTACGGACTATTTATTTTTATTAACTTCATTTATTAAATTTTGACTTCGTCCAAACATCCCATAAGTGTGCATGCTTAATTCATTTTTATTCAGTAACTTTTTATCTTAAATTTTTAGCTTAACGAACAAAAAACTCCAAACTAGGCAACCCAAATTAAGAACTCGACGTCGTTTTGATATACTGAGTCTGGTGGTTGTTTCGCCGTTTCATCAAGCTTTCCATATTTTGGAAAAGATCAAACATGAAGACAGAGTTCTTTTATTCGACAATCCGATGCATTCGAGAGGTGTTTTTAGGGCATACTCCCGTAGCAGGCTGTTTTTTATCCGAGAATTAGCTCTCTTTTGCGGAGGTAATGGGAGATAAATAAAGGCCCTCGAAGAAATAACAGGCTGTCGCCTTCAGTTAGTTGGGCACAATAAAAAGGTGAAGGTATTTGAAGGAGATATTTCCAAGGTGATTGGACTAGATGCTGAGAATTAGAAAATAGTAGCAAGCAAGCAACTTACAAAAGCATGGACAGGGAATTTTAGCAAATGACACCATATATTTCGTACGGAAGTACGATATTCTTGGAGAAGTAATGGAGGATCAAGATAATGTTAATTTTTGTTTGTTGAATGTTTAATGTTAAATAAATGTTTCGTATTTAATGAAAATCCAACAAATGTCGCAAAGCGGAATGCCAGAATTTACAGAAGACAACTGGAAAGAAGTCGAAAATGATATGGATAGCCATTGCACCGTCCAATTCAAACCCATCGCGGTTCAACTGGTAATTGTAGCAAAGGAGAGGCTCGGACCAACGAAGGAACCCCAACAAATGTTCATTAATTACGGTGGTCTACGAAACTATTGGATTCGTGCAAAAATCGAAAATCCCGAAAATCCTGGAGAGTTTTTTTTTTTAGGAGCGGGAGAAATGTACCGCAATTACACGAAAAATGGTTTTCCAGGAGACGACCATCCAAAAACTAAGGAAGGCCAATAGTGGCTTGAGGAGGCAGGTGAAATGCCTAAAGTAAGTACGCAGAGTTTTTGAATGGTTTTTAATTGTTACAATAATAATAGTAACAGTAATTATGATTTTAAACTGTGAAAATTTCACACTGACTTTACTGTTTACTGCCTTAATTTCACGAATTTTTATTTATTACAATAATAATTACTATTTATTTATGAATTAAAATTGCGAAGATTTTACACTGACTTTATTCAGTTTAAATTTTACTGCGTTAATTTAATGAAGTTTTATTTGTTACAATAAACATAATAATAATTATTAGTTATCATTAAAATCTGTTAAAATGTTTTATATTTTTATCACTCATACTTTCCTAGGGTTGTAAGGGCATGGAATTCCCTTTCTAGGGAAATCAAAGTGATAGACACTAATCTAAAATTTTAAAAGTTTCAACCGCAGAGACACCAGTAGGAACATCCGCAGAGACACCAAGAGATGACACCCGCAGTTTCCAATGAGAGGTTTCAAACGCCATCACAACAAGCATGTGACGGCTACGATCCCGTACGTACTCTTCACTGCTTCAGACAAAAACCTACCAGAGGTACGTGTAGTTGACTATTGTCATTCATTTCTGGTGACATCGAGCAATTTGGTCGTTCTCCATTTCGTTTCTTCGTAAAGCCTTGTGACAATTACACGTAACGTCTCTCGTATAAAATTGACAATGGATACCATCGCGAGTGTTGACCAGAAAAAAAATTCACGATATTTCGACTTTATATCTACCATTAAAATGCGACGTTTTAGAAACGATTAATAAACGATACTTCTGTCATAAAACTCCAGTTTCAAAATATTTACAACATGTTGTACTTTACTGTACGTGGTAACACAATGTAGCAATGGGGAGGGGGTGGCGGATATTGTTTGAAGTTGAATAGTCGTGGAATATACCGCCATATTTGTTTAGATCGTGTACGTATGTGGTTAGCATTTTCATAAGCGTCTATGTTTAGCTGACGAACATTATAAGAACGGGTACAGTAATTGTTACAGTAATTTACCCATCAAATAAATAGCATTGACAATTATTAAATACAATCATACAACAACGATTGCGAGTTACTGTTAGCAAAAAGAAGAAGATATTGTATTTAGATTTTTTATAAAATTTTAAATTTAATTTATTTATTCTTTTATATAATAAATGTATATAAAGTGTATATAAGTGAGTTTAACTGCCTTGACCCATTTCTTTTCGCTTCTCGTGCTCGCTGACTGTTAAATAATACTTGGCTTCGTAAGTAAACACCGAGTTTATTAACTTTCTATGTACTTTTGTTAAAAAATTTAAATAATCTTATGTTTTGTTACAGGATTAAAATAGAATTCTTTCGTCATTCCTTTAATTTCGTCATCCTTTAATATAATTTCGTCATTCCTTGCAGAGATGCGGTCAGAACAAGTTCGCGAATACCGCAGAGCAAATTTTACGTTCAATTGAAGAAAACATCCAACGAATAGACGAGAAAAACGAACACCGCCTGATACAGTTGGCCGATGGACTAGTAATACGTAGATGCTTGCAAAAATAAATATTATTTCAAATATTGATCAGGTTACCCTCGCAAATGAGCAAAAAAATCTACATGTATTTTATATAAATTTTTAATTGTTTATTTTGTTTGTAGCGCCCCAAAAATGTGGTTCATTTGAATCTGACCGCCGAAGGGCCCGACACATACCTTCAGGCTATCCTAGACGTTGCCGGAGAGATTCTGCGGCCGTATCTGACACCGGTAAATATACTTCTACAAAAATTAAACAACTTCCCTAGTATGTTTTTTTCAGCTGTATTACCGTAGAAATGTTACAGTAAAAACTTTTCTTATTTCGTAAGATTTTAGAACTTTGTAAGACTTCGCGAAAATATTGTTGGCAATTGTTGGCGAATACACGCAGAGCAAATTTTACGTTCAATTGAAGAAAAACATCCAACGAATTACCCCTGAAATGAGGGGTTCCGGTTGTTAAGCGTATGATCGTAGCTACTGTGCAGAATGTGCGTTGTGTTCATGAATGAGGTCGTTTCTCATATATTTGTTTGAAATCGCAAATACTATATTTGCGAGAATCCTGCATAAAATGCAGATCAAATACACGTTAAAATTGTCGGAGAGAGACTGACACTGCTGGTGGTGGCACTTGACATAAACGTTCTTGAAATCCAAGGTAAATATCAATTCACGACCGCCAATATCGTCGTCGATCAGACGATCACAAGCCTTTTAAATACGAGTTGCGATTGCGAAGGCTGATTCCGTCTTTAATTGTCTTTTTCATTGTTTAAATTGTTTTACATTTATACATCAAATATAACGACAAGTCCCACCGGGATTTGTTTTGTTCATTTGCGACTATTTGTTATTCGAAATTCGTCTTGTACTTTGCTATGAAGTTTGTTTTGTGTGAATGAGACCCAGATATAATTAAACAAAGGGAAGAAGTGTAAATGAGGCGTCTAAATTTGAAGATATATGTTATTGAATAAAGGAATATGTTTGACTTTCATTATTTCACAATCTGTATGTTTTGAATCGATTAATTCAATAAAGTTAAATGAACCAATCAAAACGGAGAATCAATCCAGTTTCCCCAGAGTCTCTCCCGCTGAACAAAAAGGGGGTGACTATGGGCTCGAGATTGCCTCCACCTCAACCAGCACCACTTCCACTTCATCACCACCACCACCACAATCACCTCCTAGCTTAAACTTTTGCACCATGACCAGCAAGCCCCATTATCACCACCTTGCGTTAAAAATTAAATAAAAAATATTTTAAAAATTACCCAAAAGGTGAAAGAAAAAAGATGAAGGTATTTCTTAGATTATTTTTTTTTATAAAATATTTTTAAATGATGAAATTTTTGAAAGGAATTGCCGACATTGTTAGCTCACTTTGTAAGAAGGCGGAATTCACAGATACTTTTCGGGTATGCGGTATGTCCAGTTGCTCCGCTTAGCCATGGCGTTCAAGCACCCCCCTCAAACAATACCACCAGCTACACACAGGCTAGGTGCTAAGTCCACTTTAAGAAAGTTTCCATGGGTGGCAAGCCGAGGTTGTCGCAGTCACACCATTACGAGGATAAATTGGTGATGACCCAAGGAGAACATGACCGGTTGATGGCAGATGCTATTAAAAAAGTAATACGTTTTTTCTCTATTTTTCCTTCGCCTATATTATCACCCTAGTACAACAAGCAGGCTCATAAAGTTGACGATTGACATTGTAAATTTCAATTTTAGGCTTTGCATGGTCATGTGACAAATATAAAATTTATTAAAATCTTGATAAAATCGATCTTGGAATCCTCAAATCCTCAAAACCTTAAAGGACATAGCGGGATACACAATTTTGTTTATTGTAAATTTGGCATAATTAATTTTAGGATAAATTAGGACGTATGCAAATGTGTCATATTTATAATTTATCTTTTTACGGGTTTTACCTACGGACTATTTATTTTTATTAACTTCATTTATTAAATTTTGACTTCCTCCAAAGATCCCAAAAGTTTGCATGCTTAATTCATTTTTATTCAGTAACTTTTTATCTTAAATTTTTAGCTTAACGAACAAAAAACTCCAAACTAGGCAACCCAAATTAAGAACTGGACGTCGTTTTGATATACCGAGTCTGGTGGTTGTTTCGCCGTTTCATCAAGCTTTCCATATTTTGGAAAAGATCAAACATGAAGACAGAGAGTTCTTTTACTCGATAATCCGATGCATTCGAGGTGTTTTTTAGGGCATACTCCCGTAGCAGGCCGTTTTTTATCCGATAATTAGCTCTCTTTGCGGAGGTAATGGGAGATCAAGCCTTCGAAAAGATGCGAAAACGAGTGCATCGAGTCTCCACTCTCGAGTACATCGAGTCTCTGGCTGGAAATTGTGAGAGAGCATCAGAGGAAGATCTAAGACTTAAAGAAATTCTCATTTTTCCAGAGACAAAACGAAAAGGAAAAATTTATTAACTTATTAAATTAATTTATTAAATTTTAACTTGCAAAAAAAAGTGCAAAGTGGAACTAAAATTCACCATAAACATCATTTGATCTTTTTAGAGATGATCTACCGTTATCACATTCAAGAGTGCATGGTGTATTGAACATAATCCAGAAGCAAGCCAGTATGTGTAATGTGCTATATTTATAATTTAACCTTTTTACTGTTTTACCTACTGCAACCTCCACCCTCAACCAACACCACTTCCACTTCATCATCACCACCACAATCACAATCACATCCTCATCAATTTACATTCTTATTTTGCTTTCAGATTATGACAGTTGGTGATGACAGCTGCACAGTTAGGTATTTCGAGAGCGCCTTGCAGGGAGAAGAACGAAGCGTGCAGTTGGATGAACTTCGCCCTTTCCCACCAAAACCGTCTCGAACCTCAAAGGCCAGATTTCGAAAAGCACACAAAGCTGCAAGGTTTGTCTACACCCAGCAAGCCACTTGTGGCCACTCTGGAAAGGAAATAAATA
The DNA here is from genome assembly GCA_035771165.1 of Paragorgia papillata. Lineage (NCBI taxonomy): Eukaryota > Metazoa > Cnidaria > Anthozoa > Scleralcyonacea > Coralliidae > Paragorgia > Paragorgia papillata. The sequence goes on from JAWNZC010000216.1 coordinate 1,613,712, forward strand.
ATCATTTGCTGTCAGGGCCGTTCCGAGCGCGGGAGGGGGGACCACGACCAGCAAGCCCCATTATCACCACCTTGCGTTAAAAATTAAATAAAAAATAATTTAAAAATTTCCCCAAAAGGTGAAAGAAAAAAGATGAAGGTATTTCTTAGATTTTTTTTTTTATAAATTTTTTTAAATGACGAAATTTTTTAAAGGAATTGCTGACATTGTTAGCTTATTTTGTAAGAAGGCGGAATTCACAGATAGTTTTTGGGTATGCGGTACGTCCAGTTGCTCCGCTTAGCCATGGCGTTTAAGCCCCCCCCCCCCCAGCTACACACAGGCTAGGTGCATTAAGTTCACTATAAGAAAGTTTCCAAGGGTGCCAAGCCGAGGTTGTCCGCAGGTCACGCCATTACTTGCAACGTGTAATGCATGCATGGACAGAGCTGCCAGCCCATTTTCTAAGCAAAGCCCTATTGTTTTCCAGTCTGTTTAATAACAACAAGTTCTTTTTGAACTCTCATTCTTAATTTCCATACTGATAGCCATCGACAATTAATGCAAACTTGTTCTTGTGTGTTCAAGACTATCATTAATTCCAAGCTTTTCTTTTAAACTATAAAACTGCGTTGGTACACAAAGCCCTATTGTTTTCCAGTCTGTTTAATAACAAGTTCTTTTTGAACTCTCATTCTTAATTTCCATACTGATAGCCATGGACAATTAATGCAAACTTGTTCTTGTGTGTTCAAGACTTAATATCATTAATTCCAAGCTTTTCTTTTAAACTATAAAACTGCGTTGGACCACTTGTTATCCAGTATTGTTGCTTTAAATTTAGTGTCTATTTTCCTTTAAATAATGTATGTATAGCAAGAATTCCCTAGATAAGCCTTTTGGAATAACTGCTAATAAAAATATTGTTTAAATAATAAAATTAAAATGCATTCAAAATTAAAATGCTGTTATTGTATAGTTATGGATCTCGTAGTGCGTCTCCTCCGTCTCCTGATGGATCGAGTTCGTTTCCGTCTGTGGAAAATGAAGAACTTACAACAGAAAACTCTAAAAAATATTTCGCAGCGGCCTTTTCTCGGCCTGATCAGCTACCAGGGACATATCGAGCAGGAGGAACTGGAAAATTTCGCAACAAGAGTTTGGAAGAACTTTCTTGGAGGGGTATTTTATACGAAGGATTTTTGAGAAGGACAACGTTGTACTGATATGCTCATGCGACGATTTCGAGCCGAAGAGGAAAGTGCAAGCCCAACCTCGTCCCCAGGGCCATTTGTAGGGGCTGGGCCAAGATGGCGGCCAAAAACAAAATGGCGGGAACAAATGGCCCTGGTGGAGGCTAGCTCAAAATGCGCAGTATATTGCGCATTTTGATAACTAGAACTCAGTTCTTTACACAGTAATTATACCTAATTACAGCTAATTATTGCATGGTTTAAAATATAATTTCCCGTGCCGTGGGCAGGAACAACCGACAAGGTCAAAATACATTTTTAAAAAAAAATAAAAAAAATCAAACCGTCTGATTTACGCCATAAGCTCTTGACCAATCAGAGGCTGAGATAGCCTAGCCTCCACCAGGGCCATTTGTTCCGGCCATCTTGACTCAGTTCCCTACAAATGGCCCTGGGTACGAGGTTGGTGCAAGCCTCCATTAAGCACATTGAGAGGCGTCACAAGAACGATGAAGGAGATCAACAGTGGCGTAGCTAGAGGGGGGGCAGGGGGGGGCGACCGCCCCCCCACAGGACTTCTGAGTGTTGTTTGTCGGAAAATTTTGATGCTTGTCGGAAAATCGGATGGTCGAAGGGCACAATCGTGTTATTGTATTTTACAAATAATAACTTTTTACTTTCGGTTTTTTCAATAAACTAAATAGTATTTGTTGCGAAAAGTCAAGGGAAACGCACGAGAAGTGTCAACAAACACTTTATTTGTAAATATTTTTGTCCAACTCGATTCATATGTTATTAAAAAATAGATTATTTTGCACTGGGAGATGTACTAAAAGTTTGAAATTCTGCCTATTCCTTTGCTACGCAGGCTACTTTCTATCCGTCGACACTCGATTTAGATATCGAATATAAGCCAGTCTTTAATTATGCGGTACTATTATAGCCACGCCCATTTGACCACGCCCTTTTGTCGGAAATTTTCAATGCTCGCCCCCCCTGAGGAAATTCCTAGCTACGCCGCTGGAGATCAAACAACATATTTTGGTATTGAAAATGTAATTAAGAAATGGCTCATGGTTTAGCGTGCTCCATCGAGTTATGGATGCACGCGGGAAATTGGGAGAGCACGAAAAAATCGTAAGAGTTGGTCGAGGCGTAGCCGAGACCAACTCTAGATTTTTGAGTGCTCTCCCAATTTCCCAAGTGCATCCATAACTCGATGGAGCAGAATTAACCATGAGCCATTTCTTTTATAACATAGCATTAAATCCTTTCACAAGCCGGCGAATCGTTTTGGTTGTTGTGTTTTTCTACTTTCGTAGCCAAGTCTTTTTTGTTCACTAAAATCCAAACCAAAAGGACAGTTTAAACTCTGTTACCCAGACCCAGTTTATGTCTTCTGGGTCGTTGTTCTTTATTACTCAATAAACTTAAATGACTCGGTATTTTGATAATATAAAAGGCCATAAAAAGTCTATTTAAAACTCAGTTTTGTTTTGAAATTTTTCCCGCGCTTTTTTGCCGTGCTCCATCGAGTTATGGAGCACGCACGACAGCCAATCAAAAACGTTGCTATATCAAAGCTATAACAGTTGTTGAAACATAAAAAGTTGTCCTTATTAGGCTGGTAAAAAACATTTCTGTATCTGTTGGCAGCGTTAGCGTAAAATTAAAATGCATTCAAAATTAAAATGTTATTGTAAAGTTTATGTGTATGTGACGATCGATCGATCCAGATCACCTCCACACTCCCCTCAGTCAATGTTCTAGCACTGCCTAATCTTAGCGCTTTAGGCGATTAAGATGATTAGATTGAAAAATACTGTGGTTTTGTGCTCTATTTTTGAAACATTTTGTCCCCCAAATTAGCTTGAAATTGCTTTTATTGAGCGCAATATAATCGCTCGGAAATTGTACAGCAGCAAACTACAGTGCGTGTTTATACGGCGCCCCCTGGCCATGTGCTGTGGTTGTTTTATTACTCGTTCAAATGGCAGGGGAAAAGGTTGAACTGCGTACATTCAAAAATTGGCAAAAGAAAATGTGATCGGTCATGAATTGACGGACGATAATGGTACACAATATGTCACTAAAGTGTGGTGCAAGATCTGCCGGAACAACGAAAAAGCGATTGAGCTTCACCCTTCTTGCCGAGGTGGACAAACATGACATACATGGACAAAAGGAGATCCAAAAAAAAAAAGGAAGGAGATCAATCAGATCACGTTGAACCACCAGAAAAGGTCTAAGTTTTAGATCCATCTGTCCTTGATGATGACACAGATACTGATAGCATTACCAGTTCCACCAGCGATGTTACAGATCTGTCAGATCAGGAACTTTTTTACTCTACTATACTGATTCTGACAATTAGAATACAGAGTCAGAACTTGATATTATAGTATTGATTTTATCTTTAAATCAAAATGCACATTTAATATATTAATTAATAGCCATGTTGTTTGACATTGTTCTTTTTTATATTACTTAATATATACTGTAATTCAATAAAATTGAATTGTTAATATTTCACTTTGGATTAACACTTTTTAGGCATTTGGGTTCTACGTTTATGGCCAAATATTTTGACTTTTAACCCAGGAGCTCAATTAAGCACCTGGCTATATTTAGGAGCTCGATTGGTCAATCTCCTTTATTTTTTTCATCACAAGGCCTGAATGTATAGCAAGAATTCCCTAGATAAGCCTTCGGCTTTTGGAATAACTGCTAATAAAAATATTGTTTAAATAATAAAAATTAAAATGCATTCAAAATTAAAATGCTGTTATTGTATAGTCGATTGTATAATGACTATCACTAGGATATATGCATTGTTGGCACCAAATAGATACACCCAAAGTCTGATGTGTCCAGGCCTTGAATTTCATCGAGGACATGCATGTCCTCCGATAATCGTCATTTGGGCACTGATAGGTTCCCCCCCACCCCCCCATAATATTTAGGACACTTTCGTCCGTCGATGGAGTTTTGAGTTTTTAAATTTTCCCGATCGATCGAACGTATGATGGTAAGAAAATGTTCGGGAATAGAATATCCCAGCCAATGATTGAATTATCAGCGTGTAAATGTTTTGGCGGCCATTGCATGATCAGCCCGGAAATGCGGGCACAACTGTGCTAACCACGTGTTGAAACACTGGTGGCCATTAATTGTGCATTGACATTAAAATATGCAGAGGACATTGTTCAGTGTCGGAGTGAAGCGATCTGCATGTCCAAGCGAAGAAGACAGTCCTATATCTATATACCAGTCACTACTAATACTATAGCACATAAATGACATAATATCATGTGAATGTTAGTCACTCTTTATCATGGATTTAGTCATTTCCTGACTGTATAGGATAACAGTTTTGTCCCAGCCGAGAGAAAAATGTCCTTGGATAGCCTCATCGAAACTCATTATCAGAGGACATTTTTGTCTAATTGGATGCAAAAAGTGTAATTCAAGGCCTGTAAACTCATGCACCCATTTTTCAGATGATGAGCCTGGTAATTTAAGTTACACCGATTTGATGATTCAATTATTATTCTCAATAGAATATATATTGCACAATTAACAAACAAAAGTTTGTCTTTTTTGGATTTGATTTGTCAAGAGAACAGCTACCATAACTAATTTTGATGACTTCAGATTATGTCGATTACCGAAATAACTACATCGTTAATGATCGAACCAATAAAATTGATTATGTTTCAAGCCAATGAAAAAGCTCGCAGCATGCATATTTAATTAAGTCTAAACCAGTTGGTTATTGCCTCGAATTTTAAAACATTAAAAAATAACTTTCAAGATAAAGTTTGTGGATAAATATTAAACTTGGTGTTTTGACAAACTTTAATCTTGAATGTTATTTCGCCATGAAAAAATGAAAAACTGATACTCACTAATTCTCTAGACATTAAAATAACTAAAAACTAACAGGGTGTTAGCCAAAAAGGGAGGAAAAATCTGCATTTACCTTTTTAGCATTGGCATTTTAGTACGTTATGAAATTTTCAAATTCTATATTTTATAAAATAGTTGTTTTTGATTTGGCACACCCAAATTGGAAAAATTGCATTTAACACAAACGTACGTTTTAGCAGTAGCTAACACCCTGAAGAAATTAAATACTTTATAAAAAATTTAAGCAATACCTTTCTTGACTACTTTATGCCAAAGATGAGACTGTTTTGATTTTAAATCCGGTAGAAGTTGGAACTCTTTATAGTGTGATCAATCCACATTTTCCTAATAATTTTCTTCTGATGAGATAAGCAATTGAGGACTCAGCCTTGTCTGTGATGGTAAGATGCTCATGTGGCGACGGTTAATGTTGTCACCTAAAATAAATATATATATTGTTTAGGTCTTAAGTCTAATAGTATTGCGCAAGTACTGCCGGTACACTAGCTCAATTTCCTACTCGCTAACTATAGGTTCAGACTTCAGAGCCTGAAATAACGGTCGGACGTCAGCCGTTTTCCGACCAAATTACAGTTTCCAGACAAATTTGACAAAACAATGCAATCAGTTTTTTCAAAAAGACTGGGTCTGAGCATCCCGCAAAGAATGCGGGCTCAGTAAACACTAGCCTGGTTCCCTGGCCCAATTTCAAAAGAAATATGGGCCAGGTAACCACTAATCTCATTCTCGCGTCATCAGGGCTAAATCCACTTATGACGATTGCAGTTTTACTCATAGCCACTAAAAAACGCGCGAAATTTCAACCAATAGGAAAGCAGAAGTCTTTAGTGGTTACCTGGCCCATATTCTTTGATTGGGCCAGGGTACCAGGCTAAGTAAACACAAGATGGCGGCGTGATAGTTTTATTTGATTTGCGAAAGGTAAGTCCTTAATTTGCTTTTTAAATCACTACTGAATGACCTGCTGGAAAGTGCTTCTTGGCATATTTTAGAACAGAATTTTGTATATTAAAAGTGTTAAAATAATTTATGCAGATCAAATTTGAAAATTTCCGATCAAATTCCGTTTTGATCGGACATTTTGTCCGGACAAATTTTGAAATTATTTCAGGCTCTGTAGGTTGTGTGCAACCAATCCCGAGATTTGAAGGACAAAGATTAATTTTCACCATGTTGGATGAAATTATAATTGCAGATAATGAAAACATGCAGCAACAATGGTGTATAAAGGTGCACACTAACAACTGACAAACAGATAGAGGTAGACTAGCCAATTAGATTGCAGCATTTGCAATAGTACGTACACTCTAGTAAGTTTCAACTAAGTATAGATCGTTTTCATCTGACGTCACGGCGGCCATATTGGTGTACCAAAACAATGAAATGGCGGCCATATTGGTGTACCAAAACAATGAAATGGCGGCCATATTGGTGTACCAAAACAATGAAATGGCGGCCATATTGGTGTACCAAAACAATGGAATGGCGGCCATATTGGTGTACCAAAACAATGAAATGGCGGCCATATTGGTGTACGGTATGGGAATTAGCTCTTTCTTATTCAAATATTTCGTATTGTTTCACCACCCCAATGGGGCCACCGATCACCTGAGTGAAAACGCTATATAGATCGCGGAATATTTTAATCTCGTTCCCAGAGCTTGCGATCATTTTGTCCAGCAATGGCTCCTTGTTGTTGGTACTACTTCATGTATGCCTATTATTTAATGGGAATGCACGAGATTCGAGATGAGATTACATTTCGTTGAATTTCCCACCAACAAATTTCGCAGACAAGACGCGAAGAACGACAACAATTAATTGGGATAGCTGCTCAACAATTGTTCACTATCCCAATTTTCATTGTATCCCCATGGGATACTGAACCCAGTGATGCCCAGTATCCAAACTTAAAATCTGGTGTCCCCGGGATACTGCAAATCTCATGCCCTGACACTCTAGTAAATTTCAACTAAATATATATAATATATTATCTAAATTATCTTTTCGTGCATATTATAATTTCATTTAGTTTATTTACCAAGATTAAGTATGCATGGCTTCAATCAGCTGCTTCAATTTTTTGTTACACGACTTCTTTTTCAACTGTACATACAATTTTGTTTTATTTTCATTATATGGTGGCATCTAAAAAAAAATAGAATTTTATGTAAAATATGAAGATTTCGTATTATCAAAAAATAAATAAAAATAATAATTAACAAACAAAATTCATAAATAATAATCCACTATGTTTCTATCACAGTAGAGAGACACGCAAGTGATTTTCTATTTGTTAAAGGGTATTGGCAATAAAAAAATTAAGTTTGTCTCATTTGAAAGAACTCGTCAATTAATTGGTATAGGAAGACCTTTTACAATTTTTCTCTATCTTTCTTTTGTGTTTTGAAATATTTCGACCAAAGACAGCATGCTGTCCGCCATCTTGTTGTAACATTGGGTCTAATTAACTAGGATATTGCTGATGTCACAAGCAGGGTAAACCTGATGAAACTACTCCGTGGGTGAATTTCCAAATTTCCACGGAAGGCTTTTTAAATGTTGTGGGTCAATTTAAAATGGAAATAGCGCAACAAAATCGAGTTTCTAGCTCATCATGTCATAAGGTTGGCAAGATAAAAATTTCACTTTACCCTGCTTATGATGTCACATGCATATCGAAAATCATTGGTCAACACTCGCGATGCCATCGTGGTATCCATTGTCAATTTTATACGAGAGACGTTACGTGTAATTGTCACAAGGCTTTACGAAGAAACGAAATGGACGACGACCAAATTGCTCGATGTCACCAGAAATGAATGACAATAGTCAACTACACGTACCTCTGGTAGGTTTTTGTCGTAAGCCGTGAAGAGTACGTACGGGATCGTAGCAGTCACATGCTCGTTGTGATGGCGTTTGAAACCCCTCATTGTAAACTCTGCGGGTGTCATCTCTTGGTGTCTCTGCGGTTGAATCCCTTGAAAAGAAAAAAAGAATATAAATGTATAATAAATCAAAGAGGAAACAAAATCATAATAAAATTAATGATTGCTACAAGTTCAAGTAATGGCGTGACTTGCGACAACCTTGGCTTGCCACCCATGTTTTTTTTTAATTTATTACATACAAGAAAGGGAAATTATTGGAAAATTAAATACATAAAAAGCTTCCTGACTCAGAAAAAATAAGCGAAAGAAAGCAAAATCATGTGAAACTAAAGGAGACAATATACAAGAAACGAAAATTATTGGAAAACATGAAGTTGTCTTCTCTAGGGCTTTTATTGTTTTCCCCTTTGCCCCTATCAATCGCCCAATCATTTGATGCTAATGAAAATTATATTGAAATATTAAACATATTAAAAAATGTTTACTTACGAAGCAAATTATTCTTAACAGTTGGTGAGCAAGAGAAGCGAAAAGAAATGGATCAATGGTTGCTGATTGTTCTCCTCTTTCAGTGGTTCCCCGTTGTTCTCGTTCACTCTCCTGCGACGTGGATGCAATGGTTCCTGATTGTTCTCCCCTTGATTTTCTTCGGACTAGACTGGCTTTTTTCGAAGGTGGTCATGTCAAAACCTCTTTTTTGGTGAGCGAGTTGCTGTCGCTTTGAAACCTTGGATTTTCTTGGTTTTAATGGGCTACCCTTACCCACGTTTTGTAGTGGTTGTCTTTTTCTTTGCTGGCGAACACTGGATAACGACGATGGGGGTAGGACTTGCACTCCTGACCCCCCTCTGATAGCTGCGCGTTTATATTCTTCTTGTCGAACACGCCTGTGGTGAAGAGAAAATTCAAGAAATTATGAGATGTAATTATACATTCTGAATAATTAGCGTTGGCATTAAAAAAAGAATATGCATTGTTTACTTTTCCATGTGTATAGCCTTTTTACTCACTCATCCCCCACATACCCTCCTACATCCAAGACACTACTGACATTCTCAAACGAACATTGTCTCTTAATAACAACAACTCACCTACTGATTTAATACTTATTACTATGATGTCAACAGCTTGTACGCAAACATATCAAATGATGAAGGCATATTTAAGCCTGCATTGATATGCTTAAGATGCACATAATAGTTGACATGCATCAACACAAAATACATTAATTATAAACCTCGACTTTTACTTACATCCAACAATTTACTAATATGCCTACATAATCCCACAACTACCCCTAAGGACAATGACTATCCACCTTTCCATATGCAACATAGCCGGAAGCTACTTGCGCTTTTTATTCAAATTCCCTTTAATCTCTTCCTCATTCTTCAACAATAATTACATGACTAAAACTCCTTTGTGGTTCCATTAACTACACTCAAACTTATAAAAAAACACCAAATTAATATGCAGCAACTATTCGAGAGCATGTGCCGGATCAGCCTTTAAATTATTTCATCGTTCTCATAGCAACGTTATTTACATTAATCACTACATTCCTTGCTCGTTTGTTGACAAAAAAGCCATTGGATTTGGTGTCCACAGACAACTCATTACCACTACAGTGTCAGCGATCACTTCACTTTCACGGTAATACTGTACTTCATGCTAGCTCGAATATATCGTTGTTCGTGGTATAGAATGAGGTTTTGCATTTCTACAATAAATTCTCATCAACATTAACATGTCATGTTTAATTTCAGCCTCGCCATCACGTGACAATGCTTTGTGATACCCCTCCCCCACGTGACCATTGTTCAAACACCCCCACCCCCCGAAATGTCACGTATTTTGTGTATGGCCCCTTAGTAAAAGAAAACAGCCAGATAGTCTTGTCTGACAACTTAATTGCAAAATATACTCACCAAAGTCCATTGTACAATGTACATTTACATTCTAGCTTCCTTCACAGGCAAGTCTCTATGGAGTCAGAAGATTGGGGTTGCAGTTTTCCACCTGGGTGGGCAGGTACGATGGTCAAGTGTTTGCAGCATCAGTGTCAGAACTATATTCACCGAGTTTTATTAATCGACCATGGTCGGATCGTCTAAAAACATCAAATATCTGATGAATTTCAATTCTAGGCCCTTCCAGACTACTCCAAGTCAAGAGAATTAAATTACTTCATGATTATTTTTTTCAATTTTAAATTGTGATTTAAGACATTTTTTTCTAGCGAGGAGAGCCTTCTTTTCCTTATTTCTTCACTGAGAGAGAGGAAGAAAAGTAGGCTCTGCTGTATTCGTGACTGGTTTCGTCCAAGCAACTGACATGCATGCGCCATGTAAACCAGTCACTAATACAGAAGAGCCTACTTTTCTTCCTCTCTCTCAGCGAAGAAATAAGGAAAAGGCTCTCCTCGCAGGTTATTTTAAATTAGACAAAAACCAAAGATATATTAAAGTTTCAGGGCTTGAAGAAATTTGCGCTATCCCGATATCCACGGGAACTAGATTTTAGTTTTGGATACTAGAAGTCTTAATTTCAGTATCCCAACGGGATACAATAAAAATTTTGATAGCGCACAGCCACAGAATGTGAAGTAACGATGTGAAGCAACGTCTTACATTGTAATAATGTCTTACAATGTAATGTCTTACAATGTAGCATAATATTATTCAGAAGTGGGATACTACATTGCAAGGAGGGATACCAAAATTCAGAAACCTGGTATCCCACTTGGATACTGCCGAAAATTTAAAATTTCAAGCCGCGAGTTTTCCTCAAATGTTCATCTTTTTTTAAAAAAAAAGTCGTTTTAGATCCAAAATTTGCCAGATCGATTAACCAGTCTAATTATTATATAAAACAAACGGAAATATCTCAAGAACAAAGCAAGGAAACAAAAAAACAGCAAAAGATGTAACTATCACTTCAAAAGTACTTTCAAATAAGACAAACTTAATTTTCGTCTCATAAACACTTTAAAGCAGAACAATTAACTTTGACCCTTAAAGCCTGGCCAAACGCTTTCAACATTTCATGCAACATCGTTCAATATTGTTGAACGCATGTTGAACGAAAATTTGAACATGTTCAAATTTCGTTCAACAACATTCAACACCATTCAACATTATTCAAGAGGGTGGCCTAACGCTTTCAACATTTCATGCAACATCGTTCAATATTGTTGAACGCATGTTGAACGAAAATTTGAACATGTTCAAATTTCGTTCAACAACATTCAACACCATTCAACATTATTCAAGAGGGTGGCCTAACGCTTTCAACATTTCATGCAACATCGTTCAACATTGTTGAACGCATGTTTGAACGAAAATTTGAACATGTTCAAATTTCGTTCAACATCATTCAAGAGGGTGGCCAAACGCTTTCAACATGTTGAATCACGGTTGAATTCAACGATGTCGAACGATGTTGAATGAAATGTTGAAAGCGTTTGACCAGGCCTTTAAGGGCGGCGGCATCCGACTTGTAAGTCTTCTCCATTTTACTTTCGCTATTTAACATCAAACTATTTAACTCTTTGCAAGAAAACCCCATCAACGGGAAAGGATTACGACAAAAGACAACGTTTCGATGCGGTTAAAGTAGAAAACTGCTTTACTAAAACGTATTTTAAAACAGCCATGCGACATCAATACATGTGTCACGTTCAAACATTTACCTTGGCTTGGGCGCTGAATAAAACGCCAAATGCTGAGTGGAGAAGTCCAAAATTGATTCCCAGTTACAGTTTACCATCTAAGGAATGTTTCCCAACTATTAGAAAGAAACCAAAACGAAGGATGGATGAGGATTTTGTGGATTCAAAAACACTTCCCACACAGTTTAATATCCACCCACGCCATTATCTTCTCCGAGCTTTAATAAAATTTCCCATCATCCTCTCGGCTTGAGCCCGCAAAAAGTCTGTTTGAGCATGCGCCCTCATGTCCCTTATACTCCATAGGCTCATTAATAATTCATATATTTAAATTATATATACTAATTTATACCTGATAGTTTATTAAACGGTACAGAAATATTAAAGTATACCACTTTCATAATAGCGACTAATTTGAATATTCTTTTATGTGCATCTTAATAAGCCTTTCTGGCCTCGTTTGCGAGTCTGCAATTCAAAAGAATCTTTGCTTCATAACGAGGCCAGAAAGGCTCATTAAGATGCACATAAAAGAATATTTAAACTAGTGGCCATTATGAAAGTGGTCTATAGAGCGTTTTCATCGGACGTCACGGCGGCCATATTGGTGTACCAAAACGATGAAATGGCGGCCATATTGGTGTACGGTTATTACGGAATTAGCTCTTTCTTATTCAAATATTTTGTATTGTTTCACCACCCCAATGGGGCCACCGATCACGCGAGTGAAAACGGTCTATAGGTTATCTTGAGGCCACGAGGGGATATGTGATTTATTCACCAAGGGCGAATAAACACGTATCCCCGAGGTTGACAGGAGTCACAATATATAAAAGGAATATTGAGGGGGAATATCAGAGGGGAATATTAATCTATTGTTTTAATTGCCAGGTTATTGAATATACTCCCTGAAAAGAACAAAGGAAACCGAGGCATGTGAAAATTTAATATTCAATAAACGACGCAAATATTAAAATGAAATAATTTTTAAATCAAATAAATTAAACTCCAGACAAATTTCACCTGGGGGAGTGGGGCAAAAACGTTTGCAAAATCAGTATTGAACATCACTCGAGGGGGGGGGGGGGGTACCATGGACCTCTCAACGAAAATTTTTGGTTTCTGATAACTCTGAAATGGCATTTCCTGCATTTGGACAATGTAACAAATTTCATCTAAATAAGCAGTTTTTAATTTTAATTGCGACAACCCTAAAAATTATTGCAGGAAATGCCTTTTCATATCAGAGACCGAAGAATTTTCCAGGGTGGGGGCAATGGGGCATGTCCCAGTTCCCCTAGGAAGGGGGCCTCTCCACCCAACCATTTTGCCCCAGGCTTCCAGAGTCATCTCTCTGTAGGAGTGCTAATTCATTTCCACTTCTCATGGTTCAAATGTGATTTTAAACCTTTATATCTTGGACAAAAATCCTAATTGCACCCTTGATAAATTGTGCATTGCCACTGATCACCACCACTTTGCCTCAGGCCTACAGGCATCTCTGCGTGGTTGGAAAATTTTACCCCCCCCCCCCCCCCCCCCCCCCCCCCCCCCCCCCCCCCCCCACCTTCAGTAGCCCTGCTGATCACTGGGAATCAACACAATATCATGCAAACTATTTTGTCAGTATTTTTTTTTTTAAATGAAAATCTATGGTAGAAACTCCAGTAATAAATTTAAATTTTTAAAAGAATGGGTCAGTTGAAACTTATTTTGAAGGCAGTGAGCAATTTTGATCTGATAACCTATTAATACTGTATTAGTATTAAGTCTGGCTTCCATTTGGTCATTGGCAGGTCACTAGCAGAGTTGCTGGGATAGGATTTATTCTATCCCATCAACCGTGAGCAACCCACCAACAACCAAATGGCAACCAGGCTTTACAAATATATTTAATTTTAGAAACTTGAATTATTTAATTTATACACACAAATCTGACAGACACATGCATTTTTTTTGAGCGATTTTTATTGAATTCTCATCTTGGACTTTCCGAGATACCATTGGAAACCGCCATATTTTGCTAACACAAAATCTCATCAAAAACCACCAGTCTTCAGCCTGGATTGGAAGTATATTACCACGACAAATGAAACTTCAGCCACCATTTTTCTTGTCCAGATTGGAAACCATTGCAAAATCCATGAAAACATTTTTGGATGCGAAAACTTGCATGCTTGCTGTTCAGGGGGCGGACCAGGATTTTTTGGGGGTTGACACCTCTAGGGGGGTCCAGGGGTATGCTCCCCCTGAAAATTTTTGATTTCTGATACCCTGAAATGCTATTTCCTGCATTTTTTGGGCAGTTTAATAACACACAATATTAGGACCAGGAGGAGATTCTTCCCAAAGTAAATAAGCATACATTACATTAAGGTAATACATGTATATATTTTCAACCGGGGGGGTTGCAACCCCCATAATAGCCCTGGATCCACCCCTGCTGTTTGATGATGCATGCGCATGCAGTGCTCTGCTGACCAGTAATAGTAGTATTGCAGGCTCAGAATTATCAAACAATACACAAATTAACATACTTTAGTATACAATACAAATAAATATACAACATACATTATAATTCATTTTGCAATACAGTACTTTATTATATATAAATAGAGTGTTTTATTGATTTTTCCGCCACTAATAAAAGTGATAATCTCACATGTGCGATTATTTATGATAATCTCATGTGACGATTATCGCTGAATCAGCATTATAGTTTAATGCAATTTTTGGAAGGCAATAGGACAATTTTTTTATATAATAAACAGAACAATACATGTATGTTTGGAAATATGAAATTTATTTCTCGTGTTGAACAGGATATGTCACTCGTTCGCTTTTTTTTCTAGTATTATATTTCCCCCCCATTTTTCTTCGTGATTTTCCTGAAAATATACGTGATTTAAAGCTCTGCTTTGCCTCTCGACTGCAAGTTCAGTTATTTCGTCAACAAAAACACAAAGATATTAATATTTCGCTCAGTATTTCATCTCTTTTCTCGCTAGGAAGAACAAATGACTTTCAGGGCGGCATCCGACTCCGAAGTCTTTATATGTATTTTACTCTCGCTTGAAAACGCCAAACTATTTAACTCTTTACAAGAAAAACTCACCAACGGGAAAGGATTACGACAAAAGAAAACGTTTCGGTAAAGTTGAAGCGGAGAACAGGTTTACCAAGACATTTTTAAAGACAGTTATTATACAACACTTTACATGTGACACGTTCAGATATATACCTTCACTTGGATGCTGAATAAAACGCCAAATTCAGAGGGAAAAAGACCAAAATTGTTTCCTGGTCACAGCTTGGCATCTAAGGAATCTTCCCCAACTATTAGAAAGAAACCAAAACGACGGATGGATGAGGATTTTGTGGATTCAAAAACACTTCCCACACAGTTTAAAATTCCACCCACGCCATTATCTTCTTCGAGCGTTAATAAAATTTCCCAGCATCCTCTCTGGGCTTGAGCGCGCAAAAAAACTGTCTGAGCATGCGCCAATGCTTCGGATTGGGGGGGGGGGGGCAAATAAATAATAATTTAAATAATTTTCGGCTAATTTTATTATTGCTTTTTAGATACTTTAATTATTAAAACAAATACTGAAAAACAATAAAAACTATTTAATATAATATACGATAAGCGGCAAAAACCATATACGGATCGTTTTCACTCACGTGATCGGTGGACCCATGGGGGTGGTAAAACAATACGAAATATTTGAATAATAATAGCGCTGTACACTAATGGTACACCAATATGGCCGCCGTGACGTCAGGTGAAAACGATCTATACTTCATAAATGATAACCAGGCAAGGGTGGCAAAGGGTGTGACCTCCACCCCCCTTCTTGGGGGAGCACCTAAAACATGTAATTTAATTAAGTCCTCCTCATGCAAGAAATGCCTTTTGGAGACCCAAAGTTGAAGAATTTCCTGAAGGGGGCATGCTCCTACCCCCCTAGATTTTTCTTGTCACTTTTTGCGAAAAATAATCCCCCTTTCAAAAATCCTGCTTGCACCCTTGATTAATTGTGCATTGCACTGTTCACCAAGGTGGAGGCTCCTTTACTAGTCAGCCCTAGGGGAAAATTCCCACCCCCCTCAGTAGCCCTGCTGATCAATAGGAATGTGAGCTCGTCCAAAAACAAATACTGAATAACAATACAAACTATTATATATAATATACGATAAGCGGCAAAAACCATACTTCATAAATGAAAACCAGCCAAGGGTGGCAAAGGGTGCGACGTCCACCTCCCTTTTTTTTTTGGGGGGGGGGGGGGGGGGGCGGGCAAATGTAATTTAATCAAAACTTTCATATTTCGGTCGAAGTCCTCATAATGCAGAAAATGCCGTTTTAGAGACCCAAAGTTAAAAAACTTCTCAGAGGCTGATACACCTGGACCCCGTTTTGTTGCCATTGTGCAAAAAAGTAACCCCCCCCCCCCCCACACACACACACACCCCTTCAAAACTCCTGCTTGCACCCTTGATAAATTGTAATCATTGCACTGATCACTAGGCCCACAGAGTGACTGGAGGGTGAAAATGGTTGCAGACCCCTTACTAGTGGACCCTGGGGCAAATTCCCACCCCACCCCCCTCAGTCAGGCTGGCCAATCACTGGAAATGTGAGCTTGTCCAACATGATATAAATTATTTTGTCAGTATTTTTTTAAATGAAAATCTATGGTAGAAACTCCAGTAATAAATTTCAATTTGTGAAATAATGGGTCAGTAATGAGACTGATGATTTTGAAGGCACTGAGCAATTTTGATGTGATAAGCTATTTAATATTAGTATTAAGTCTAGTTTCCATTTGGTCATTGGCAGGTCACTAGAGGTTGTTGGCAGTTGCTGGGATGATTTATTTTATCCCAGCAACTGCAAGCAACCCCTAGCAACAATCAAATGGAAACCTGGAAACTTGAATTTAATTTATACACACAAATCAGACAGACACCATCAGACACATGCATTTTTTTTTAGTGATTTTTATTGAGTAATTCTTGTCTTGGACTTTCCGAGATACCATTGGAAACCGCCATGCTTTGGTGACACAAAATCTCATCAAAAACCACCAGTCTTCAGCCTGGATTGGAACTATAACCACAACAAATGAAACTTCAGCCACCATTTTTCTTGTCCAGATTGGAAACCTGCGTACTTCCTTTAGGCATTTCACCTGCCTCATCAAGCCACTTTTGGCCTTCCTCAATTTGTAAATGGTCGTCTCCTGGAAAACCAATTTTCGTTTTATTGCAGTACATTTCTCCCGCTCCTAAAAAAACAACTCTCCATCATTATGTGTTAAATAATTGGTGGTAAACGGCTGTCTGTGGGCTTGCGAATCGGATCGGAGCTAGAAAATTTGTATGGTCAAGCTACGATATCCCAAAAATGAACTCGGCGATCGCAGCGATCGTAGCGGTCATATGAAAACCACTGACGCTAAGATCGCTACGATCGCTGCGATCGCGAAACGGTGATTTTGCAATCTCAGCGATCTTGGCGATCAGTACGCATCCCTGCAAACAATGGCCGTGATCAGCCATGGACCACAGCGGACCATTAAAACAATGGCCGTGATCGGCCATGGCTAAGATCAGCAATCATGTGGAAACGCGAAATGATTGTTGATTGCTACGATCGTTGTGATCGCCGAGTTCCCCCCACTCTCGTCTTCTCTCCCGTAGCAAGGCTAATAAATAAATTGACATATAAAAATTAATATATAAAAGTATAATAAAACAAAAAGGAAAGAAAATAAGTAATAACCGTAATTAATGAACACTTCTTGGGGTTCCTTCGTTGGTCCGAGCCTCCCCTTTGCTACAATTACCAGTTGAACCGCGATGGGTTTGAATTGGACGGTGCAATGGCTATCCATGTCGTTTTCCACTTCTTTCCAGTTGTCTTCTGTAAATTCTGGCACTGTTTCGCATTGCGACATTTGTTGGATTTTCGTTAAGGATTCCAGGACCATCGGCTGGTTTGCGAATCTACCTAAGTTGTTCCCAGACTAGCACTTATTTTTGCTCAGTGAACAGTAACATTTAAGTGAAATATACGATGTTTTGTGATTTTAGATGTTCATGAGTTAAACTGTTCGGTGGCAGCGTTCAGTTCCTTCGTTCTCATGCGTATGAAGCCCACTTGCGTCGCCCTTCATTTCTTTGGGGAATAGTGCCTCGGGATTTTCGATTTTTGCACGAATCCAATAGTTTCGTAGACCACCGTAATTAATGAACATTTGTTGGGGTTCCTTCGTTGGTCCGAGCCTCTCCTTTGCTACAATTACCAGTTGAACCGCGATGGGTTTGAATTGGACGGTGCAATGGCTATCCATATAATTTTCGACTTCTTTCCAGTTGTCTTCTGTAAATTCTGGCATTCCGCTTTGCGACATTTGTTGGATTTTCATTAAATACGAAACATTTATTTAACATTAAACATTCAACAAACAAAAATTAACATTATCTTGATCCTCCATTACTTCTCCAAGAATATCGTACTTCCGTACGAAATATGGTGTCATTTGCTAAAATTCCCTGTCCATGCTTTTGTAAGTTGCTTGCTTGCTACTATTTTCTAATTCTCAGCATCTAGTCCAATCACCTTGGAAATATCTCCTTCAAATACCTTCACCTTTTTATTGTGCCCAACTAACTGAAGGCGACAGCCTGTTATTTCTTCGAGGGCCTTTATTTATCTCCCATTACCTCCGCAAAGAGAGCTAATTCTCGGATAAAAAACAGCCTGCTACGGGAGTATGCCCTAAAAACACCTCTCGAATGCATCGGATTGTCGAATAAAAGAACTCTGTCTTCATGTTTGATCTTTTCCAAAATATGGAAAGCTTGATGAAACGGCGAAACAACCACCAGACTCAGTATATCAAAACGACGTCGAGTTCTTAATTTGGGTTGCCTAGATTGGAGTTTTTTGTTTGTTAAGCTAAAAATTTAAGATAAAAAGTTACTGAATAAAAATGAATTAAGCATGCAAACTTTTGGGATCGTTGCAGGAAGTCAAAATTTAATAAATGAAGTTAATGACCCCCCCTGATAGCTGCGCGTTTATATTCTTCTTGTCGAACACGCCTGTGGTGAAGAGGAAATTCAAGAAATTATGAGATGTAATTATACATTCTGAATAATTAGTGTTGGCATTTAAAAAAGAATATGCGTTGTTTACTTTTCCGTGTATAGCCTTTTACTCACCTATCCCCCACATACCCTCCTACATCCAAGACACTACTGACATTCTCAAACGAACATTCTCTCTTAATAACAACTCACCTACTGATTTAATACGTATTACTATGATGTCAACAGCTTGTACGCAAACATATCAAATGATGAAGGCATATTTAAGCCTGCATTGATATGCTTAAGATGCACATAATAGTTGACATGCATCAACACAAAATACATTACTTATAAACCTCGACTTTTACTTACATCCAACAATTTACTAATATGCCTACATAATCCCACAACTACCCCTAAGGACAATGACTATCCACCTTTCCATATGCAACATAGCCGGAGGCTAATTGCGCTTTTTATTCAAATTCCCTTTAATCTCTTCCTCATTCTTCAACAATAATTACATGACTAAAACTCCTTTGTGGTTCCCATTAACTACACTCAAACTTATAAAAAAACACCAAATTAATATGCAGCAACTATTCGAAAGCATGTGCCGGATCAGCCTTTAAATTATTTCATCGTTCTCATAGCAACGTTATTTACATTAATCACTACATTCCTTGCTCGTTCGTTGACAAAAAGGCCATTGGATTTGGTGTCCACAGACAACTCATTACCACTACAGTGTCAGCGATCACTTCACTTTCACGGTAATACTGTACTTCATGCTAGCTCGAATATATCGTTGTTCGTGGTATAGAATGAGGTTTTGCATTTCTACAATAAATTCTCATCAACATTAACATGTCATGTTTAATTTCAGCCTCGCCATCACGTGACAATGCTTTGTGATACCCCCACCCCCTTGTGACCATTGTTCAAACACCCCCACCCCCCGAAGTGTCACGTATTTTGTGTATGGCCCCTTAGTAAAAGAAAACAGCCAGATAGTCTTGTCTGACAACTTAATTGCAAAATATACTCACCAAAGTCCATTGTACATTTACATTCTAGCTTCCTTCACAGGCAAGTCTCTATGGAGTCAGAAGATTGGGGTTGCAGTTTTCCACCTGGGTGGGCAGGTACGATGGTCAGGTGTTTGCAGCATCAGTGTCAGAACTATATTCACCGAGTTTTATTAATCGACCATGGTCGGATCGTCTAAAAACATCAAATATCTGATGAATTTCAATTCTAGGCCCTTCCAGACTACTCAAAGTCAAGAGAATTAAATTACTTCATGATTATTTTTTTCAATTTTAAATTGTGATTTAAGTCATTTTTTCTAGCGAGGAGAGCCTTCTTTTCCTTATTTCTTCACTGAGAGAGAGGAAGAAAAGTAGGCTCTGCTGTATTCATGACTGGTTTCGTCCAAGCAACTGACATGCATGCACCATGGAAACCAGTCACTAATACAGAAGAGCCTACTTTTCTTCCTCTCTCAGCTCAGCGAAGAAATAAGGAAAAGAAGGGTATTGCTCACAGGGTATTTTAAATTAGACAAAAACCAAAGATATATTAAAGTTTCAGGGCTTGAAATTTGCGCTATCCCGATACCACGGGATACTAGATTTTAGTTTTGGATACTAGAAGTATTGATTTCAGTATCCCAACGGGATACAATAAAAATTTTGATAGCGCACAGCCACAGAATGTGAAGTAACGTCTTGCAATGTAACGTAATATCTTACAATGTAACGTAATGTCTTACAATGTGACGTAATGTCTTACAATGTAGCGTAACGTCTTACATTGTAACGTCTTACGTTGTAACGTAATGTCTTGCAATGTAACGTAATGTCTTGCAATGTAACGTAATGTCTTGCAATGTAACGTAATGTCTTGCAATGTAACGTAATGTCTCACAATGTAACGTAATGCCTTACAATGTAACGTAATGTCTAATTACAATGTAATGTAAAATCTTATAATGTAGTGTAATATTATTCAGAAGTGGGATACTACATTGCAAGGAGGGATACCAAAATTCAGAAACCTGGTACCCACTTGGATACTGCTGAAAATTTAAAATTTCAAGCCGCGAGTTTTCCTCAAATGTTCATCTTTTTTTAAAAAAAAAGTCGTTTTAGATCCAAAATTTGCCAGATCGATTAACCAGTCTAATTATTATATAAAACAAACTGAAATATCTCAAGAACGAAGCAAGGAAACAAAAAACAGCAAAAGATGTAACTATCATTTCAAAAGTACTTTCAAATAAGACAAACTTAATTTTCGTTTCATAAGCACTTTAAAGCACAATTAACTTTGACCCTTAAGGCCTGGCCTAACGCTTTCAACATTTCATGCAACATCGTTCAACATTGTTGAACGCATGTTGAACGAAAATTTGAACATGTTCAAATTTCGTTCAACATCATTCAACAGGGTGGCCAAACGCTTTCAACATGTTGAATCACGGTTGAATTCAACGATGTTGAATGAAATGTTGAAAGCGTTTGGCCAGGCCTTTAAGGGCGGCGGCATCCGACTTGTAGGTCTTCTCCATTTTACTTTCGCTATTTAACATCAAACTATTTAACTCTTTGCAAGAAAACCCCATCAACGGGAAAGGATTAAGACAAAAGACAACGTTTCGATGCGGTTAAAGTAGAAAACTGCTTTATTAAAACGTATTTTAAAACAGCCATGCGACATCAATACATGTGTCACGTTCAGATATTTACCTTGGCTTGGGCGCAAAATAAAACGCCAAATGCTGAGTGGAGAAGTCCAAAATTGATTCCCAGTTACAGTTTACCATCTAAGGAATGTTTCCCAACTATTAGAAAGAAACCAAAGCGAAGGATGGATGAGGATTTTGTGGATTCAAAAACACTTCCCACACAGTTTAAAATTCCACCCACTCCATTATCTTCTTCGAGCTTTAATAAAACTTCCCATCATCCTCTCTGCTTGAGCCCGCAAAGACTATTTGAGCATGCGCCCTTATACTCCATAGACTCATTAATAATTCATATCTTGAAATTATATATACTAATTTTATATACTAAATTATATATACTAATTTATACCCCCGAGTTTATTAAACCGTACAGAAATATTAAAGTGTAGATCGTTTTCACTCACGTGATCAGTGACCCCATTGGGGTGGTCAAACAATACGAAATATTTGAATAAGAATGGAGTTTAATTCCCATAGGATAAAGATGGTACACAAATAGCTATTTCATTGCTTTGATACACCAATATGGCCGCTGTGACTTCAGATGAAAACGATCTATATATAGGTTACTGAGTATCTCATAGTCAATCGAGATATGGTCTGGAAACTCAGCAAACTTCAAAGCGCCTATAATGAGCTGGGATTTGATGTTGAACTGTACTTACACCGTGCACATCACTTGTTTTAGGTTTATTAATATTTAAATAGCACGGTTGAGTGACTGAACTGAAACGTTGCTATTGGACAATTCGTTCATTATACTAAAATACAATGTGTTCACATGACCGTGCACAAAACTGCATAAAGGCAAACACAAAGATAGACCAAAAAGCAAAGACTTTAGCTGAGTTTCCAGACCATAATCTTGATTGACTATGGTTATCTTGAGGCCTCGAGGGGATATGCGATTTATTCACTGAGGGCGAAGTCCAAGGTGAATAAACACATAATCCCCGAGGTTGACAGTATAAAGTTGGCAATATATAAAAGAAATATTGAGGGGTCAATATTAATCTATTGTTTTAATTGCCGGGCTATTGAATATACTCCCTGAAAAGAACAAAGGAAACCGAGGCATGTGAAAATTTAATATTCAATAAACGAAGCAAATATTAAAATGAAATAATTTTTAAATCAAATAAATTAAACTCCAGACAAATTTCACCTGGGGGAGTGGGGGAAAAACGTTTGCAAAATCAGTACTGAACATCACTGGAGGCAGGGGGGGGGGGAGGAGTCTTTAATTTTAATTGCGACAACCCTAAAAATTATTGCAGGAAATGCCTTTTCATATCAGAGACCTAAGAATTTTCCCGGAGGGGGGGCAATGGGGAATGCCCCAGTTCCCCTAGGAAGGGGGCCTCTCCACCCAACCATTTTGCCCCAGGCCTCCAGAGTCATCTTTCTGTACAGGAGTGCTAATTCATTTCCACTTCTCAGGTTTCAAATGTGATTTTAAACCTTTATATCTTGGACAAAAATCCTAATTGCA
This sequence comes from Paragorgia papillata, assembly GCA_035771165.1. Lineage (NCBI taxonomy): Eukaryota > Metazoa > Cnidaria > Anthozoa > Scleralcyonacea > Coralliidae > Paragorgia > Paragorgia papillata. Next base: position 1,636,720 of record JAWNZC010000216.1, read on the forward strand.
CCCTTGATAAATTGTGCATTGCCACTGATCACCACCACTTTGCCTCAGGCCTACAGTCATCTCTGCGTGGTTGGAAAATTCTAACCCCCCCCCCCCCCTTCAGTAGCCCTGCTGATCACTGGGAATCAACACAATATCATGCAAACTATTTTGTCAGTATTTGTTTTTTAAATGAAAATCTATGGTAGAAACTCCAGTAATAAATTTCAATTTTTAAAATAATGGGTCAGTTGAAACTTATTTTGAAGGCAGTGAGCAATTTTGATCTGATAACCTATTAATACTGTATTAGTATTAAGTCTGGCTTCCATTTGGTCATTGGCAGGTCACTAGCAGAGTTGCTGGGATAGATCCCATCGACCGCGAGCAACCCACCAACAACCAAATGGCAACCAGGCTTTACATTGAAATATATTTAATTGAATTTATAAACTTAAATTATTTAATTTATACACACAAATCAGACAGACACCATCAGACAAATGCATTTTTTTTTGAGTGATTTTTATTGAGTAATTCTTGTCTTGGATTTGATCGAGATACCATTTGGAAACCGCCATATTTTGCTCACACAAAATCTCATCAAAAACTGCCAGTCTTCAGCCTGGATTTGAATGATTGGAAGTATAACCACGACAAATGAAACTTCAGCCACCATTTTTCTTGTCCAGACTGGAAACCATTGCAAAATCCATGAAAACATTTTTGGATGCGAAAACATGCAGTGATGCTTGCTGTTTGATGATGCACGCGCATGCAGTGCTATGCTGACCAGTAATTGTAGCATTGCAGGCTCAGAATTATCAAACAATACACAAATTAACATATATTACTGTACAATACAAATAAATATACATATACAATATACATTATAATTCATTCCGCAGTACACCACTATAATTTTTTTTTTATTTTGTGATTATTTCTTTAGCTTGCTTTATCACTTCCAAGTTTTTGGGACGTTTCTCCGATTTTTTAAATTTTTCTTCTGATATTTCTTTTTATCATTACCAAGTTTCTAAAAATTTTCATTTATTAAAATTTTTATTCTTTCGTGATTTTTTTCTGATATATTTCTCCCCATTTTTCTTCGTGATTTTACTGAAAATGTACGCGATTTAAATCTCTGCTTTATCTCTCCTCGAGTCCTCGACGGCAAGTTCAGTTATTTCGTCAACAAAATCCAAAGATATTAATATTTCGCTCAGTATTTCATCTCTTTTCTCGCTAGGAAGAACAAATGACTTTCAGGGCGGCATCCGACTCCGAAGTCTTTATATGTATTTTACTCTCGCTTGAAAACGCCAAACTATTTAACTCTTTACAAGAAAAACTCACCAACGGGAAAGGATTACGACAAAAGAAAACGTTTCGGTAAAGTTGAAGCGGAAAACAGCTTTACTAAGACATTTTTTGAGACAGTTATACAACACTTTACATGTGACACATTCAGACATTTACCTTGGCTTGGATGGTGAATAAAACGCCAAATTCAGAGGGAGAAAGACCAAAATTGTTTCCTGGTCACAGCTTGGCATCTAAGGAATCTTCCACAACTATTAGAAAGAAACCAAAACGACGGATGGATGAGGATTTTGTGGATTCAAAAACACTTCCCACACACTTTAAAATTCCTCCCACGCCATTATCCTCTTCGAGCTTCAATGAAATTTCCCATCATCCTCTCTGGGCTTGAGCCCCCAAAAAACTGTCTGAGCATGCGCCAAGGCTTCGGGTTGCGGGGGGTTAGGGGCGTTAATTGATTGCCAAAGGACTGGGTCTAGTACATTTGCCAACCAATCGACTGAAACATCATAGGTAATGGCGGCTGCCATGTGGTTACCCAAATTTTCCCGCCATTGCCCCCTGTAGTATTTATATCTCTATGGTTTGGAGACCCAAAGTTGAAGAATTTTCTGAGGGGGCATGCCCCTGGGGCCTGGACCCCTCTAGATTTTTCTCGTCACTTTTTGCTAAAAACAATCCCCCTTTCAAAAATCCTGGTCGCACCCTTGATGATGAATTGTGCATTGCACTGTTCACCAGGCCCACAGACTGGAGGCCTTGGGCGAAATGGTTGGGTGCAACCTGGTTCCCAGGCCTCTTTTTAACGTCGAGCGGCAGACCGTATTGTCAGAATGACGTCACCAAAATACGTTCGAGAGAAAAGAGGACCAGGAACTAGTCTGGGTTGGGTGGAGGTTCCCTTACTAGTGGGCCCTGGGGCAAATTCGACCTACCCACCCCCCCACAAGCCTGCTGATCAATCGGAATGTGAGCCCATCCAACACGATGTCAAATATGTTGTCAGTATTTTTTTAAATGAAAATCTATGGTAGAAACTCCAGTAATAAATTTCAATTTTTGAAATGGGTCAGTAAGATGCATAATATGAAGGAACTGGGCAATTTTGATCTGATAACCATTATTGGTATAAAGCCTTAAGTCTCCATTTGGTCGTTGGTGGGTGTCACTCCTTGGCAGAGTTACTGGGATAGGATCGATTCAATCCCAGAGACTGCAAGCAACCCCTAGCAATCCACCAACAACCAAATGGAAATCATGCAAGCAAATATATTTAATTGAATTTAGAAACTTGAATTTTATTTATAGACACAAATCTGATAGACACCATAACACATGCATTTCTGAGTGATTTTTATTGAATTTTTTAAACTAAAAAAAAGTAAATCTTGTCTTGTAGTCCCAGAGATCCCATTGAAAACCGCCATATTTTGCTCACAAAATCTGGTTAAAAACCATGATAGTCTTCAGCCTGGATTGGAACTATAACCACAACAAATGAAACTTCAGCCACCATTTTTCTTGTCCAGATTGGAAAACTTGCAAAATCCATCTTGAAAAAAATTTTTGGTTGCCAAAATATGCATGCTTGCTGCTCAACGATGCGCATGCGTGCAGTGCTCTGCTGACCAGTAAGTGGTATTGCAGGCTCAGAATTATCAAACAATACATAAATTAACACACTTTAGTATAAAACACAAATATACAACATACATACATTACTATGGAGTAGTGTTATAATTTTTTTTTCATATTTTTTCAAAATTTCGTTTATCTTTTTCTGATTATTTCCAATTTTCTAAAAAATATTTTTTATTTATTAAATTTTATTTAATTTCTTTTCTTTTTCTCCGGATCTTTTTTTAGTTTTTTTTGTGATTTTCTTTTTCTGATCATTTCCAATTTTCTAATATTTTTTTATTTATTTAAATTTTTTTATTCTTCAGTGTGATATAATTTTTTTTCATTTTTCTGATTTTCCCTGATTTTCTTCGTGATTTTACTGAAAATGTACTAGATTTAAATCTCTGCTTCGCCTCTCGACTGCAAGTTCTGTTATTTCGTCAACAAAATCCAAAGATATTAATATTTCGCTCAGTATTTCATCTCTTTTCTCGCTAGGAAGAACAAATGACTTTCAGGGCGGCATCCGACTCCGAAGTCTTTATATGTATTTTACTCTCGCTTGAAAACGCCAAACTATTTAACTCTTTACAAGAAAAACTCACCAACGGGAAAGGATTACGACAAAAGAAAACCTTTCGGTAAAGTTGAAGCGGAAAACAGCTTTACTAAGACATTTTTAAACACAGTTATACAACACTTTACATGTGACACATTCAGATATTTACCTTGGCTTGGATGCTGAATAAAACGCCAAATTCAGAGGGAGAAAGACCAAAATTGTTTCCTGGTCACAGCTTGGCATCTAAGGAATCTTCCCCAACTATTAGAAAGAAACCAAAACGACGGATGGATGAGGATTTTGTGGATTCAAAAACACTTCCCACACAGTTTAAAATTCCTCCCACGCCATTATCCTCTTCGAGCTTCAATGAAATTTCCCATCATCCTCTCTGGGCTTGAGCCCCCAAAAAACTGTCTGAGCATGCGCCAAGGCTTCGGGTTGCGGGGGGGGGGGGGGGTTAGGGGCGTTAATTGGTTGGCAAAGGACTGGGTCTAGTACATTTGCCAACCAATCGACTGAAACATCATAGGTAATGGCGGCTGCCATGTGGTTACCCAAATTTTCCCGCCATTGCCCCCTGTAGTATTTATATCTCTATGGTTTGGAGACCCAAAGTTGAAGAATTTTCTGGGGCCTGGACCCCCTAGATTTTTCTCGTCACTTTTTGCTAAAAACAATCCCCCTTTCAAAAATCCTGGTTGCACCCTTGATGATGAATTGCGCATTGCCCTGTTCACCAGGCCCACAGACTGGAGGCCTTGGGCGAAATGGTTGGGTGCAGCCTGGTTCCCAGGCCTCTTTTTAACGTCGAGCGGCAAACCTAATTGTGAGAATGACGTCACCAAAATACGTTCGAGAGAAAAGAGGACTAGGAACTAGTCTGGGTTGGGTGGAGGTTCCCTTACTACTGGGCCCTGGGGCAAATTCCACCCACCCCACCCCCCCAGAAGCCTGCTGATCAATGGGAATGTGAGCCCATCCAACACGATGTCAAATATGTTGTCAGTATTTTTTTAAATGAAAATCTATGGTAGAAACTCCAGTAATAAATTTCAATTTTTGAAATGGGTCAGTAAGATGCATAATATGAAGGAACTGAGCAATTTTGATCTGATAACCATTAGTATAAAGCCTTAAGTCTCCATTTGGTCGTTGGTGGGTCACTCCTTGGCAGAGTTACTGGGATAGGATCGATTCAATCCCAGAGACTGCAAGCAACCCCTAGCAATCCACCAACAACAAAATGGAAATCATGCAGGCCAATATATTTAATTGAATTTAGAAACTTGAATTTAATTTATAGATGCAAATATGACAGACACCATAATAACACATGCATTTCTGAGTGATTTTTATTGAATTTTTTAAACTAAAAAAAAGTAAATCTTGTCTTGTAGTCCCAGAGATCCCATTGAAAACCGCCATATTTTGCTCACACAAAATCTGGTTAAAAACCGCCATAGTCTTCAGCCTGGATTGGAACTATAACCACAACAAATGAAACTTCAGCCACCATTTTTCTTGTCCAGATTGGAAAACTTGCAAAATCCATCTTGAAAAAAATTTTTGGTTGCCAAAATATGCATGCTTGCTGCTCAACGATGCGCATGCGTGCAGTGCTCTGCTGACCAGTAAGTGGTATTGCAGGCTCAGAATTATCAAACAATACATAAATTAACACACTTTAGTATAAAACACAAATATACAACATACATACATTACTATGTAGTGTTATAATTTTTTTTCATATTTTTTCAAAATTTCTTTTATCTTTTTCTGATTATTTCCAATTTTCTAAAAAATATTTTTTATTTATTAAATTTTATTTAATTTCTTTTCTTTTTCTCCGGATCTTTTTTTAGTTTTTTTTGTGATTTTCTTTTTCTGATCATTTCCAATTTTCTAATATTTTTTTATTTATTTAAATTTTTTTATTCTTCAGTGTGATATAATTTTTTTTCATTTTTCTGATTTTCCCTGATTTTCTTCGTGATTTTACTGAAAATGTACGAGATTTAAATCTCTGCTTTGCCTCTCGACTGCAAGTTCAGTTATTTCGTCAACAAAATCCAAAGATATTAATATTTCGCTCAGTATTTCATCTCTTTTCTCGCTAGGAAGAACAAATGACTTTCAGGGCGGCATCCGACTCCGAAGTCTTTATATGTATTTTACTCTCGCTTGAAAACGCCAAACTATTTAACTCTTTACAAGAAAAACTCACCAACGGGAAAGGATTACGACAAAAGAAAACCTTTCGGTAAAGTTGAAGCGGAAAACGGTTTACGGAGACATTTTTAAGACAGTTATACAACACTTTACATGTGACACATTCAGATATTTACCTTCACTTGGACGCTGAATAAAACGCCAAATTCAGAGGGAGAAAGACCAAAATTGTTTGCTGGTCACAGCTTAGCATGTAAGGAATCTTCCCCAACTATTAGAAAGAAACCAAAACGACGGATGGATGAGGATTTTGTGGATTTAAAAACACTTCCCACACACTTTAAAATTCCTCCCACGCCATCATCTTCTTCGAGGAGGAGAAAGAAATTTCCCACCATCCTCTCTGGGCTTGAAATGGTCTGAGCATGCGCCAAAGCTGCAAAAGGGGGGGGGGGGGGGGGTTCAAAATGGAGGCAAATAAATAACAATAAAATATTATATTATATATAATATATATTACATTACATTACATTACATTATTACATTACATTACAGTAAATTGCATTGCATTATATATATATATATATATACAAAGTACAAAGTATAGTTTTACCTTAAAGTCTTCGCTACCAGAGGTTTCACCCTAAACGGGATCGTCAGGCGACTGAAAAATATCGGTTAGTGGGCTGCTTAAATGCGTTAGTTGGTGCGTGGGTGTGGGCGTCGAAACGTTGCGCGCATTCCTTTGACTGTTTAGGTTGTTAATCCGAAATCTATTTTTGTGCCGACACGTCGAAACTATTTCTGATCTTTCGTTTAGTAAGAGTTGTTTGTCTGCCTTCATGATGAAAAGTTTTTCGTCCAAACATAAATTGCATCTTTTTGATCCTCCCGTGTAAGAAATTGAGTGTTTTAGTATAGACCAGGTTATGTCGAAACTTTGGTTTTTTTCTTTTAGATTCCAAATGTATTTCGAAAGTTCCGTCTCATTTGAATACTTTTTATTCTGGAAAGATTTAGTATGGTTACGATATCGCTCTTTAAATGTACTTGCTGTCATGCCAATGTATTGCTTGGTGATGTTCGTGTTGCTTATGGAAATAGATGCCTTGTATACTATGTTGTTTGTCATGCATTGCCCACGTAGGGGGCAATTGTCCTTAATCCTGCAATTGCAACTGCTTGTAACTATTCTTCGTGGCTTGCTTTTCCTGATTGTGCGTGAATTATGTTTCGTGATAATAGAATTGACGTTGTTCATGCAACTATAGCTAATCTTGACTGTGTTTCTGTTAAAAAGTTTGTGAAGCTTGTGTCCTGGTGGAAAGTGCTTGTCAATAAGGCTAAGAAAGTTGCGTCCTATGTTTGTTTTGACATTTCTGTTCATATATATGTGCGGCTAAAAATCATACTTCAAAACTCAATAATTCATATATTTAAATAACAATATATCGATATTATTTATGCCAAAAAGTTTATTTACCCCTCTTAAAGGTCGAATGTACTGAAAAACGGTTTACAGCGAAAACAAGGAATTATTTATCAAGAGTAATTCCCAAATTTTAAAAATCATTGATAATTCGTGAAGGAAAACCAAATGATCCATGTTTAACTCATTCCTGCCTGAGCTGGTCAAAAATGGTCCCTTTATTGTTTTACTCTGTCTAACACCAGATGATTTTACTCATGAAAGAGAGAACCCTCAGACATCCTAGGCAGCAATGAGTTAACAAGTGATTAACCCATTCCTGCCTGAGCTGGTCAAAAATGGTCCCTTTATTGTTTTACTCTGTCTAACACCAGATGATTTTACTCATCAAAGAGAGAACCCTCAGACATCCTAGGCAGCAATGAGTTAACAAGTGATTAACCCAATCCTGCCTGAGTTGGCCAAAAATGGTCCCTTTATTGTTTTACTCTGTCTAACACCAGATGATTTTACTCATCAAAGAGAGAACCCTCAGACATCCTAGACAGTAATGAGTAACAAGTGATTAACCCATTCCTACCCGGCTGAGCTGGTCAAAAATGGTCCCTTTATTGTTTTACTCTGTCTAACACCAGATGATTTTACTCATCAAAGAGAGAACCCTCAGACATCCTAGGCAGCAATGAGTTAATGGATATCTTTATATTTCTTGCTGGTTTTACGGTTCACACAAAGTCAATAAACTTGCAGTCTAGATAGAGTAGATGAATGCACGAGGTTAACTAGTTTTTCTTTGCGTATACAATATATTCAACGGTCTTCGCGCTTCTTCTTTGCATTTTCTCTTGGCGTAAACTCAACAGGTTTTTCTCCATCGTTCCAACATGTATGATATCCCTGAGTTCGGAAAAAGTCATCACAATCTTCTTTTGATTGAGTAGACGCTGATCGTCTCACATTCAATCTGTCAAAATCTTTCTCAGGAGTTTCCACAGACATCTATAAAAAATGTTTAAAAAATCATGGAGGTTTTTTATGAAAAATTATACTCTAGACATCGCAATTCGGCCATTGTATCCGTTATATTGTGTTATATTAAATCATGCATTGCATTGCCTTGCCTTGCGTTGTAACGTAACGTAACGCAACGCAACGAGACGTAATGTGTAATGCAACGTGTAACGTAAACGCAATGCAATGCAATGTAATCCAATGCAATGCACTGTAATGTATAATGTAATGTAATGTAACGCAACGTAACGTAATGTAATGTAGTGCAATGCGATGCAACTCGATGCAATGCGATGTAATGCGATGTAACGTAACGTAATGTAATGTAATGTAATGCGATACGATGCGATGTAATGTAATGTGTTGTGTTGTTGTCTTGTGCTGTATTGTATTGTATTGTATTGTATTGTGTTGTATTCGATTGCATTGTATTGTAGTAAATCTTACCCGAAATAATATCCAGTTGCAGACTAGAATGTTGCTGATACAAAGAAGAGTGGCCATGATTGCAGCGACAGTGATTGAACCAAACAGACCGGACAAATTCCTGGTTTTCGCGCATGTTTCTAACAACAAAAAGGACGTAAACTTTACTGAATTATAGAATTATAATTAGAATGAGAATTAGAACTAAAACTGGAACTGGAATAAGAATTAGAATTATAGAATTAGAATTATAGAATTAGAATTATGGAATTAGAATTCTCAAACTCATTAATAATTCATGAGGGAAACATAATGGATCAGTTACCGAGACGTTGTTGTGAAATGTGGTAACAAACGCCCATAAATTAAGACTCGTTTTACCTCAAATTTATCTTTAAATACTGATTTGTTTGAGAAGCTATACCATACACTCGAAAGCCGTTGTTTATCTGATTTAAAAACACCTCGAAGTGAGTTAAAAAACTCGGCTATTTACTTCTAGAATTAGAATTCTAGAATTAGAATTATAGGATTAGAATTAGAAGTAACTTGTTAAACGTGATTGAGTAATATTAAGGTTACGTAACACCTTGGAGTAGTGCTTTGCGAAAAATGCAACTGTGCGTTGAGTTTAAAAGCAATCAAATTCAAATTTTTACAGTTTATAGCAAAATGATTGTAGAATTGGACAGTTGATTTACAATTTTGAAAAGTATTTAAACTTGTTTTGTTTTGACAAAATTCTGAAAACGCATTCGCTTTGCGCCGCGACTTTTGTTGAACTACAGTTTCAATCAAATCATGTAAAAATAGTTTTAATTAAAACTCAACTAGCTGTTCTACAAAAGTGTGTGCGGTAGCTTTGTTTTTTTTTGTTATTTTTGAGATATAAGGCATTCTTTTGCAACGTCAGTTAAGTTGCGTGCATACCATGAATCGTAGTCGATTACTCGGAAATGAAAACAAATCGTATAGCTACCGCACAAACGTTTGAAGCTCTTATTGTCTCCGATAAATTGTGAAAATTTGAAAAAAATCGGCCAAAACCCTTGCAATTTTCATCGCTAAATATCTTAATGAATTTTGCTTTAAACGAAATAAACTTTTCAAAACCTTTCAGCATTTGGCTTAAGGCAGCTAATTACGCAAAAAAAATTTTTTTTAGGTATTTTTATATTTCTATGGTGTAACGTAACCTTAAAAGAAAGATGAAGACCTGGAAACAAGTATCCCGTTGAAAAGTTCGATTCTTGGAAGATTGTTCTACAAACATATACTCACTAGAGTCTCCGTTCTTGCAGACATAGTTATTATAATTGACATAATAATTCCAATCTGGTCCCTCCAATACCACGGCCAACAAGGATAAAATAAAGCAAATAATGCTAAAAATTCGACAAAATTTTATCTGAAATTCAAAGCAAGCAATAGATTAGAACAAGTTTATATAGATTAGAACATTTTAACTTGCTTTTTTTTATTTTTTAACTTACGTTAAAGTCTTCCTGTTTTCTGCTAAGATATAACATCAGTAAACCAAGAAACAAATACTGAAAACAAAAAAGAAACATTACGTAATGTAAAACAAACCTTTCATTCACATGGTTCCAAATAGAGCTATATGGTGCCATATAGTGCTGTATAGTGCCATATAGTGCTGTATGGTGCCATATATAGTGCCCTATAGTGCTGTATGGTGCTTTATAGTGCTGTATAGTGCCATATAGCGCTGTATGGTGCCATATATAGTGCCCTATAGTGCTATATGGTGCTTTATAGTGCTGTATAGTGCCATATAGTGCTGTATGGTGCCCTATAGTGCTGTATGGTGCCCTATAATCCTTTATGGTGCCCTATAGTGCTGTATGGTGCCATATAGTGCTGTATTGTGCGATATAGTGCTGTATGGTGCCCTATAGTGCTGTATGGTGCCCTATAGTGCTGTATGGTGCCCTATAGTGCTGTATGGTGCCCTATAGTGCTGTATGTGCCCTATAGTGCTGTATGGTGCCATATAGTGCTGTATGGTGACATAGTGCTGTATGGTGCCCTATAGTGTTGTATGGTGCCCTATAGTGCTGTATGGTGCCCTATAGTGCTGTATGGTGCCCTATAGTGCTGTATGGTGCCCTATAGTGCTGTATGGTGCCCTATAGTGCTGTATGGTGCCCTATAGTGCTGTATGGTGCCCTATAGTGCTGTATGGTGCCCTATAGTGCTGTATGGTGCCCTATAGTGCTGTATGTGCCCTATAGTGCTGTATGGTGCCCTATAGTGCTGTATGGTGACATAGTGCTGTATGGTGCCCTATAGTGCTGTATGGTGCCCTATAGTGCTGTATGGTGCCCTATAGTGCTGTATGGTGCCCTATAGTGCTGTATGGTGCCCTATAGTGCTGTATGGTCCCCTATAGTGCTGTATGGTGCCCTATAGTGCACCAGACTATTTTACTGTGTCTAACACCAGACTATTTTACTCTGTCTAACACCAGACTATTTTACTCTGTCTAACACTGGACTATTTTACTGTCTAACACCAGACTATTTTACTCTGCCTAACACCAGACTATTTTACTGTCTAACACCAGACTATTTTACTCTGTCTAACACCAGACTATTTTACTCTGTCTAACACTGGACTATTTTACTGTCTAACACCAGACTATTTTACTCTGCCTAACACCAGACTATTTTACTGTCTAACACCAGACTATTTTACTCTGTCTAACACCAGACTATTTTACTCTGTCTAACACCAGACTATTTTACTCTGTCTAACACCAGACTATTTTACTCTGTCTAACACCAGACTATTTTACTCTGGCTAACACCAGACTATTTTACTCTGTCTAACACCAGACTATTTTACTCTGTCTAACACTGGACTATTTTTACTCTGCCTAACACCAGACTATTTTACTGTCTAACACCAGACTATTTTACTCTGTCTAACACCAGACTATTTTACTCTGTCTAACACTGGACTATTTTACTGTCTAACACCAGACTATTTTACTCTGCCTAACACCAGACTATTTTACTGTCTAACACCAGACTATTTTACTCTGTCTAACACCTGACTATTTTACTCTGTCTAACACCAGACTATTTTACTCTGTCTAACACCAGACTATTTTACTCTGGCTAACACCAGACTATTTTACTCTGTCTAACACCAGACTATTTTACTGTCTAACACCAGACTATTTTACTCTGTCTAACACCAGACTATTTTACTCTGTCTAACACCAGACTATTTTACTCTGTCTAACACCAGACTATTTTACTCTGTCTAACACCAGACTATTTTACTCTGGCTAACACCAGACTATTTTACTCTGTCTAACACCAGACTATTTTACTCTGTCTAACACTGGACTATTTTACTGTCTAACACCAGACTATTTTACTCTGCCTAACACCAGACTATTTTACTGTCTAACACCAGACTATTTTACTCTGTCTAACACCAGACTATTTTACTCTGTCTAACACTGGACTATTTTACTGTCTAACACCAGACTATTTTACTCTGCCTAACACCAGACTATTTTACTGTCTAACACCAGACTATTTTACTCTGTCTAACACCTGACTATTTTACTCTGTCTAACACCAGACTATTTTACTCTGTCTAACACCAGACTATTTTACTCTGGCTAACACCAGACTATTTTACTCTGTCTAACACCAGACTATTTTACTCTGTCTAACACCAGACGATTTTACTCGTCAAGGGAAACGTCACGGAGAGCATAAAAACGGTACAAAAAGCTATCCTCTTTCAAGATCGGAGCGGTGTGCTGGAACAGGCGTTTTGTGTGTGAACAGGAGGCCTATCTGAAATGGTTTTCGTGCAAGTACAAAAGCTATCCATAATGAACAGTGGATCTCCTATAGTGAAATCAAAAGTAGTGTGCTGCGTAGGCAGTGTTGAAACAACAATCGAAATACAGTAAGGTTGGATATAATGCCGAAACAGAGAACGTAGGAGTCTGACGTTTCGAGCGAAGGCCCTTCGTCAGAGAGAAACGTGATGAAGGGCCTTCGCTCGAAACGTTAGACTTCTACGTTCTCTGTTTCGTCACCTCTCAACAGCGTTTGCCCCCGTTGATAAAGATATTTTTAAAATACTTACTGGCAAACCGACCCACAACGCTGTCCAACTTTTCCGTTCCTTCAAGCTGGCCTCTTTCTCGGCTTCTGTTAAAGCATCGCAGAGAATAACCACGGCAGCGAGCAAGAAAAACGCAATTCCTGAGAAAAATACGTATTTCTTGAGAGAATTAGTGACATCCATTTGGCCTTAGAACAAAATCTCGTTTTGTGCGTATTTAATATTTCGCCAATCTGTATGTTTTAGCGTCCACCGGTTCAAACCAAAGCGGTTTAAAAAATATTTTGGTTTCAACTAACATGTGGTTTGCAGGTGGAAAATTTAAAGATAAACAACACGAGACGTCAGTGTTTTGTTGTCACAGTAACAAATTCTGACGTCATTGTGACGTTTTACACGTCACTATGAGGTCATCAGTAGTAAAAACTTCGGATTTCAAAAAATTTCTTCAAATTTGTTTTTTATTTTGGGCTTTTCTGTTAACACGGAGACATTATTATTATAATAATAAATTTATTTCTTTTTATTTCTTTATCATGCGAGATGTACATTGGACATTAAGAAGTCGTTGTTGGACAACCGACAATATAAAATATTCACAAAATTACAGATATTCATCTTTACGCAGCACGTTACACACTGCAATGGATCGTGCAGCGTGTCTTACAATGATCTTGACTATTGCACAACATGTTACACACTGCAATGGTTCGTGCAACTTGTCTCACAATGATCTTGATCATTGCACAGCATGTTACACACTGCAATGATTCATGCAACTTGTCTCACAATGATCTTGATCATTGCACAGCATGTTACACACTGCAATGGTTCATGCAACTTGTCTTACAATGATCTTGACCATTGCACAGCATGTTACACACTGCAATGGTTCATGCAACTTGTCTCACAATGATCTTGATCATTGCACAGCATGTTACACACTGCAATGGTTCATGCAACTTGTCTCACAATGATCTTGATCATTGCACAGCATGTTACACACTGCAATGGTTCATGCAACTTGTCTCACAATGATCTTGACCATTGCACAGCATGTTACACACTGCAATGGTTCATGCAACTTGTCTCACAATGATCTTGATCATTGCACAGCATGTTACACACTGCAATGATTCATGCAACTTGTCTCACAATGATCTTGACCATTGCACAGCATGTTACACACTGCAATGGTTCATGCAACTTGTCTGGCAACCATACGTGACTACCGTTAGCGCAATATGACATATTTTCAGACACGTAAAATTGATATTATTGATGTGATAATTTAGAAATATAGAAGTTATTATTTTAATGTGCGTTACTTGCACAGTAAGCACGGTAGAAAATACAAATACAATGGGTTTTCCCCATCCCGAAATATCTTAGATGAACGCGCCAAAATAATGAGCGCGCCAAAATAATTAGCGCGCCAAAATGAGGAGCGCACCAAAATAATGAACGCGCCAAAATGATGAGCGCGCCAAAATGATGAGCGCGCCAAAATAATGAGCGCGCCAAAATAATGAACGCGCCAAAATAATGAGCGCGCCAAAATAATGAACGCGCCAAAATAATGAGCGGGCCAAAATAATAAGCGCGCCAAAACGATGCACGCAGAACAACTCGCCAATTGGTATGACAGTGAAGAGTTTCTCTCGACGCAAAATCGCGCACTGATGGCAAAATTCCAAAAAAATAGCGTCCCACTCAAGTGTCAAAAAACCAGTACTTTTCTGTTCTTATTAACGAGCTTGAATTGGCGACAGTTAGATATTCGCAAAGCATTAAATCCTCCATTGAAAATCCTCTGGACTCATTTTTCATTGTTCTTGATAAAGCTTCGTCCATAGCTAACCTCGCAATAAACTCACCACGTTCTCGCTCCAACCATTGCGTCATTCGACTCTCACTTAATATCACTATGTTCTCATCAAGCTTAAACGGTCCCCATAGCAACGCCTGCAAAAAACTCACCACCTGATACAGCGTCGTCGACCCTTCCCGAAGTCTCCCCGAAGCCTTCTCCAGAAACCGAAACAGTCCCGAAGTCCTGGGTTTAGCGACAAGGTTACCATTCTGATCGTTAGCTATCAACTCTGTATGCAACATGGCCGACAAAACATCGGAACAAGCCGTTAAGTCGTTTCGTAGACCCGTCAGCTTCGGGTGATCTTCGGATTTACAGTTTAAACTGTTCCCACGGCGTTCTTTGGGAAGCGGTTGTGATTTACCAAAGTTGCCAAGAAAAAGTTGAAAGTCGTTCGTATGTTTAATAAGGAACATATTGCTTAGTGTTAGATTGCCGTGAGCATATCCCGTGTTGTGTAGATGAGATAAACCTTTCAGGCACTGTAACATCAACACACATACAGTTCTCTCATAGGAGTAAGGATCCTTATTGTGTGACTCCACGGACTGCGCTACAAATTCCTCACACGTCAGCGCGGGGACCTCGTCACTAATTGAAATGGTCGTGTGAACCTGGGTAAGACCATTCTCCAGGCCTAATAACGGGGATTGAATATCGCCACGAAAGTACGCTAAAACACGCGCGATGTTCTCGTGGGGGTCCACGCTTGTGCAAACACTGTAGTCTTGGTCGTAAGGAGATTTTGCGCTGTTAGTTGGTGGAGTGACGGACTTTATCTGTAAGAAAATAAATTATTAATTATTAGGAGAAAGGAAGGAACGCACGCAGGAAGGAAGGAAGGAAGGAAGGAAGGGAGGGAGGAAGGAAGGGAAAAAAGACGGAAGGAAGGAAGGAAGAAAGGAAGGAAGGGAGGTAGGGAGGGAGGGAGGGAGGGAGGAAGGAAGGAAGGAAGGAAAGAAGGGAAGGAAGGGAAGGAAGGAATGAAGGAAGGAAGGAAGGAAGGGAAGGAAGGAAGGAAGGAAGGAAGGAAGGAAGGAAGGAAGGAAGGAAGGAAGGAAGGAAGGAAGGAAGGGAAGGAAGGGAAGGAAGGGAAGGAAGGAAGGAAGGAAGGAAAGGAAGGAAGGAAAGGAAGGAAGGAAGGAAGGAAGGAAGGAAGGAAGGAAGGAAGGAAGGAAGGAAGGAAGGAAGGAAGGGAGGGAGGGAGTAAGGAAGGAAAAAAGGACGGAAGGAAGGAAGGAAGGAAGGAAGGAAGGAAGGGAGGCAGGGAGGGAGGAAGGAAGGAAGGAAGGAAGGGAAGGGGAAGAAAGGAAGGAATGAAGGAAGGAAGGAAGGAAGGAAGGAAGGAAGGAAGGAAGGAAGGAAGGAACGAAGGAAGGAAGGAAGGAAGGAAGGAAGGGAAGGAAGGAATGAAGGAAGGAAGGAAGGGAGGGAGGAAGGGAAGGAAGGGAAGGAAGGAACGAAGGAAGGAACGAAGGAAGGAAAGAAAGAAAGAAAGAAAGAAAGAAAGAAAGAAAGAAAGAAAGAAAGAAAGAAAGAAAGAAAGAAAGAAAGAAAGAAAGAAAGAAAGAAAGAAAGAAAGAAAGAAAGAAAGAAAGAAAGAAAGAAAGAAAGAAAGAAAGAAAGAAAGAAGGAAAGAAGGAAAGAAGGAACAGTTTGCTCACACTTACCTTTGCAATGAACTGACCGTCACAGTGGTGACGTCCACCAAGACTTCGAGCAGACGTCTTCAACTGCACTGGTTGTAGTACACTCGCGTGAACATCGGAAACCTTCGGCCACGACCGGACTTCGACGACTTCAAAGTCTTCCCAGCATGCTCCGGATAAACTAATCGCAGGCTTACGTAACATGTTTCGCCATCTTAACAAGATGTCCTTTAACACAGTCATATGCATATCAGTAAGATAAGTATCTCGCGGGTCGTCCACGCTTAATAACTCACAACTGCGGGACCGTCCAGCGCTCTCCTCCAGTGGGCTATGACGTCGATCATTGTTGAAAACCGCGGGCTCACGAAGGCTATGTACAGTTGGTGTTGGTAAAGTGGCACTTCGATGGTACGGTTTGGGTTTTTCACCGACCTAAATATTGAAGAATCAAATGTAACCAAGAAGACACTCATAGACAGACAGGTAGACAGACAGACAGGCAGGCAGACAGGCAGACAGGCAGGCAGACAGGCAGACAGGCAGACAGACAGATAGACAGACAAACAAACAAACAAACAAACAAACAAACAAACAGACAGGCGAGCAGACAGACAGACAGACAGACAGACAGACAGACAGACAAACAAACAAACAAACAAACAAACAAACAAACAAACAAACAAACATACAGACAGGCGAGCAGGCAGACAGACAGACAGACAGACAGACAGACAGACAGACAGACAGACGACAGACAGTCGGACAAACAGACAGACAGACAGACAGACAGACAGACAGACGACAGACAGACTGATAGACAAACAAACAGACAGACAGGCAGGCGAGCAGACGGACAGACAGACGACAGACAGACAGACAGACAGACAGACAGACAGACAGACAGACAGACATATCTATTTACCTGCACTGCAGGCTTGATCTTTGGTCCCAATTTCAAACTCTCAGGCCGGCGGGGAACCGCGGGTTTAGGTTTCGTAGCGGGTTTCTCGGCTTCCCCATTGGTCAACACTTTAGTGTCGGCTCCAGGACTTTCTTTGGTTGGCGCGTCTTTTGCAACCGGGCTTTGTAAAGCCGGAGGACTGGGTAAGGGACCAAGTTCCGGTAACTTATTTTGACTGATTTCATCCTCCTGTTCTTTAGTACGCTGCGAAGTACTCGGCTCTAAGTACCCCTCCGAGGTGGTAAAACGCCGGGGAGGCTTGGTCGGGGAGAGAAGTTGTTCCGGGCTGTCAATAGCCTGCGAGATTGGAAAATTATGATACACCTGTTCGTCATCATCCTCGGCTGCTTCCGTACAGGGCTCGGGAGACGCCTCCTCCTTCTCACCGTATTCGCCATTATCCACAAAAGAAACAGTCTTGCGTTCACGGTCTGTGTAATCAGCGGTCACCTTTGATCCGTACAGGCTCGTGAAGTCAGTAGGGGGTCCAATGACGAGTTCTTTCTTGGCTGCCTTCTTGGTCCCAGGCTTCTTAAGAGAGATCAACGCTTTCTTCAGGACATTGTTACTTTTTGCAAAAAAAGCACTGGTCCTGGATGAAGCTGATTTCGTCGTTTCATCTTTTGGCTGGATAGGTCTATTATCTTCTATAATAATAGAAATGTATATCCTAGGTCAGACATGGCGAACAACAGTAATATTATATCGTATAGGCATATACCAGTATACTTAATAAAACTAGAGTGTTGTGTAGGCAGTGTTTTAGATCGAGCAAAGTGAAAAGATGGTAAACTGCAGAGAATAGTTTTAATAACGAAATACTGACGTTTCGAGCAGAGCTCTTCATCAGAGTAAAAACTAGAGTGTTGTGTAGGCAGTGTTTTAGATAAAGCAAAGTGAAAAGATGGTAAACTGCTGAGATTAGTTTTAATAACGAAATACTGACGTTTCGACACTTCACCGGAGTTAGGGCTGCACTTGAAACGTCAGTATTTCGTTATCAAAACTTATCTCGCCAACATATTCTCAGAACACATTCTCATATCTTCTAAAATTCTACAATACGAGAAAAACAAACAAAAACCAAACAAGCAAAACCGGTCTGGACCTGTTTGTTGTAACGTTGAGCCATTTGCTAATGCCGCGGGGGGAATGGATGAAACTTGCAGACAATTTTGAGAGTCAGGGGGGCTCTCCTCGTTGAAATTTCCTCCAAGTGGGGATCTGTTATTCGGTGATGAGAGAACTGACAATGTAAGAGATCGTTTCCATTGTTTTGGCGACACGGCGTGAGTCCTGGGGAACATTTCTGAAACTGGTCTAGAAGAACCTAACGGGAATACAAGAAAAGAAGTTAAGGAAAGAGAAAGGAAGGGTAGAGTAGAATGGAGTGGACTAGAGTACTAGAGTGGAGTAGAGTAGAACAGAGTGGAGAGGAGAGGTGTGGAGTCGAGTGGAGTGGAGGTGGAGGAGTAGAGTGGAGTGGAGTGGAGTGGAGTGGAGTGGAGTAGAGTAGAGTAGAGTGGAGTAAAGTGGAGTGGAGTAGAGTGGAGTGGAGTGGAGTGGAGTGGAGTGGAGTGGAGTGGAGTGGAGTGGAGTGGAGTGGAGTGGAGTGGAGTGGAGTGGAGTGGAGTGGAGTGGAGTGGAGTGGAGTAGAGTAGAGTAGAGTAGAGTAGAGTAGAGTAGAGTAGAGTAGAGTAGAGTAGAGTAGAGTGGAGTAGAGTGAAGTAAAGTGGAGTGGAGTAGAGTAGATAACAGCAGAGATACATAAGATAACAGTGACATAAGGTACACAGATGCGATAACCTTACCTTTATCGACAGGTGGAGGAGGGGGTGCATTACGTCTCGGGCGAGATGTCTTGGGGGGAGACGTCGAGTTTCTACGAAACCGAGTCACTCGACATACTGGCAGGCTCTTCTGACGGGAGAGATGACCGCTGGCCTTCAGAGATCGAACAGTGACTGAAATTGGGAAGAAAAATATAAGATTCACTACAAGAAAAATAATAATAAATCTATAAAATATAGTTACCGAGGGAGAAAGGATGGAATGAAAGAAAGAAGGAACGAGGGAAGGAACGAGGGAAGGAAGGAAGGAAGGAAAGGAAGGAAGGAAGGAAGGAAGGAAGGAAGGAAGGAAGGAAGGAAGGAAGGAAGGAAGGAAGGAAGGAAGGAAGGAAGGAAGGAAGGAAGGAAGGAAGGAAGGAAAGAAGGAAAGAAAGAAGGAAGGAAGGAAGGAAGGAAGGAAGGAAGGAAAGAAGGAAGGAAGGAAAGAAGGAAGGAAGGAGGGAAGGAAGGAAGGAAGGAAGAAAGGAAGGAGGGAAGGAAGGAAGGAAGGAAGGAAGGAAGGAAGGAAGGAAGGAAGGAAGGAAGGAAGGAAGGAAGGAAGGAAGCAAGCAAGGAAAGAAGGAAGGAAAGAAGGAAGGAGGGAAGGAAGGAAGGAAGGAAGGAAGGAAGGAAGGAAGGAATGAAGGAAGGAAGGAAGGAAGGAAGGAAGGAAGGAAGGAAGGAAGGAAGGAAGGAAGGAAGGAAGGAAGGAAGGAAGGAAGGAAGGAAGGAAGGAAGGAAGGAAGGAAAGAAGGGAAGGAAGGAAGGAAGGAAGGAAGGAAGGAAGGAAGGAAGGAAGGAAGGAAGGAAGGAAGGAAGGAAGGAAAGAAGGAAGGAAGGAAGGAAGGAGGGAAGGAAGGAAGGAAGAAAGGAAGGAGGGAAGGAAGGAAGGAAGGAAGGAAGGAAGGAAGGAAAGAAGGGAAGGAAGGAAGGAAGGAAGGAAGGAAGGAAGGAAGGAAGGAAGGAAGGAAGGACGGACGGAAGGAGGGAGGGAGGGGAGGAAGAAGGGAAGCAAATATGGGAGTAAAAGAGAAAGGAAGAAATAAAAAAGGAAGGAAAGAAGGAAGGAAGAAAGGGAGGAAGGGACTGGGAGGAAGAGGAGACGAACAAACAAACGAACGAACCAACCGCAAATTGTTGAAAATATAAACGGATATTCTGTAATCGTTCCTAATTTTAAAATACTTAGGGGTTCTAGTGTGACGCACGAGTTGCGGCTTCTAATTGTTACCTTCTAATTGTTACCTTCTAATTCAATGAACAATCATAATCATTAGTTAAAACTAATACCACCAAGCTATTCTTGTCTCACACAGCACGAAACTATTCAAAACATTCTAAATTTAACAAGAAACATTTTATAAGCCAAAACTTAAGTGGATTTTCCTCAGTATGGTGCCATTGAAATGAGTAATCAAAAAGGGAAAATGTCATGTTTCCTTTATAGACGTGGACTTTATAGAAGAAAACCATTGAACTACTCATGGTCAGGAAAGCTATTAAATCACTCGTGCATGTTAGGGTGGTCTTTGTTGACACAGAAAACAATTACAACAGTTAATGTCTAGTGATACAAAAATGTCAACAGGAAGAATTAACTGCTGACTGGTACCAACACGTTTTTCAAAAGCATTGTGTTATACTCATATTTCTTTTTCCACTGATTAGTTTCAGACTACTTTTTACTCTGATGAAAGGCTACACTTGAAATGTCAGTATTTCGTTTTTTTAAAACTATTCTCAGCAGTTTACCATCTTTTCACTTTGCTCTATCTAAAACACTGCCTACACAACACTCTAGTTTTTTATTCTGATGAAGAACTGTGCTTGAAACGTCAGTATTTCATTATTAAAACTATTCTCGGCAGTTTACCATCTTTTCAGTTTGCTCTATCTAAAACACTGCCTACACAACACTCTACTTTTTACTCTGATGAAGGGCTCTGCTTGAAACGTCAGTATTTCGTTATGAAAACTATTCTCAGCAGTTTACCATCTTTTCACTTTGCTCTATCTAAAACACTGCCTACACAACACTCTTCCCTGATGAAGAGCTTCACTTGAAATGTCAGTATTTCGTTATTAAAACTATTCTCAGCAGTTTACCATCTTTTCACTTTGCTCTATCTAAAACACTGCCTACACAACACTCTACTTTTTACTCTGATGAAGAACTCTGCTTGAAACGTCAGTATTTCATTATTAAAACTATTCTCAGCAGTTTACCATCTTTTCAGTTTGCTCTATCTAAAACACTGCCTACACAACACTCTAGTTTTTACTCTATAATGAAGAGCTCTGCTTGAAACGTCAGTATTTCATTATCAAACCTATTCTCAGCAGTTTACTATCTTTTGATTTACCATTAAAACTAATCTCCGTAGTTTGCCATCTTTTGCTTTACCTAAAACACTGTCTACGTACACACCAATCTATTTTTACACTCCTGAATGAGACCACATTGTGTGTAAAACCCCGAATTCGAAGAGTTAAAAGGTCGATAAGTACATTCACACACAGCACGTCTTTTCACCGGCATGTAAGGTTAAATGATTTCTAAGACAAACAAACAAAATTCTTCATATTCCTACACATAAAAAACATGGCACACCTTTTGTCTCGCCTTGGCAATGCGTCATAGACACTCGCAGGCTGACGTAGGTTAATCCAGCCTTAATTAACCTGCATGCAATTGGACTGCCCGCTGTTTCTCACGATGCTCCTAGCTGCGTGTCCCTATCCGATCGCCTTCGCCAACTCAAACCAGTCTAGCACTATTTCCTGTGGATTTAAAACCCAATATAATTACATACTTGAGGACAATACCCCGAAGAAGTACCGATATTTATGGCGAGTAATGGAGCTGGTGGTGGTGGTGATGGAGCTGGTGGTGATGGTGATAAGTTTGTAGAGGTGGTGATGATGGAAGTTGGAATGGTGGGAGTGGTGGTGGATGTAGGAATGGTAGTGGAGGTGGATGTGGGAATCATGGTAGTGATAGTGGTGGTTGGAGTGGTGGTGGTGGTGGGGATGGAGATTGGAATGGTTGTGGTGGTGATAGTGGTAGCCGAGGTGTGAAGGTGAAGGTATGGATGGTGGAGGTGAGGATAATGAAAGTGGGAACGGAGCTGGGGATGGTGGTGGAGGTGGAGGTTGACGCGGAGTTGGAGGTTGAGGTGGTGGGTTTATCCTTGTTTTTGCCTGAAATGTAATATACATGTATATCTAATTTTGTTATTCAGCATAATTTTACTTTCATCTCTTCTAACATCATTTACTGTATTTCTTGCAATAAATGTTGCATGCCTTACATTGGTGAAACTGGCAGACGTTTATCTGACAGGTTTGCTGAACATCTTCATTCCGCGAGGAACAATGATGTTGACAAGCCTCAGTTGCCTGACATTTTAATAGTGCCAACCATTGTATTTCAGACAGGCCAGGCCTAGGCCACTAGTGTAAATGTGGCTTTAATTAGCATAGAATTTTGCCAACTTTCAACCTGATTTTTTCATAAAATATTGATTTGTTTGAGAAGCTAGATCAAACACTCGAAAGAGTGTTTCAACTGATATCCAGTCACTATTACATCAGATGTGGAATGTTTCCAATAAGTAATTATAGTTTTATTATAATCAGTGTCCTTGATTTATGTTGTGATATGTTCACTCCCTATTTGACGGAATCATTTGGCAGATAGATTTTCCCACCAAAAATATTCATTGGAATATGTGGTGGAGCAAAATTATAGAATGAATATTTACATAAAGAGCGAGCTGCAGCTTGAAAGCACACGTGAGAGTGTCTTGCAGATCGGCCATGCTTTGCGCATGCCCATAATTCCATATTAGAGGACTGGAGCCTAAAGTTTTGCCTAAAGTCTGCCGGGTTCCGGTTCATGAATATTGCTCAAAACACGATCCAAACAATATTATTAAAACCAAAAGTGCAAAACCTCAGCAATTCAGCGTGTTTTGACAAGTCATTTCAGCCATAAAAAGCGAGCTTCAGCAAGAACAAAACCATTGATTTTTATTATTTCAGATTCTTGACTTATTTATTCTTTTATTTTAAAAATAAAAGGATAAATTTTATTTTTATTCTGTTTTCCGGATTTTTAGCGTCGGCGGGCCCGTAAAACACAAAATAAAATTGGTGTGGCCTTATTATGTAAAATAAAACATGAATTACCTTGATTTGATCAGCATAATTTGACTGGTCCAGATCAGATGAGATCACATAGGACAAGCGACTGAGTCCAATGCATTGACACTTTCTTTAATATCTTCAATGTTTACTCAATAAGAAGACTTCTAAGAGATCTACACAGAGACTGGAGCCTTTAAAAAGAAATATTAAATAATTCAACAACTGACTTTAAATTATTTTTCTTCTTGCGAGATGCACACGTGCTCTCCAAGCATGCCTTCACAACTCGTTTTTAATTCGATATTTAAGAAGTAATTTAGCCTCTTACCTCAAGTTACTCTGCATCTAGATACAATTCATATATCTTTATTCAAATACTTTCTAAAATTTTTCATTTTGGTCGTGTTTTGAATGAATAAAATCAAGTTAAACCCGAGTTAAACATACACTAAATGATTCCACCAACTCAATAATTGCAACATTTCATTCATTCGAAGCCATTTAATTCCTGTCCAGCGGTATTACAACTTTCTACTCAAAGAATTGGTGTAATCAATTAAAGAAAAAAGTCGAAATTTGAAAGTTAAGGGAAAAAATCGAAATTTAGGAAAAAAAGTTGAATATGTTACAATATTGACAAACCATGCATATATATGTACGCTTAAAAAACTCATTAATAATTCATGAGGAAAACACAAAAGAAATCAATACCGTAGCAGAGGTTGTAAATCGGATACAGAATCGTCGTGAAGCTCGAATTTAATAAGCTTTGAATTGAATTCCTTTGGTAAAATCACGGAGAAGATGATTATTTGTTGTATAGAATATAATAATAGATACTTGGTTAAGCAGAAACAAATTGCCGACTTAAATTTGTATCTACCTCGCAACGTAGTTCGGAACATTGCAACGTAAGTTCGGAATGTTCATTTCAATTATACGTATATTACTACAACGTTCGTATTTGGACATTCTTACCATTGTCTCCACGCTCAGCAATCTTGGACAGACCACAATGCATTGCGAATTCAAGATGGCGCCGGTAACCCTAATAATTACAACCCCCCGAGAACCGCATCCCCCCCTTTTACGTAATTAAACCTTTCATGCAAAGTTCATTCTGATTAAAATTCGTCTATTGTGCGACGTTTAAAGCCCTGATCAAACGAGAACGCAAGTCATCGCAAGTTGGCAGTCAGAATTTCTGTGGCGGTCGTCGAACTCCCCCAATTAACAAAATAAAGGTTTCATGAGTGTTTTAAACAAGTTTTAACTTTGTCACGGTACATAATATTTTCGGGAAACTATTCAGAGCGGCTGGCTGAGATAGCGTGATTCGGGCTTAACGCAGGCCTTAGAGTAGAGAGGTAACGTTTTTCCACAACAACGCAGATGAAAGGGCTACCTTTGCCAGTTGGTGCAATTGTGAAACGAAAATTAATTTTGTCTTATTTGAAAGAACACTTAAAATGATAGAGTAACATCTTTTGAAGTATTTCGTTTCCATGCTTCGTTCTTGAGATATTTCAGCTTGTTGGAAATGTAAATTAAACAACTTGACGTTACATGTGCATAATGAGTTATCAGAGGTGGTTATATATCTTTGCTATTATCAAACCAAACTTAATTCGAAGGAAGTATGTGCGTGTGTTTCTCTCACAACGCCAAACATGTAGAATTTTCAAGTGATTATGTTTGATAATATCAAAGATATATATATAACCTTCTCTGATAACTCATTATGCACATGTGACGTCAAGTTGGTCAATTTACATATCAAACTGAAATATCTCAAGAACGAAGCTAGGAAACAAAAAAAACTGCAAAAGATGTTACTCTATATCATTTTAAGTGTTCTTTCAAATAAGAAAAACTTAATTTTCGTTTCATGTGCACGTTAAACCAACGGGTGTATTTAATCAAATGTAACACGTTTATATAACCAAAACAAATATTTATTCAACTTGAACTTGATACAAAATATTCAACTTCCTAAACATTAAAATCAATGTGATTTTTACATGTCAATTTTCGACTTGTTAATAATTTGCTCTATCCATAATAATAGCTTGCTCTATATTAAGTTTTGGAAAGTTTTATCGTCCAGAAGAGCTTTTGGAAGTTGTTGAGAAGCATTTTCTTTCATCAAGGAAATAACTGCAAAGAATCTTTAGCTCTGAACTGTAGTCCACTGGAGCGATTTGAAACACGGCTCATATTTTTGCAGTATAACTCTGTAAGAAGAATGTTAGGAAAAAGCGGACCACGCACAGGCACAAAGACTTCCAGATATTTATAAGTAATAACATGACTCGAGGGAAATTAGGGGAAATTTAATCGCTAATTTCCCGAAAAGACATGTTATTAGTTTGTAATATTATGATCGCCGAGGAAAACTTTGAGAATCTTACCGACAGGAAATTTATACTGTTGATCAGAGAAGTTGCATCTAACTTTCCCGTGCATGTTGATGATCGAGGGAAAATATATGCAAGCGGGAAATTTAGAAGAAGACAAAAGGATTTCTTTGTCTTCTAATTTTCCCTCATCAACATATGCACGGGAAAATTAAAAGACAAAGGAAAAATTTCCCTCTTGCATGAGCAATGAGGGAAATACGAGGTTTACATTCCCTCGGAGAACAAAAGAATCCGAGGCGATCATGGTATTACTACTAAATATAAAATAGCATTTCTATAAACAGTGCCGTATGAACGAATTTTGACCGGGGGGGGCACACTCTCTGAAATGTCAATTTCTGCATTTTGGAAGAGAATTTTAATACCAAAATTTAAACCACTCTCAATCGAGTGTTCAAAGTATACTTTATTTATTCTAAAATAAATTTAATTGTGAAAAAGTGCCCCCCCCCCGGCTCGTACGACACTGAAATATATTTGGCATAAGCGACTCGGAAAGGTATTGCTTTGATATTTTATAAACTATTTAATTTCTTCTTTTTTTTTTCCCAATTATTTTTATGTCTTAAAAACACATGAGCATCAGATTTTGGGATTCCGATTTTGGGATTCCGTGTTTTAAAACACGAGGTAATGTCCACCTGATTTAGACTTAAAAAATGCGCTGCGAGTATTTTTAATGGCTTAAAAAATATGATCAATTTTATTGGGTTCATCTATTAATGGCGAAGCTACTTTGATAATCAACGTAATCTAAAGTCATCAAAATTAGTTATGGTCTGTTCTCTTGACAATCGCATCCAAAAAAGCCAAAATTTTGTTTGTTGTGCATTGAAGTCAAAGTGAAAAAGTGAGTTGAAATCGGAGGCACGATTGAATTTAAGTGGTTCAAAAATTGGATATGGCAGACCGATGATACAATCAAGTTCAGTGGAGAATGCCTTTTGATTATTTAACACATTTGTAAGTGAAATTGTAAAACAAGCACAAAATTATTGTGGCGTCAGTTGATATCGGTAAATACAGTTAACAAAATCACAATCATCTTTGTTGTCATACGATTCCCTCAACTTCCGAGAGAGATCCCATTTTCCTAAACAAGCAGACGCCACAAAGCAGGGGATGAAAAAGACTTAAAACGGCAGTAAAAATTCTACAGCCGTAGCCGCAGACGAGGTAAGTCACAATACGTGTGACAATAGGTATGGCCTATAATGAACCTTTAAACTTAACTTTTACCTCCATCTCCAAGGTCCTTTGTCATCCCATCCACCTCCCCCCGCCTCTCAAGTGGGAATGTTTACCTCCGAAAAGGGAAAAGTACTGTATATTTATAAGCATGATCTATCAACAATCAAGGGTGGGGTGGTATAAAGAACCCTCTTAATACCATCTATTAACGACCACACATTTATAACCACCACTAATACATGGTTATAAAGAACCATCTATTAAAGAACCAATATATTATTTACATATTTATTTACTTTTATTTATTAATTAATTTAATTAATTTAATTAATTTATTTATTTATGGGGTGTTGGTGGCACAGTGGTTAGTACACGTGCCTTTCACCTCTGCGAGCCGCGTTCGATTCCTGCACGGTGCAGTCATCTGATTAAAAAAAATGCACCTTGGCCGCATGTGAGAAGAGCGCTTCCAGTTTGACTCTACCAAACACCACAGGTTTCCTCCGGGTACTCCGGTTTCCTCCTGTAGTAACACCGAACCAATGAGGGTGGGTCCTTACTGGACCTCTGAGGATAACAGTTTAGATAAACTGATAGAGTTATCCAGTATAAATAAAGTTAGTTTAGTTTACTCTGGTTTCCTTCTGTAGTAACACTGGATCAATGAAGGATGGTCCTTACTGGACCTCTAGAGAGAACAGTTTAGATATACTGATAGAGTTATCCAGTATAAATAAAGTTAGTTTAGTTTACTTTGGTTTCCTCCTGTAGTAACACTGGATCAATGAAGGATGGTCCTTACTGGACCTCTAGAGAGAACAGTTTAGATAAGCTGATAGAGTTATCCAGTATAAATAAGGTTAGTTTAGTTTTTAGGGTTTTTTTTATGAGATTATTTATTTATTCACTTATTATTGTTTGTTTGTATGTGTGTATTGTCCAGCAAATTTTGTAAAATAAAATAAACAAAACATCTACTACACATCTTGTCGCCTTGTTGCCAACAGCACCAAAGGCTACGTCCACGCGTATACGTTTTCCAACCGAGCAACAGCTGGACAGATTGGTGGACTCACTTCGTGCACCAGCCAACGAAATGTGTGCCGAGCGAGCATCTCCACGCATGCGAAGATTGTCAGGCGGCGTTAGAGTTTGATGAGAGGTGAGTCGTCTCTTCCATTCCACCAGTGGAAAATTGTCAAAACATAAAGATTATTTTTCATATGCCAATGCAGTGCCACATTGATGGGCTACCTCGTCAGCTAAGATGTGGAAAACATTACGTCGTCAGCAAAGTTTTTTTGTCAGCATACGGCCGCATCAAATATCTACGTCGTGGTGATGGCTGAAGCATCATCAGGCGATATCCCAGCAAAATTGGATAGGGCGGCAGACAAGAACAATAAATGCCACCTCCACTTCCACCTCAGCCAACACCAGTTCCACCCCCATCTCCATCTCACCACCACCTCATTCACCGATCACACCAGCCAACACTCTAGCGTCTCGAGTAGCGACGGAAACGGACGTGATGGCGACATCCAAGCCAAATTGGAGAGTGCAGCAGACAAGAACTGCCACCTCCACTTCAACCTTAAAAGTCACCTCCTGGCTTAAACGTTTGCCATAACGACCAGCAACCCTATTATCATCACCACCAACACCATCCCTTACCACACAGAGAAGGCTACCTTCCACTTTTCCCAAAAGGTGAAGGCAAAAAGATGAAGATATTGTATTTAGATTTTTTATAAAATTTTAAATTTAATTAATTTACTTATTCATTTATTTATTTAGGAGCGAAGAGGAGCAACTGGAACAAAAACCACTGAGTGCTATGATCAGGTTGCAGTGTTTGAGCTTGCTGGAGATTGGATACAGCTCGGCTTCGACAATGACTTGACTGATCATATCGTTTATTATCTTTTCATAAAATATAAAAAGACAACACTATAAAGATGACCCTAGACAATCAAGACGGGTCTTCCATTTATTAGTCTATTTTAATCTACGAGTTCAACAATTTTTTATTTTTCAACCAAATTTTAGAGGCGAAGGCCGTTTTATACAAGAGAGGTAGACCTCTTTGGAGAAGCAATGGAAGATCAAGGTAATGTTAATTTTAATTTGTTGAAGGTGTAAGGTTTCGTATTTATCTACTTTTTCTTTACTTATTTTTTTCTCTTTATCTTTTACTTTCCATATCTTTTTTCTGTTTCTTTTTATATTTTTGTATTTAATATTTTTATATATTAATTTTTATATGTCAATTTATTTATAAGCCTTGCTATGGGAGAGGACGTTGGAGTGGGAGGAGGGTCCCAGACTGGAGAGATACAGGAGGTGGTTGGCTCAACGACATAGTGTCCGAGAGCGACTGCGGGTACGACAGCAAAGACGACGAGAACGATAAAATGAAGCACCTTGCCCTTCTCCTGATCCATCTCCTTGCCCGTCCACTCTGGAGGAGGAACAAATTTCTTCAGAGAACTTTTTGCGGTACTTTTTAAGTGCATGCTCGAAATCGGACCACACGGAGAGAAAATCAGGAAGGAAAAACAGGAAAGTTTAAATCTAAAAGTCTGTGTGACCTTTTCCTGGAGAGGACTTCTGAAAAAGATTTTCTGCGAGAAAAACGTTACAATTACGTGCAAATGTGACGGGAAGCCAAAAAAGACAACAACAAAGTGAACAAAATGAACTACATATTTTATATAACATTTTAATTGTTCTTTTTCCTAGCACCCCAAGAAGCTTGTGCAACTGTTGATGACGGTTGAGGCGGCATCGGGCGCAATAAAAGCTGTGTTAGATAAGGCAACAGATGTATAAATAATTATGTATATATATATATTTTTTTTTTCTTTTACACTTTAGACAATAAGAACTCCTGCAGCCTCTACCTCTACAGCGACCACCACCAACACAACTTCCACCCCCACCACCACCACGACAGTCACCTCCACCACCTCCACTAGGAGAAGAGATGAACTTGTAAGTAAGTACTATATACTTTACAAGTATAACTAATTACTTGCTTATTATTAACATGGCTTTTTTTTAGTTAAAATGTTACTTAAACATGTTCTTGAAACGCGTAGTACGACATTTAAAAAGTTCTAATACGCGTGCGTGCCTCGGTGGGTACACACAGTTTGCCTCTGCATGGTCCGGCGTCAGGTCGTTAAGCTTGCTGGTAGGAGCGTAGAAGTGACAGATTAAGTTCAGCGGTGGTTAACGTTGTAAAATTTTCCTTGCTGAATAATATTCAAAACACGTTTGTTCGATGTCCAAGCTTCCATTTATTAGTCTATTTTAATCCAGAAATTAATAAAAGGCCTACGAGTTTAACAATTTTTTATTTTTCAACCAAATTTTAGTGGCGAAGACCGTTCTACATAAGAGACGTGGACCTGTTTGGTGAAGCAATGGCTGATCAAGGTAATGTTAATTTTAATTTGTTGAAGGTGTAAGGTTTCGTATTTATTTACCCTTTTTCTTTACTTTTTCTTTCATTTTTTCTATTTAGTTTTTTTTCTGTCTTATTATATTTATATATATTAATTTTTATATATTAATTTATTTATTAGCCTTGCTACGGGAGAGAACAAGGGCGTGGGGGGAGGGCCCCAGACTTGACAGGTATAGGAGGTGGCTCGCTCAAAGACCCAGTGTCCGAGAGCGACGGCGGGAGAGGGAGATGAGGCGACATATCTGGGTGGACATGGAAAGAACACGACGACGAGCACAATACGTGTACAACCGACGATGACTTTACTGAACTGACTGGCTTTACAGTACGATAATGTACGAGGCATTTCCAGGAAAGAGGGTCCCAGACTGGAGAGATACAGGAGGTCGTTGGCTCAACCAACGACAGCAACAAAGACGAGAACGACGACGACATTACCGACGATGACTTTGACCCATACGAACCTACGACCTGAACTGACTTACTTTACCTTAATGTATAAGGCATTTCTAAGGTTGGACTGGATGCCGAGTATTAGAAAATATTAGCAAGGTACTTACAAAGGCACCGACAGGGGGGTTCCATTAAACCTTCCAGTTTTTACCCGGTTGACACCGCATTTTTCAATTACATAGCACAAAAAAGATAAGGATGAAATAATTACTGTATTATTCATTCTTTCATTTACTTATTTCTTTATTCATTTTCATTCTTTCAAAAATTCAAAAAAGGACCGTGCATTAGAGTTGTCGTGGCGATAGAAAGGTGGGTGGAGCTGCTAAACTATTGTTGTTGGTATTGTTTGTTGTTTTATTAAAAATGAAATAAAACATATTTGAAAAGCAAATAGGTGAAAGCAAAAAGATTTAAGGTATTTAAGAAACACGGGAGAATGGGCAACCCCACTCCCCACGTCCATGACAATAAGTAAGTATTGTATTAGGTTATCGCACAAAGTGAACAAAATGAACTACATATTTTATATAAAATGTTGTTGTATTTTTTGTTAGCACCCCAAGAAGCTTGTGCAACTGTTGGTGACGGTTGAGGCGGCATCGGACTGACTGACTAAACCCCAGTCAATAATAAATATATATATATTTTTTTTTACATTTTAGACAACAAGAACTCCAGGAGCCTCGGCTACCTCCACCACCACAACTTCCACATCACCACCACCATCAAAATCACCACCACCACCACAATCACCATCAAAATCACCATCAAAATCACCACCACCACCACAATCACCATCAAAATCACCATCAAAATCACCTCCACCACCACCATCACCTCCACTTCCACTATTCGTAGCACCACTACGCTCCCTTACCACCCCGCGAAACTCTCCCGCCTCCCAGGTTGGCATGTTCACCTCGGAAGAGGAAGAAGTAATGTATATTCATAATCAATGTAAGCAGGGGATACGAAGTAGTATACGAGTGCTAGAGCTCTGTCAGTGTATACATAGTTGATAGAGGGAGATGGTTAGGAAACTTCATAAAATCCATTGTTGTTATCTCACAAAGAGAACTACAGCGTTTCCCATACCAACTTAGAAAAAGCTAAAAAAAAAACAACCCCGTTTTATCTTCCACATTACGATATTTGTTTAGCTTAACCTTTTATAATTTAATATTTCTTAAATACGACTTTGTTCTACCTCGGAGTGATTTTTCGACTCAGACTTTGAAGTCGGTTCAACCATTTCCTCGCTTTTCGCTTTGTTGCCGGTATCTCGTAAGTATATTTTATCTTCTATCATACAATATTTCTAGAGTAAGACCTTTTATAATTTAATATTTGTTAAATACGGTTTTGTTTCATTTCGTGGGAGCGATTTTTTAGTTTTATTTACTCGCGACTCAGCTAGGCTTTGACGAGGGGCAAATCAGTGATTTAAATCACGTACACCTTCAGAAAAGTCACAAACAAAAAAAATTTAAAAATCACAGAAAAATCATGAAAGAAATCAAGAAAAAATAGAAATCACGGGGTGAAAAATCAAAATCTTGAAAAATCAAACACTTTTTCAAAAGTGATTTGCCCCCCCCCCCGGGCTTTGAGCTAAACTATTAAACTTTATTATTGAACTAACATCCGAACTGGACTTTTTTTATTTATTATTTATGAAGTTCTCATTTATTTATTAATTTACTTTTTAATTATAGTTTATTTACCTTATTCGTTTATATTAATTTTATTTCCAGTGTCGATGAGGATATCTCACGAGCAAAATGATCTGTACATACTGTAATTCTTCACGTGGCTGCCTTGGGAATTTTTTTGTCACTTTCACCTGCGAGTCGCATTTACGTTTAAATTTTAAGGCGTTTTGCATATACTTGGAATTTCTATCGTTGACAGGGCCTGCTAACATCTGCCCATCGCACTTCCTTAACCCTTCCAGCCCCAAATAAAGGGCTAAATTGGGTAAAAACTCGTGCGTACTACAACTAGGCCAATTGGCAAATGGCGGAAAGAAAATCCAAAATTGCGAGTTGAACTCCAACTCAAGTCAATAAATTTTCAGTAGACAGTATTAAAAATGTCATGTTAATTAAGTGATTTGTATTTTAGTGTAGTGGCCGAGCAGACCTACACGCTAGAAGCGGTAAGGTATTCTCCATTAATTTCTGTAATGTTGGCAAACAGGCCATTCGTCTATCAACATTTCCGTTAGAGTGGAAGTTCACTAAATTGTAAATTCGTAAAATTAATTTGTAAATTCGTCTTCTTTTACGATTCAGATAGATAGATAGATTTTATTTAACCACGCTAGCATCGTCAGCAAAAGCTGGTTTCCACGATGGGCGTGTAAAGCAATATAAGCAAAATTACATTATTTACAAACAGAACGAAAATAACAGAAGAGATGAGAAGAGCGTTCCGAATACAAAAGGAACAGTATATATACGAGGTATTGCTTTTTATTTTGTGATCTTGCCATTGCTATATTGTCAAGACATGAAAAAAATCTTTCATGTTATTTCTGAAATACCATGAAATATTTCCTTAACATGTGTTTGAATTTGTGAACATATTTAGGCATGTTTGCCACATCTGGCTGTTGTCTTAGCCCACCGTCTTATAGCCTGCGTAGCTTGGGCTTGATGGGCGCTATGACCAAGCAGAAAAAACAGGAAATGCCACTTTGGATTTGATTAATTGGTAGTATCTACGTAGGTCCGTCGGACTACCTGCATAAGTTAAATTCTTCAATCAAAATCAATTGTCTCAATTGGTCGTATTCCTTATCGGATTTTTCGGAGGCACACCAGCGATCAAACAATTGTTGGGTAAAACCGAGCCACTTCGCTCGTAAGTGTGGCGATAATCTTCTCTTTTCACAATACATGCCTACCTGGAATCAACACTTCAATAATGCGTTTCCATGGCAACCAATAGTTTCCATGGCATCCATTTGGGCAGAGACCCTCTTTTTGTAATTTTTAGACACATTCCCGCCTGAGCCCCCAATTGTTACGTGACCGCTATACGCAACAAAAAGTGTTACCTCAGCTGTTTGGTTTTTACAATTATTTATTTAAATAATAAGAAACTTAGAACAGCATCCGCTGGGGCATCCGCGAGTGCCGGCGATGATCATGAAGTTTTTCGTACGCCATCACAGGTAAGTGACCACAACTATCCGGTACGTACCCTTCACTGCTTCAGACAAAAACGTACCTGAGTTATTAACATTATTTCAAGTTAAATATGTTTCGGTATAATATATAATTTATAGACCTTTCGCTCGGGGTAATATTTTTCATCGAATTCCCCTCGCTCCAGGTCTATAAATGCTAATTGTTTCTAGTACATATGACGTAACCGAGAACTTCGGGAATCAGTCGGAGAGCTATCGGTTATGACCAGTGGTGGTTATGACGTATTACACGGTGGCTTTACAATTACGTGCAAATGTGACGGGAAGCCAAAAAAGACAACAAAGTGAACAAAATGAGCTACATATTTTATATAAAATTTTAATTGTTCTTTTTGCTAGCACCCCAAGAAGCTTGTGCAACTGTTGGTGACAGCTGAGGCGCCATCTGGCGCAATAAAAGCTGTGTTAGATAAGGCAACAGATGTATAAATAATTATGTATATTTTTTACATTTTAGACAATAAGAACTCCTGCAGCCTCTAAATCTACAACGACCACCACCAACGCAACTTCCACACCCACCACCGTCACCTCCACTACCACCATTTTTACCACCACCACCGCCACAACCCCCACTAGGAGAAGAGATTAACTTGTAAGTAAGTACTATATACTTTGAGTATAACTAATTACTTACTTATTAACATGGCTTTTTTAGTTAAAATGTTACTTAAACATGTTCTTGAAACGCGTAGTACGGCATTTAAAAAGTTTTAATACGCATGCGTGCCTCGGTGGGTACACAGTTTGCCTCTGCATGGTCCGGCGTCAGGTCGTTAAGCTTGCTGGTAGGAGCGTAGAAATGACAGATCAAGTTCAGCGGTGGTTACGTTGTAAAATTTTCCTTGCTGAATAATATTCAAAACACGTTTGTTCGATGTCCAAGCTTCCATTTATTAGTCTATTTTAATCCAGAAATTAATAAAAGGCCTACGAGTTTAACAATTTTTTATTTTTCAACCAAATTTTAGTGGCGAAGACCGTTCTACATAAGAGACGTGGACCTGTTTGGTGAAGCAATGGCTGATCAAGGTAATGTTAATTTTAATTTGTTGAAGGTGTAAGGTTTCGTATTTATTTACCCTTTTTCTTTACTTTTTCTTTCATTTTTTCTATTTAGTTTTTTTTCTGTCTTATTATATTTATATATATTAATTTTTATATATTAATTTATTTATTAGCCTTGCTACGGGAGAGAACAAGGGCGTGGGGGGAGGGCCCCAGACTTGACAGGTATAGGAGGTGGCTCGCTCAAAGACCCAGTGTCCGAGAGCGACGGCGGGAGAGGGAGATGAGGCGACATATCTGGGTGGACATGGAAAGAACACGACGACGAGCACAATACGTGTACAACCGACGATGACTTTACTGAACTGACTGGCTTTACAGTACGATAATGTACGAGGCATTTCCAGGAAAGAGGGTCCCAGACTGGAGAGATACAGGAGGTGGTTGGCTCAACCAACGACAGCAACAAAGACGAGAACGACGACGACATTACCGACGATGACTTTGACCCATACGAACCTACGACCTGAACTGACTTACTTTACCTTAATGTATAAGGCATTTCTAAGGTTGGACTGGATGCCGAGTATTAGAAAATATTAGCAAGGTACTTACAAAGGCACCGACAGGGGGGTTCCATTAAACCTTCCAGTTTTTACCCGGTTGACACCGCATTTTTCAATTACATAGCACAAAAAAGATAAGGATGAAATAATTACTGTATTATTCATTCTTTCATTTACTTATTTCTTTATTCATTTTCATTCTTTCAAAAATTCAAAAAAGGACCGTGCATTAGAGTTGTCGTGGCGATAGAAAGGTGGGTGGAGCTGCTAAACTATTGTTGTTGGTATTGTTTGTTGTTTTATTAAAAATGAAATAAAACATATTTGAAAAGCAAATAGGTGAAAGCAAAAAGATTTAAGGTATTTAAGAAACACGGGAGAATGGGCAACCCCACTCCCCACGTCCATGACAATAAGTAAGTATTGTATTAGGTTATCGCACAAAGTGAACAAAATGAACTACATATTTTATATAAAATGTTGTTGTATTTTTTGTTAGCACCCCAAGAAGCTTGTGCAACTGTTGGTGACGGTTGAGGCGGCATCGGACTGACTGACTAAACCCCAGTCAATAATAAATATATATATATTTTTTTACATTTTAGACAACAAGAACTCCAGGAGCCTCGGCTACCTCCACCACCACAACTTCCACATCACCACCACCATCAAAATCACCACCACCACCACAATCACCATCAAAATCACCATCAAAATCACCACCACCACCACAATCACCATCAAAATCACCATCAAAATCACCTCCACCACCACCATCACCTCCACTTCCACTATTCGTAGCACCACTACGCTCCCTTACCACCCCGCGAAACTCTCCCGCCTCCCAGGTTGGCATGTTCACCTCGGAAGAGGAAGAAGTAATGTATATTCATAATCAATGTAAGCAGGGGATACGAAGTAGTATACGAGTGCTAGAGCTCTGTCAGTGTATACATAGTTGATAGAGGGAGATGGTTAGGAAACTTCATAAAATCCATTGTTGTTATCTCACAAAGAGAACTACAGCGTTTCCCATACCAACTTAGAAAAAGCTAAAAAAAAACAACCCCGTTTTATCTTCCACATTACCATATTTGTTTAGCTTTACCTTTTATAATTTAATATTTCTTAAATACGACTTTGTTCTACCTCGGAGTGATTTTTCGACTCAGACTTTGAAGTCGGTTCAACCATTTCCTCGCTTTTCGCTTTGTTGCCGGTATCTCGTAAGTATATTTTATCTTCTATCATACAATATTTCTAGAGTAAGACCTTTTATAATTTAATATTTGTTAAATACGGTTTTGTTTCATTTCGTGGGAGCGATTTTTTAGTTTTATTTACTCGCGACTCAGCTAGGCTTTGACGAGGGGCAAATCAGTGATTTAAATCACGTACACCTTCAGAAAAGTCACAAACAAAAAAAATTTAAAAATCACAGAAAAATCATGAAAGAAATCAAGAAAAAATAGAAATCACGGGGTGAAAAATCAAAATCTTGAAAAATCAAACACTTTTTCAAAAGTGATTTGCCCCCCCCCCCCCCCGGGCTTTGAGCTAAACTATTAAACTTTATTATTGAACTAACATCCGAACTGGACTTTTTTTATTTATTATTTATGAAGTTCTCATTTATTTATTAATTTACTTTTTAATTATAGTTTATTTACCTTATTCGTTTATATTAATTTTATTTCCAGTGTCGATGAGGATATCTCACGAGCAAAATGATCTGTACATACTGTAATTCTTCACGTGGCTGCCTTGGGAATTTTTTTGTCACTTTCACCTGCGAGTCGCATTTACGTTTAAATTTTAAGGCGTTTTGCATATACTTGGAATTTCTATCGTTGACAGGGCCTGCTAACATCTGCCCATCGCACTTCCTTAACCCTTCCAGCCCCAAATAAAGGGCTAAATTGGGTAAAAACTCGTGCGTACTACAACTAGGCCAATTGGCAAATGGCGGAAAGAAAATCCAAAATTGCGAGTTGAACTCCAACTCAAGTCAATAAATTTTCAGTAGACAGTATTAAAAATGTCATGTTAATTAAGTGATTTGTATTTTAGTGTAGTGGCCGAGCAGACCTACACGCTAGAAGCGGTAAGGTATTCTCCATTAATTTCTGTAATGTTGGCAAACAGGCCATTCGTCTATCAACATTTCCGTTAGAGTGGAAGTTCACTAAATTGTAAATTCGTAAAATTAATTTGTAAATTCGTCTTCTTTTACGATTCAGATAGATAGATAGATTTTATTTAACCACGCTAGCATCGTCAGCAAAAGCTGGTTTCCACGATGGGCGTGTAAAGCAATATAAGCAAAATTACATTATTTACAAACAGAACGAAAATAACAGAAGAGATGAGAAGAGCGTTCCGAATACAAAAGGAACAGTATATATACGAGGTATTGCTTTTTATTTTGTGATCTTGCCATTGCTATATTGTCAAGACATGAAAAAAGTCTTTCATGTTATTTCTGAAATACCATGAAATATTTCCTTAACATGTGTTTGAATTTGTGAACATATTTAGGCATGTTTGCCACATCTGGCTGTTGTCTTAGCCCACCGTCTTATAGCCTGCGTAGCTTGGGCTTGATGGGCGCTATGACCAAGCAGAAAAAACAGGAAATGCCACTTTGGATTTGATTAATTGGTAGTATCTACGTAGGTCCGTCGGACTACCTGCATAAGTTAAATTCTTCAATCAAAATCAATTGTCTCAATTGGTCGTATTCCTTATCGGATTTTTCGGAGGCACACCAGCGATCAAACAATTGTTGGGTAAAACCGAGCCACTTCGCTCGTAAGTGTGGCGATAATCTTCTCTTTTCACA
Organism: Paragorgia papillata; assembly: GCA_035771165.1. Lineage (NCBI taxonomy): Eukaryota > Metazoa > Cnidaria > Anthozoa > Scleralcyonacea > Coralliidae > Paragorgia > Paragorgia papillata. The sequence continues at coordinate 1,674,997 of JAWNZC010000216.1, forward strand.
ATACATGCCTACCTGGAATCAACACTTCAATAATGCGTTTCCATGGCAACCAATAGTTTCCATGGCATCCATTTGGGCAGATACCCTCTTTTTGTAATTTTTAGACACATTCCCGCCTGAGCCCCCAATTGTTACGTGACCGCTATACGCAACAAAAAGTGTTACCTCAGCTGTTTGGTTTTTACAATTATTTATTTAAATAATAAGAAACTTAGAACAGCATCCGCTGGGGCATCCGCGAGTGCCGGCGATGATCATGAAGTTTTTCGTACGCCATCACAGGTAAGTGACCACAACTATCCGGTACGTACCCTTCACTGCTTCAGACAAAAACGTACCTGAGTTATTAACATTATTTCAAGTTAAATATGTTTCGGTATAATATATAATTTATAGACCTTTCGCTCGGGGTAATATTTTTCATCGAATTCCCCTCGCTCCAGGTCTATAAATGCTAATTGTTTCTAGTACATATGACGTAACCGAGAACTTCGGGAATCAGTCGGAGAGCTATCGGTTATGACCAGTGGTGGTTATGACGTATTACACGGTGGCTTTACAATTACGTGCAAATGTGACGGGAAGCCAAAAAAGACAACAAAGTGAACAAAATGAGCTACATATTTTATATAAAATTTTAATTGTTCTTTTTGCTAGCACCCCAAGAAGCTTGTGCAACTGTTGGTGACAGCTGAGGCGCCATCTGGCGCAATAAAAGCTGTGTTAGATAAGGCAACAGATGTATAAATAATTATGTATATTTTTTACATTTTAGACAATAAGAACTCCTGCAGCCTCTAAATCTACAACGACCACCACCAACGCAACTTCCACACCCACCACCGTCACCTCCACTACCACCATTTTTACCACCACCACCGCCACAACCCCCACTAGGAGAAGAGATTAACTTGTAAGTAAGTACTATATACTTTGAGTATAACTAATTACTTACTTATTAACATGGCTTTTTTAGTTAAAATGTTACTTAAACATGTTCTTGAAACGCGTAGTACGGCATTTAAAAAGTTTTAATACGCATGCGTGCCTCGGTGGGTACACAGTTTGCCTCTGCATGGTCCGGCGTCAGGTCGTTAAGCTTGCTGGTAGGAGCGTAGAAATGACAGATTAAGTTCAGCGGTGGTTACGTTGTAAAATTTTCCTTGCTGAATAATATTCAAAACACGTTTGTTCGATGTCCAAGCTTCCATTTATTAGTCTATTTTAATCCAGAAATTAATAAAAGGCCTACGAGTTTAACAATTTTTTATTTTTCAACCAAATTTTAGTGGCGAAGACCGTTCTACATAAGAGACGTGGACCTGTTTGGTGAAGCAATGGCTGATCAAGGTAATGTTAATTTTAATTTGTTGAAGGTGTAAGGTTTCGTATTTATTTACCCTTTTTCTTTACTTTTTCTTTCATTTTTTCTATTTAGTTTTTTTTCTGTCTTATTATATTTATATATATTAATTTTTATATATTAATTTATTTATTAGCCTTGCTACGGGAGAGAACAAGGGCGTGGGGGGAGGGCCCCAGACTTGACAGGTATAGGAGGTGGCTCGCTCAAAGACCCAGTGTCCGAGAGCGACGGCGGGAGAGGGAGACGAGGCGACATATCTGGGTGGACATGGAAAGAACACGACGACGAGCACAAAACGTGTACAACAGACGATGACTTTACTGAACTGACTGCCTTTACAGTACGACAATGTAGGAGGCATTTCCAGGAAAGAGGGTCCCAGACTGGAGAGATACAGGAGGTGGTTGGCTCAACGATCTAGTGTCCAAGAGCGACGGCGAGAGAGGGAATTGAGAAGGCATACCACCGCAAACGACGCTACGACAGCAACAAAGACGAGAACGACTACGATATAACCGACGATGACTTTGACCCATACGAACCTACGACCTGAACTAACTTGCTTTACCTAATGTATAAGGCATTTCTAAGGTTTGGACTGGATGCTGAGGATTAGAAAATATTAGCAAGCAAGGTACTTACAAAGGCACAGACAGGGAGTTCTATTAAACCTTCCAGTTTTTACCCAGTTGGCACACCGCATTTTTCAATTACACAGCGCAAAAAAGATAAGGATGAAATAATTACTGCGTTATTCATTCTTTCATTTACTTATTTCTTTATTCATTTTCATTCTTTCAAAAATTCAAAAAAGGAGCGTGCATTAGAGTTGTCGTGGCGATAGAAAGGTGGGTGGAGCAGCTAAACTATTGTTGTTGGTATTGTTTGTTGTTTTATTAAAAATGAAATAAAATATTTGAAAAGCAAATAGGTGAAAGCAAAAAGATTTAAGGTATTTAAGAAACACGGGAGAATGGGCAACCCCACTCCCCACGTCCATGACAATAAGTAAGTATTGCATTAAGTTATCGCACAAAGTGAACAAAATGAACTACATATTTTATATAAAATTTTGTTGTTTTTTTGTTAGCACCCCAAGAAGCTTGTGCAACTGTTGGTGACGGTTGAGGCGCCATCGGACTGACTAAACCCAGTCAATAATAAATACATATATTTTTTTTACATTTTAGACAACAAGAACTCTAGGAGCCTCGGCTAACTCCACCACCACAACTTCCACATCACCACCACCATCACAAACATGTTATGTGAGTAGTCCAATACTTCAGGTCCTGAAGACACCAAGATTTGGAACCTCCTCATAGCTCTGGGATTTCCCGCATTCTTCAAGGCAGTTTTGATTGCACTTCATAAAGAACTTGAGATAATTCCGGTGAACGAAGAACTTCTGAAGAAGCGAAATAGCGAAACGCTTTGAATACGAGGTATTGCGTTTTATTTTGTAATCTTGCCATTGCTATATTGTCAAGACATGAAAAACATCTTTCATGATATTTCTGAAATACCATTTTTTCTATTTAGTTTTTCTGTCTTATTATATTTATATATATTAATTTTTATATATTAATTTATTTATTAGCCTTGCTACGGGAGAGAACAAGGGCGTGGGGGGAGGGCCCCAGACTTGACAGGTATAGGAGGTGGCTCGCTCAAAGACCCAGTGTCCGAGAGCGACGGCGGGAGAGGGAGATGAGGCGACACATCTGGGTGGACATGGAAAGAACACGACGACGAGCACAATACGTGTACAACCGACGATGACTTTACTGAACTGACTGGCTTTACAGTACGATAATATGTACGAGGCATTTCCAGGAAAGAGGGTCCCAGACTGGAGAGATACAGGAGGTGGTTGGCTCAACCAACGACAGCAACAAAGAGGAGAACGACGACGACATTACCGACGATGACTTTGACCGATACGAACCTACGACCTGAACTGACTTACTTTACCTTAATGTATAAGGCATTTCTAAGGTTGGACTGGATGCCGAGTATTAGAAAATATTAGCAAGGTACTTACAAAGGCACCGACAGGGGGGTTCCATTAAACCTTCCAGTTTTTACCCGGTTGACACCGCATTTTTCAATTACACAGCACAAAAAAGATAAGGATGAAATAATTACTGTATTATTCATTCTTTCATTTACTTATTTCTTCATTCATTTTCATTCTTTCAAAAATTCAAAAAAGGACCGTGCATTAGAGTTGTCGTGGCGATAGAAAGGTGGGTGGAGCTGCTAAACTATTGTTGTTGGTATTGTTTGTTGTTTTATTAAAAATGAAATAAAACATATTTGAAAAGCAAATAGGTGAAAGCAAAAAGATTTAAGGTATTTAAGAAACACGGGAGAATGGGCAACCCCACTCCCCACGTCCATGACAATAAGTAAGTATTGTATTAGGTTATCGCACAAAGTGAACAAAATGAACTACATATTTTATATAAAATGTTGTTGTATTTTTTGTTAGCACCCCAAGAAGCTTGTGCAACTGTTGGTGACGGTTGAGGCGGCATCGGACTGACTGACTAAACCCCAGTCAATAATAAATATATATATTTTTTTTTACATTTTAGACAACAAGAACTCCAGGAGCCTCGGCTACCTCCACCACCACAACTTCCACATCACCACCACCATCAAAATCACCACCACCACCACAATCACCATCAAAATCACCATCAAAATCACCACCACCACCACAATCACCATCAAAAAATCACATCCACCACCACCACTTCCACTATTCGTACCACCAACCCTACGCTCCCTTACCACCCCGCGAAACTCTCCCGCCTCCCAAGTTGGCATGTTCACCTCGGAAGAGGAAGAAGTAATGTATATTCATAATCAATGTAAGCAGGGGATACGAAGTAGTATACGAGTGCTAGAGCTCTGTCAGCGTATACATAGTTGATAGAGGGAGATGGTTAGGAAACTTCATAAAATCCATTGTTGTTATCTCACAAAGAGAACTACAGCGTTTCCCATACCAACTTAGAAAAAGCTAAAAAAAAACAACCCCGTTTTATCTTCCACATTACCATATTTGTTTAGCTTAACCTTTTATAATTTAATATTTCTTAAATACGACTTTGTTCTACCTCGGAGTGATTTTTCGACTCAGACTTTGAAGTCGGTTCAACCATTTCCTCGCTTTTCGCTTTGTTGCCGGTATCTCGTAAGTATATTTTATCTTCTATCATACAATATTTCTAGAGTAAGACCTTTTATAATTTAATATTTGTTAAATACGGTTTTGTTTCATTTCGTGGGAGCGATTTTTTAGTTTTATTTACTCGCGACTCAGCTAGGCTTTGACGAAGGGCAAATCAGTGATTTAAATCACGTACACCTTCAGAAAAGTCACAAACAAAAAAAATTTAAAAATCACAGAAAAATCATGAAAGAAATCAAGAAAAAATAGAAATCACGGGGTGAAAAATCAAAATCTTGAAAAATCAAACACTTTTTCAAAAGTGATTTGCCCCCCCCCCCCCCGGGCTTTGAGCTAAACTATTAAACTTTATTATTGAACTAACATCCGAACTGGACTTTTTTTATTTATTATTTATGAAGTTCTCATTTATTTATTAATTTACTTTTTAATTATAGTTTATTTACCTTATTCGTTTATATTAATTTTATTTCCAGTGTCGATGAGGATATCTCACGAGCAAAATGATCTGTACATACTGTAATTCTTCACGTGGCTGCCTTGGGAATTTTTTTGTCACTTTCACCTGCGAGTCGCATTTACGTTTAAATTTTAAGGCGTTTTGCATATACTTGGAATTTCTATCGTTGACAGGGCCTGCTAACATCTGCCCATCGCACTTCCTTAACCCTTCCAGCCCCAAATAAAGGGCTAAATTGGGTAAAAACTCGTGCGTACTACAACTAGGCCAATTGGCAAATGGCGGAAAGAAAATCCAAAATTGCGAGTTGAACTCCAACTCAAGTCAATAAATTTTCAGTAGACAGTATTAAAAATGTCATGTTAATTAAGTGATTTGTATTTTAGTGTAGTGGCCGAGCAGACCTACACGCTAGAAGCGGTAAGGTATTCTCCATTAATTTCTGTAATGTTGGCAAACAGGCCATTCGTCTATCAACATTTCCGTTAGAGTGGAAGTCCACTAAATTGTAAATTCGTAAAATTAATTTGTAAATTCGTCTTCTTTTACGATTCAGATAGATAGATAGATTTTATTTAACCACGCTAGCATCGTCAGCAAAAGCTGGTTTCCACGATGGGCGTGTAAAGCAATATAAGCAAAATTACATTATTTACAAACAGAACGAAAATAACAGAACAGATGAGAACAGCGTTCCGTATACAAAAGGAGCAGTATATATACGAGGTATTGCTTTTTATTTTGTGATCTTGCCATTGCTATATTGTCAAGACATGAAAAAAATCTTTCATGTTATTTCTGAAATACCATGAAATATTTCCTTAACATGTGTTTGAATTTGTGAACATATTTAGGCATGTTTGGCACATCTGGCTGTTGTCTTAGCCCACGGTCTTATAGCCTGCGTAGCTTGGGCTTGATGGGCGCTATGACCAAGCAGAAAAAACAGGAAATGCCACTTTGGATTTGATTAATTGGTAGTATCTACGTAGGTCCGTCGGACTACCTGCATAAGTTAAATTCTTCAATCAAAATCAATTGTCTCAATTGGTCGTATTCCTTATCGGATTTTTCGGAGGCACACCAGCGATCAAACAATTGTTGGGTAAAACCGAGCCACTTCGCTCGTAAGTGTGGCGATAATCTTCTCTTTTCACAATACATGCCTACCTGGAATCAACACTTCAATAATGCGTTTCCATGGCAACCAATAAGTTTCCATGGCATCCATTTGGGCAGAGACCCTCTTTTTGTAATTTTTAGACACATTCCCGCCTGAGCCCCCAATTGTTACGTGACCGCTATACGCAACAAAAAGTGTTACCTCAGCTGTTTGGTTTTTACAATTATTTATTTAAATAATAAGAAACTTAGAACAGCATCCGCTGGGGCATCCGCGAGTGCCGGCGATGATCATGAAGTTTTTCGTACGCCATCACAGGTAAGTGACCACAACTATCCGGTACGTACCCTTCACTGCTTCAGACAAAAACGTACCTGAGTTATTAACATTATTTCAAGTTAAATATGTTTCGGTATAATATATATAATTTATAGACCTTTCGCTCGGGGTAATATTTTTCATCGAATTCCCCTCGCTCCAGGTCTATAAATGCTAATTGTTTCTAGTACATATGACGTAACCGAGAACTTCGGGAATCAGTCGGAGAGCTATCGGTTATGACCAGTGGTGGTTATGACGTATTACACGGTGGCTTTACAATTACGTGCAAATGTGACGGGAAGCCAAAAAAGACAACAAAGTGAACAAAATGAGCTACATATTTTATATAAAATTTTAATTGTTCTTTTTGCTAGCACCCCAAGAAGCTTGTGCAACTGTTGGTGACAGCTGAGGCGCCATCTGGCGCAATAAAAGCTGTGTTAGATAAGGCAACAGATGTATAAATAATTATGTATATTTTTTACATTTTAGACAATAAGAACTCCTGCAGCCTCTAAATCTACAACGACCACCACCAACGCAACTTCCACACCCACCACCGTCACCTCCACTACCACCATTTTTACCACCACCACCGCCACAACCCCCACTAGGAGAAGAGATTAACTTGTAAGTAAGTACTATATACTTTGAGTATAACTAATTACTTACTTATTAACATGGCTTTTTTAGTTATAATGTTACTTAAACATGTTCTTGAAACGCGTAGTACGACATTTAAAAAGTTCTAATACGCATGCGTGCCTCGGTGGGTACACAGTTTGCCTCTGCATGGTCCAGCGTCAGGTCGTTAAGCTTGCTGGTAGGAGCGTAGAAGTGACAGATCAAGTTCAGCGGTGGTTACGTTGTAACATTTTCCTTGCTGAATAATATTCAAAACACGTTTGTTCGATGTCCAAGCTTCATTTATTAGTCTATTTTAATCCAGAAATTAATAAAAGGCCTACGAGTTTAACAAATTTTTTATTTTTCAACCAAATTTTAGAGGCGAAGACCGTTCTACATAAGAGACGTGGACCTGTTTGGTGAAGCAATGGCTGATCAAGGTAAAGTTAATTTTAATTTGTTGAACGTGTAAGGTTTCGTATTTATTTACCCTTTTTCTTTCATTTTTTCTATTTAGTTTTTTTTCTGTCTTATTATATTTATATATATTAATTTTTATATATTAATTTATTTATTAGCCTTGCTACGGGAGAGAACAAGGGCGTGGGGGGAGGGCCCCAGACTTGACAGGTATAGGAGGTGGCTCGCTCAAAGACCCAGTGTCCGAGAGCGACGGCGGGAGAGGGAGATGAGGCGACATATCTGGGTGGACATGGAAAGAACACGACGACGAGCACAATACGTGTACAACCGACGATGACTTTACTGAACTGACTGGCTTTACAGTACGATAATGTACGAGGCATTTGCAGGAAAGAGGGTCCCAGACTGGAGAGATACAGGAGGTGGTTGGCTCAACCAACGACAGCAACAAAGACGAGAACGACGACGACATTACCGACGATGACTTTGACCCATACGAACCTACGACCTGAACTGACTTACTTTACCTTAATGTATAAGGCATTTCTAAGGTTGGACTGGATGCCGAGTATTAGAAAATATTAGCAAGGTACTTACAAAGGCACCGACAGGGGGGTTCCATTAAACCTTCCAGTTTTTACCCGGTTGACACCGCATTTTTCAATTACACAGCACAAAAAAGATAAGGATGAAATAATTACTGTATTATTCATTCTTTCATTTACTTATTTCTTCATTCATTTTCATTCTTTCAAAAATTCAAAAAAGGACCGTGCATTAGAGTTGTCGTGGCGATAGAAAGGTGGGTGGAGCTGCTAAACTATTGTTGTTGGTATTGTTTGTTGTTTTATTAAAAATGAAATAAAACATATTTGAAAAGCAAATAGGTGAAAGCAAAAAGATTTAAGGTATTTAAGAAACACGGGAGAATGGGCAACCCCACTCCCCACGTCCATGACAATAAGTAAGTATTGTATTAGGTTATCGCACAAAGTGAACAAAATGAACTACATATTTTATATAAAATGTTGTTGTATTTTTTGTTAGCACCCCAAGAAGCTTGTGCAACTGTTGGTGACGGTTGAGGCGGCATCGGACTGACTGACTAAACCCCAGTCAATAATAAATATATATATATTTTTTTACATTTTAGACAACAAGAACTCCAGGAGCCTCGGCTACCTCCACCACCACAACTTCCACATCACCACCACCACCACAATCACCATCAAAATCACCATCAAAATCACCACCACCACCACAATCACCATCAAAAAATCACATCCACCACCACCACTTCCACTATTCGTACCACCAACCCTACGCTCCCTTACCACCCCGCGAAACTCTCCCGCCTCCCAAGTTGGCATGTTCACCTCGGAAGAGGAAGAAGTAATGTATATTCATAATCAATGTAAGCAGGGGATACGAAGTAGTATACGAGTGCTAGAGCTCTGTCAGCGTATACATAGTTGATAGAGGGAGATGGTTAGGAAACTTCATAAAATCCATTGTTGTTATCTCACAAAGAGAACTACAGCGTTTCCCATACCAACTTAGAAAAAGCTAAAAAAAAAAACCCGGTTTTATCTTCCACATTACCATATTTGTTTAGCTTAACCTTTTATAATTTAATATTTCTTAAATACGACTTTGTTCTACCTCGGAGTGATTTTTCGACTCAGACTTTGAAGTCGGTTCAACCATTTCCTCGCTTTTCGCTTTGTTGCCGGTATCTCGTAAGTATATTTTATCTTCTATCATACAATATTTCTAGAGTAAGACCTTTTATAATTTAATATTTGTTAAATACGGTTTTGTTTCATTTCGTGGGAGCGATTTTTTAGTTTTATTTACTCGCGACTCAGCTAGGCTTTGACGAAGGGCAAATCAGTGATTTAAATCACGTACACCTTCAGAAAAGTCACAAACAAAAAAAATTTAAAAATCACAGAAAAATCATGAAAGAAATCAAGAAAAAATAGAAATCACGGGGTGAAAAATCAAAATCTTGAAAAATCAAACACTTTTTCAAAAGTGATTTGCCCCCCCCCCCCCCGGGCTTTGAGCTAAACTATTAAACTTTATTATTGAACTAACATCCGAACTGGACTTTTTTTATTTATTATTTATGAAGTTCTCATTTATTTATTAATTTACTTTTTAATTATAGTTTATTTACCTTATTCGTTTATATTAATTTTATTTCCAGTGTCGATGAGGATATCTCACGAGCAAAATGATCTGTACATACTGTAATTCTTCACGTGGCTGCCTTGGGAATTTTTTTGTCACTTTCACCTGCGAGTCGCATTTACGTTTAAATTTTAAGGCGTTTTGCATATACTTGGAATTTCTATCGTTGACAGGGCCTGCTAACATCTGCCCATCGCACTTCCTTAACCCTTCCAGCCCCAAATAAAGGGCTAAATTGGGTAAAAACTCGTGCGTACTACAACTAGGCCAATTGGCAAATGGCGGAAAGAAAATCCAAAATTGCGAGTTGAACTCCAACTCAAGTCAATAAATTTTCAGTAGACAGTATTAAAAATGTCATGTTAATTAAGTGATTTGTATTTTAGTGTAGTGGCCGAGCAGACCTACACGCTAGAAGCGGTAAGGTATTCTCCATTAATTTCTGTAATGTTGGCAAACAGGCCATTCGTCTATCAACATTTCCGTTAGAGTGGAAGTTCACTAAATTGTAAATTCGTAAAATTAATTTGTAAATTCGTCTTCTTTTACGATTCAGATAGATAGATAGATTTTATTTAACCACGCTAGCATCGTCAGCAAAAGCTGGTTTCCACGATGGGCGTGTAAAGCAATATAAGCAAAATTACATTATTTACAAACAGAACGAAAATAACAGAAGAGATGAGAAGAGCGTTCCGAATACAAAAGGAACAGTATATATACGAGGTATTGCTTTTTATTTTGTGATCTTGCCATTGCTATATTGTCAAGACATGAAAAAAATCTTTCATGTTATTTCTGAAATACCATGAAATATTTCCTTAACATGTGTTTGAATTTGTGAACATATTTAGGCATGTTTGCCACATCTGGCTGTTGTCTTAGCCCACCGTCTTATAGCCTGCGTAGCTTGGGCTTGATGGGCGCTATGACCAAGCAGAAAAAACAGGAAATGCCACTTTGGATTTGATTAATTGGTAGTATCTACGTAGGTCCGTCGGACTACCTGCATAAGTTAAATTCTTCAATCAAAATCAATTGTCTCAATTGGTCGTATTCCTTATCGGATTTTTCGGAGGCACACCAGCGATCAAACAATTGTTGGGTAAAACCGAGCCACTTCGCTCGTAAGTGTGGCGATAATCTTCTCTTTTCACAATACATGCCTACCTGGAATCAACACTTCAATAATGCGTTTCCATGGCAACCAATAGTTTCCATGGCATCCATTTGGGCAGAGACCCTCTTTTTGTAATTTTTAGACACATTCCCGCCTGAGCCCCCAATTGTTACGTGACCGCTATACGCAACAAAAAGTGTTACCTCAGCTGTTTGGTTTTTACAATTATTTATTTAAATAAGAAACTTAGAACAGCATCCGCTGGGGCATCCGCGAGTGCCGGCGATGATCATGAAGTTTTTCGTACGCCATCACAGGTAAGTGACCACAACTATCCGGTACGTACCCTTCACTGCTTCAGACAAAAACGTACCTGAGTTATTAACATTATTTCAAGTTAAATATGTTTCGGTATAATATATAATTTATAGACCTTTCGCTCGGGGTAATATTTTTCATCGAATTCCCCTCGCTCCAGGTCTATAAATGCTAATTGTTTCTAGTACATATGACGTAACCGAGAACTTCGGGAATCAGTCGGAGAGCTATCGGTTATGACCAGTGGTGGTTATGACGTATTACACGGTGGCTTTACAATTACGTGCAAATGTGACGGGAAGCCAAAAAAGACAACAAAGTGAACAAAATGAGCTACATATTTTATATAAAATTTTAATTGTTCTTTTTGCTAGCACCCCAAGAAGCTTGTGCAACTGTTGGTGACAGCTGAGGCGCCATCTGGCGCAATAAAAGCTGTGTTAGATAAGGCAACAGATGTATAAATAATTATGTATATTTTTTACATTTTAGACAATAAGAACTCCTGCAGCCTCTAAATCTACAACGACCACCACCAACGCAACTTCCACACCCACCACCGTCACCTCCACTACCACCATTTTTACCACCACCACCGCCACAACCCCCACTAGGAGAAGAGATTAACTTGTAAGTAAGTACTATATACTTTGAGTATAACTAATTACTTACTTATTAACATGGCTTTTTTAGTTAAAATGTTACTTAAACATGTTCTTGAAACGCGTAGTACGGCATTTAAAAAGTTCTAATACGCATGCGTGCCTCGGTGGGGACACAGTTTGCCTCTGCATGGTCCAGCGTCAGGTCGTTAAGCTTGCTGGTAGGAGCGTAGAAGTGACAGATCAAGTTCAGCGGTGGTTACGTTGTAACATTTTCCTTGCTGAATAATATTCAAAACACGTTTGTTCGATGTCCAAGCTTCCATTCATTAGACTATTTTAATCCAGAAATTAATAAAAGGCCTACGAGTAAAATTTGGTTGAAAATTTAAACATAAGAGACGTGGACCTGTTTGGTGAAGCAATGGCTGATCAAGGTAATGTTAATTTTAATTTGTTGAACGTGTAAGGTTTCGTATTTATTTACCCTTTTTCTTTCATTTTTTCTATTTAGTTTTTTTTCTGTCTTATTATATTTATATATATTAATTTTTATATATTAATTTATTTATTAGCCTTGCTACGGGAGAGAACAAGGGCGTGGGGGGAGGGCCCCAGACTCGACAGGTATAGGAGGTGGCTCGCTCAAAGACCCAGTGTCCGAGAGCGACGGCGGGAGAGGGAGATGAGGCGACATATCTGGGTGGACATGGAAAGAACACGACGACGAGCACAATACGTGTACAACCGACGATGACTTTACTGAACTGACTGGCTTTACAGTACGATAATGTACGAGGCATTTCCAGGAAAGAGGGTCCCAGACTGGAGAGATACAGGAGGTGGTTGGCTCAACCAACGACAGCAACAAAGACGAGAACGACGACGACATTACCGACGATGACTTTGACCCATACGAACCTACGACCTGAACTGACTTACTTTACCTTAATGTATAAGGCATTTCTAAGGTTGGACTGGATGCCGAGTATTAGAAAATATTAGCAAGGTACTTACAAAGGCACCGACAGGGGGGTTCCATTAAACCTTCCAGTTTTTACCCGGTTGACACCGCATTTTTCAATTACACAGCACAAAAAAGATAAGGATGAAATACTGTATTATTCATTCTTTCATTTACTTATTTCTTTATTCATTTTCATTCTTTCAAAAATTCAAAAAAGGACCGTGCATTAGAGTTGTCGTGGCGATAGAAAGGTGGGTGGAGCTGCTAAACTATTGTTGTTGGTATTGTTTGTTGTTTTATTAAAAATGAAATAAAACATATTTGAAAAGCAAATAGGTGAAAGCAAAAAGATTTAAGGTATTTAAGAAACACGGGAGAATGGGCAACCCCACTCCCCACGTCCATGACAATAAGTAAGTATTGTATTAGGTTATCGCACAAAGTGAACAAAATGAACTACATATTTTATATAAAATGTTGTTGTATTTTTTGTTAGCACCCCAAGAAGCTTGTGCAACTGTTGGTGATGGTTGAGGCGGCATCGGACTGACTGACTAAACCCCAGTCAATAATAAATATATATTTTTTTTTTTACATTTTAGACAACAAGAACTCCAGAAGCCTCGGCTACCTCCACCACCACAACTTCCACATCACCACCACCATCAAAATCACCACCACCACCACAATCACCATCAAAATCACCATCAAAATCACCACCACAATCACCATCAAAAAATCACATCCACCACCACCACTTCCACTATTCGTACCACCAACCCTACGCTCCCTTACCACCCCGCGAAACTCTCCCGCCTCCCAAGTTGGCATGTTCACCTCGGAAGAGGAAGAAGTAATGTATATTCATAATCAATGTAAGCAGGGGATACGAAGTAGTATACGAGTGCTAGAGCTCTGTCAGCGTATACATAGTTGATAGCGGGAGATGGTTAGGAAACTTCATAAAATCCATTGTTGTTATCTCACAAAGAGAACTACAGCGTTTCCCATACCAACTTAGAAAAAGCTAAAAAAAACAAACCCCGTTTTATCTTCCACATTACCATATTTGTTTAGCTTAACCTTTTATAATTTAATATTTCTTAAATACGACTTTGTTCTACCTCGGAGTGATTTTTCGACTCAGACTTTGAAGTCGGTTCAACCATTTCCTCGCTTTTCGCTTTGTTGCCGGTATCTCGTAAGTATATTTTATCTTCTATCATACAATATTTCTAGAGTAAGACCTTTTATAATTTAATATTTGTTAAATACGGTTTTGTTTCATTTCGTGGGAGCGATTTTTTAGTTTTATTTACTCGCGACTCAGCTAGGCTTTGACGAAGGGCAAATCAGTGATTTAAATCACGTACACCTTCAGAAAAGTCACAAACAAAAAAAATTTAAAAATCACAGAAAAATCATGAAAGAAATCAAGAAAAAATAGAAATCACGGGGTGAAAAATCAAAATCTTGAAAAATCAAACACTTTTTCAAAAGTGATTTGCCCCCCCCCCCCCACGGGCTTTGAGCTAAACTATTAAACTTTATTATTGAACTAACATCCGAACTGGACTTTTTTTATTTATTATTTATGAAGTTCTCATTTATTTATTAATTTACTTTTTAATTATAGTTTATTTACCTTATTCGTTTATATTAATTTTATTTCCAGTGTCGATGAGGATATCTCACGAGCAAAATGATCTGTACATACTGTAATTCTTCACGTGGCTGCCTTGGGAATTTTTTTGTCACTTTCACCTGCGAGTCGCATTTACGTTTAAATTTTAAGGCGTTTTGCATATACTTGGAATTTCTATCGTTGACAGGGCCTGCTAACATCTGCCCATCGCACTTCCTTAACCCTTCCAGCCCCAAATAAAGGGCTAAATTGGGTAAAAACTCGTGCGTACTACAACTAGGCCAATTGGCAAATGGCGGAAAGAAAATCCAAAATTGCGAGTTGAACTCCAACTCAAGTCAATAAATTTTCAGTAGACAGTATTAAAAATGTCATGTTAATTAAGTGATTTGTATTTTAGTGTAGTGGCCGAGCAGACCTACACGCTAGAAGCGGTAAGGTATTCTCCATTAATTTCTGTAATGTTGGCAAACAGGCCATTCGTCTATCAACATTTTCGTTAGAGTGGAAGTTCACTAAATTGTAAATTCGTAAAATTAATTTGTAAATTCGTCTTCTTTTACGATTCAGATAGATAGATAGATAGATTTTATTTAACCACGCTAGCATCGTCAGCAAAAGCTGGTTTCCACGATGGGCGTGTAAAGCAATATAAGCAAAATTACATTATTTACAAACAGAACGAAAATAACAGAACAGATGAGTAGAGCGTTCCGTATACAAAAGGAGCAGTATATATACGAGGTATTGCTTTTTATTTTGTGATCTTGCCATTGCTATATTGTCAAGACATGAAAAAAATCTTTCATGTTATTTCTGAAATACCATGAAATATTTCCTTAACATGTGTTTGAATTTGTGAACATATTTAGGCATGTTTGGCACATCTGGCTGTTGTCTTAGCCCACCGTCTTATAGCCTGCGTAGCTTGGGCTTGATGGGCGCTATGACCAAGCAGAAAAAACAGGAAATGCCACTTTGGATTTGATTAATTGGTAGTATCTACGTAGGTCCGTCGGACTACCTGCATAAGTTAAATTCTTCAATCAAAATCAATTGTCTCAATTGGTCGTATTCCTTATCGGATTTTTCGGAGGCACACCAGCGATCAAACAATTGTTGGGTAAAACCGAGCCACTTCGCTCGTAAGTGTGGCGATAATCTTCTCTTTTCACAATACATGCCTACCTGGAATCAACACTTCAATAATGCGTTTCCATGGCAACCAATAAGTTTCCATGGCATCCATTTGGGCAGAGACCCTCTTTTTGTAATTTTTAGACACATTCCCGCCTGAGCCCCCAATTGTTACGTGACCGCTATACGCAACAAAAAGTGTTACCTCAGCTGTTTGGTTTTTACAATTATTTATTTAAATAATAAGAAACTTAGAACAGCATCCGCTGGGGCATCCGCGAGTGCCGGCGATGATCATGAAGTTTTTCGTACGCCATCACAGGTAAGTGACCACAACTATCCGGTACGTACCCTTCACTGCTTCAGACAAAAACGTACCTGAGTTATTAACATTATTTCAAGTTAAATATGTTTCGGTATAATATATAATTTATAGACCTTTCGCTCGGGGTAATATTTTTCATCGAATTCCCCTCGCTCCAGGTCTATAAATGCTAATTGTTTCTAGTACATATGACGTAACCGAGAACTTCGGGAATCAGTCGGAGAGCTATCGGTTATGACCAGTGGTGGTTATGACGTATTACACGGTGGCTTTACAATTACGTGCAAATGTGACGGGAAGCCAAAAAAGACAACAAAGTGAACAAAATGAGCTACATATTTTATATAAAATTTTAATTGTTCTTTTTGCTAGCACCCCAAGAAGCTTGTGCAACTGTTGGTGACAGCTGAGGCGCCATCTGGCGCAATAAAAGCTGTGTTAGATAAGGCAACAGATGTATAAATAATTATGTATATTTTTTACATTTTAGACAATAAGAACTCCTGCAGCCTCTAAATCTACAACGACCACCACCAACGCAACTTCCACACCCACCACCGTCACCTCCACTACCACCATTTTTACCACCACCACCGCCACAACCCCCACTAGGAGAAGAGATTAACTTGTAAGTAAGTACTATATACTTTGAGTATAACTAATTACTTACTTATTAACATGGCTTTTTTAGTTAAAATGTTACTTAAACATGTTCTTGAAACGCGTAGTACGACATTTAAAAAGTTCTAATACGCATGCGTGCCTCGGTGGGTACACAGTTTGCCTCTGCATGGTCCAGCGTCAGGTCGTTAAGCTTGCTGGTAGGAGCGTAGAAGTGACAGATCAAGTTCAGCGGTGGTTACGTTGTAACATTTTCCTTGCTGAATAATATTCAAAACACGTTTGTTCGATGTCCAAGCTTCATTTATTAGTCTATTTTAATCCAGAAATTAATAAAAGGCCTACGAGTTTAACAAATTTTTTATTTTTCAACCAAATTTTAGAGGCGAAGACCGTTCTACATAAGAGACGAGGACCTGTTTGGTGAAGCAATGGCTGATCAAGGTAATGTTAATTTTAATTTGTTGAACGTGTAAGGCTTCGTATTTATCTACCCTTTTTCTTTACTTTTTCTTTCATTTTTTCTATTTAGTTTTTTTTCTGTCTTATTATATTTATATATATTAATTTATTTATTAGCCTTGCTACGGGAGAGAACAAGGGCGTGGGGGGAGGGCCCCAGACTCGACAGGTACAGGAGGTGGCTCGCTCAAAGACCCAGTGTCCGAGAGCGACGGCGGGAGAGGGAGATGAGGCGACACATCTGGGTGGACATGGAAAGAACACGACGACGAGCACGATACGTGTACAACCGACGATGACGATGACTTTACTGAACTGACTAGCCTTACAGTACGATAATGTACGAGGCATTTCCAGGAAAGAGGGTCCCAGACTGGAGAGATACAGGAGGTGGTTGGCTCAATGATCTAGTGTCCAAGAGCGACGGCGGGAGAGGAAATTGAGAAGGCACACCACCGCAAACGACGCTACGACAGCAACAAAGAGCTTGAACCAAGAAGTTTGTGCAACTGTTGGTGACGGTTGAGGCGCCATCGGACTGACTGACTAAACCCAGTCAATAATAAATATATATATTTTTTTTACATTTTAGACAAGAACTCCAGCAGCCTCGGCTACCTCCACCACCACAACTTCCACATCACCACCACCATCAAAATCACCACCACCACCACAATCACCATCAAAATCACCTTCACCACCACAATCACCACCACAATCACCTCCACTATTCGTACCACCACTACGCTCCCTTACCACCCCGCGAAACTCTCCCGCCTGCCAGGTTGGCATGTTCACCTCGGAAGAGGAAGAAGTAATGTATATTCATAATCAATGTAAGCAGGGAATACAAAGTAGTATACGAGTGCTAGAGCTCTGTCAGTGTATACATAGTTGATAGGGGGAGATGGTTAGGAAACTTCATAAAATCCATTGTTGTTATCTCACAAAGAGAACTACAGCGTTTCCCATCCCAACTTAGATAAAGCTAAAAAAACCGTTTTATCTTCCCCATTACCATATTTGTTTAGCTTAACCTTTATAATTTAATATTTGTTAAATACGACTTTGTTCCACCTCGGAGTGATTTTTTTGACTCAGACTTTGAAGTCGGTTCAACCTTTTCCTCGCTTTTCGCTTTGTTGCAGGTATCTCGTAAGTATATTTTATCTTCTATCATACAATATTTGTTGAGTAAGATATTTTATAATTTAATATTTGTTAAATACGGTTTTGTTTCATTTCGTGGGAGCGATTTTTTACAGTTTTATTTACTCGCGACTTAGGCTTTGACGAGGGGTAAATCAGTGATTTAAATCACGTACCCCTTCAGAAAAGTCACAAACAAAAAAAATCAAAAAATCACAGAATTTAACAATGTTTTGATTTTTCAACCAAATTCTAGCGAAGAAGGCCATATTTTATAAATATGAATAATTACTGTATTATTCATTCTTTCATTTACTCATTTCTTTATTCATTTTCATTCTTTCAAAAAAGCAGCGTGCATTAGAGTTGTCGTCGTGATGGAAAGGTGGATGGAATTGCTAAACTATTGTTGTTGATATTGTGTTAAAATTTAAACGGCAGCTGTCGCCTTCCACTGGTTGGCAACCACAAAAAGGTAAAGGTATTTCTTAAATTTTTTTATAAAATATTCAATGTATTTTTAATGAAGAGTATACTAGTTATTTTGAAAAATCAACACAATTATCATTATCATCTTCGTGATCATCATTGTTGTCACAACAAATTCTCGCTTGTATTACTATTTGTCACCATGTAAACTTTTAAAGAATTATATAATTTACGTTTTGTAAGTGCAGTACAGTTCCTGTACTTTATATAATTCCACCTGTACTGGACTACGATTTTTCGATTTTTCGATAGAGATTTTGTTGTATAATAATCAATGTTTTTTTTTATTTTTCATGATAGGAGAAACTGGTTATGTCCCTTGGGACAAGTGATCGGTTGGTGGAAGCAGCTGTGTGTGAAGTAATACGATTTTTCTATTTTTCCTTTGCCTATATTATCACCCTAGTACAACAAGCAGGCTCATAAAGTTGACGATTGACATTGTAAATTTCAATTTTAGGCTTTGCATGGTCATGTGACAAATATAAAATTTATTAAAATCTTGATAAAATCGATCTTGAAATCCTCAAAACCTTAAAGGACATAGCGGGATACACAATTTTGTTTATTTTAAATTTGGCATAATTAATTTTAGGATAAATTAGGACGTATGCAAATGTTTCATATTTATAATTTATCTTTTTACGGTTTTACCTACTGACTATTTATTTTTATTAACTTCATTTATTAAATTTTGACTTCCTCCAAAGATCCCAAAAGTTTGCATGCTTAATTTATTTTTATTCAGTAACTTTTTATCTTAAATTTTTAGCTTAACGAACAAAAAACTCCAAACTAGGCAACCCAAATTAAGAACTGGACGTCGTTTTGATATACCGAGTCTGGTGGTTGTTTCGCCGTTTCATCAAGCTTTCCATATTTTGGAAAAGATCAAACATGAAGACAGAGAGTTCTTTTACTCGACAATCCGATGCATTCGAGAGGTGTTTTTAGGGCATACTCCCGTAGCAGGCCGTTTTTTATCCGAGAATTAGCTCTCTTTGAGGAGGTAATGGGAGATCAAGCCTTCGAAAAGATGCGAAAACAAGTGCATCCACCACCACCATCACCACCACAATCGCCTCCACCTCCACAATCACCTCCGTCACCACAATCACCTCCGTCACCACAATCACCTCCGTCACACAATCACCACCACAATCACCACCACAATCACCTCCACCACCACAATCACCCCCACTTCCACCATTCGAGAATGCTTGCGGAACTCATTTAACCACTAAAAGTTTTATTGTTAGTTTCGAAACAAGTTTCAGTACATTTCGAACTTGGTTTAAAGAACTACTTTAAATGCCTCGACCTCGTGTAAACGAAAACTAAAATGTGAACAATTAAAATGTGAACCGATCAAATACAGTTAGATGTTTATACTCCACGGACTAGCTAGTTGTTCCCTGATATGCATTTAAATGAAATGAGTGTTCATATGATCCGCGAGATCTCGCCTCACACTTATTTCCCTATTAAAATTTCGTTGTGTTCACATGAGAAACGGCACTTATTTCCCTATTAAAATTTCCTTGTGTCCACATGAGAAACCGGGCGCCACCGCTTACCGAAGTCCGCATTCCTTAGATTATAGTTATTGCCGTTATCTATGAATATATCTAAAATGTTCCTTGGTAACAGCTTATTTTTGACCTTGAACATAAAGATTGCTATGTCCTGTAAACGTCTATTATACAGACTAGTCATTTTAGCTCTAACTAATAGCTCGCTATATGTAGTGTTCCACCACCATAGTGTATTCTTTCAGTATTCTTTACTGTTGAACTACGAAGGATTATTAATTTTCTTTTTCCTTTAGATTATGGGGGAAAAAACAATGAAGATAATGTTCCCACGTGTGGAAAAATCTCCAGATGTAAGGACTTACAATTATAAAGTTATATAACTTATAATAGAAGCGCAAATTTGTAACACCAATTGACGGTACCGGAAAAGATGGCGGCGGTACATTTAACCACAATGCTTTGTGACCTCAAATAACTACTAAACATTGTATAATACTTTAATGTATAAAGGCATTTCTAAGGTTGGGCTGGATGCCGAGGATTAGAAAATATTAGCAAGCAAGGTACTTACAAAGGCACAGACAGGGGGTTCTATTAAACCTTCCAGTTTTTACCCGGTTGACACCGCATTTTTCAATTACACAGCGCAAAAAAGATAAGCATGAAATAATTACTGATTACTCATTCTTTCATTTACTTATTTCTTTATTCATTTTCATTCTTTCAAAAAAGCAGCGTGCATTAGAGTTGTCGTCGTGATGGAAAGGTGGATGGAATTGCTAAACTATTGTTGTTGATATTGTGTTAAAATTTCAACGGCAGCTGTCGCCTTCCACTGGTTGGCAACCACAAAAAGGTAAAGGTATTTCTTAAATTTTTTTATAAAATATTCAATGTATTTTTTAATTAAGAGCATACTAGTTATTTTGAAAAATCAACACAATTATCATTATCATCTACGTGATCATCATTCATTGTTGTCTCGACAAATTCTCGCTTGTATTACTATTTGTCACCATGTAAACTTTTAAAGAATTATATAATTTATGTTTTGTAAGTGCAGTACAGTTTCCTGTACTTTATAATTCCACCTGTACTGGACTAGAACATTTGATTATTTAAAAGCATTATTCATTTATTAATAAAACAAATGCAAAAGAACTAAATTTAATCTGTAGTCTGATTAAAAACAAACTACCTTTATTTTATAAGTGCAACTTGGTGGCAAGGATAATTGGCCGGAGGGGGCGAACAATAAAGGCCCTCGAAGAAATAACAGGCTGTCGCCTTCAGTTAGTTGGGCACAATAAAAAGGTGAAGGTATTTGAAGGAGATATTTCCAAGGTGATTGGACTAGATGCTGAGAATTAGAAAATAGTAGCAAGCAAGCAACTTACAAAAGCATGGACAAGGAATTTTAGCAAATTACACCATATTTCGTACGGAAGTACGATATTCTTGGAGAAGTAATGGAGGATCAAGATAATGTTAATTTTTGTTTGTTGAATGTTTAATGTTAAATAAATGTTTCGTATTTAATGAAAATCCAACAAATGTCGCAAAGCGGAATGCCAGAATTTACAGAAGACAACTGGAAAGAAGTCGAAAATTATATGGATAGCCATTGCACCGTCCAATTCAAACCCATCGCGGTTCAACTGGTAATTGTAGCAAAGGAGAGGCTCGGACCAACGAAGGAACCCCAACAAATGTTCATTAATTACGGTGGTCTACGAAACTATTGGATTCGTGCAAAAATCGAAAATCCCGAGGCATTATTCCCCAAAGAAATGAAGGGCGACGCAAGTGGGCTTCATACGCATGAGAACGAAGGAACTGAACGCTGCCACCGAACAGTTTAACTCATGAACATCTAAAATCACAAAACATCGTATATTTCACTTAAATTTTACTGTTCACTGAGCAAAAATAAGTGCTAGTCTGGGAACAACTTAGGTAGATTCACAAACCAGCCGATGGTCCTGGAATCCTTAACGAAAATCCAACAAATGTCGCAAAGCGAAACAGTGCCAGAATTTACAGAAGACAACTGGAAAGAAGTGGAAAACGACATGGATAGCCATTGCACCGTCCAACTCAAACCCATCGCGGTTCAACTGGTAATTGTAGCAAAGGGGAGGCTCGGACCAACGAAGGAACCCCAAGAAGTGTTCATTAATTACGGTTATTACTTATTTTTCTTTCCTTTTTGTTTTATTATACTTTTATATATTAATTTTTATATGTCAATTTATTTATTAGCCTTGCTACGGGAGAGGAGACGAGAGTGGGGGGAACTCGGCGATCACAACGATCGTAGCAATCAACAATCGTTTCGCGTTTCCACATGATTGCTGATCTTAGCCATGGCTGATCGCGGCCATTGTTTTAATGGTCCGCTGTGGTCCATGGCTGATCACGGCCATTGTTTGCAGGGATGCGTACTGATCGCCAAGATCGCTGAGATTGCAAAATCACCGTTTCGCGATCGCAGCGATCATAGCGATCTTTGCGTCAGTGGTTTTCATATGACCGCTACGATCGCTGCGATCGCCGAGTTCATTTTTGGGATATCGTAGCTTGACCATACAAATTTTCTAGCTCCGATCCGATTCGCAAGCCCACAGACAGCCGTTTACCACCAATTATTTAACACATAATGATGGAGAGTTTTTTTTTTTTTAGGTGCAGGAGAAATATAATAGCTTGAAGCGTAAACAAATTAGCCAGGAGAGGGAAATGAAGGCCATACAAAAGAAAAATAAGAGCCTGACCAATCAGGTGAAAGTACTAAAGTAAGTACGCAGACGAAGATGGAAGTTCTATAAAAAACAAGACAATCCCAAATAGATTAATGTTGGTGATTTTGTTTTTCAGAAAATCTGTGAAGATTTTACACTAAACTATACATATTTAGTTTTTATTTTGCGCCTTCATTTTTAAGTAATATTTAAAACATGAGCAGCAGTGTTTTATCAGATTGAAAACACGAGGCGATAGCCGAGTGTTTTAGATCTGATAAAATACGTACTGCGAATGTTTTGAATAGCTTAAAAAACGACCCATTTGGTGTAAGTTCATTGGCGTAGTAAGTTTGAAAAATAATAATGTTGTCTAAGCCGAGAAAATCAAAGCTAAAGTTTATGTAAATCAGGAGGATTTTTTATCAGATAAAAAACCACGGACATGGTACTGATTTCCTTTGTGTTTTTCTCATGAATTATTAATGAGTTTTTGAATGGTTTTTAATTGTTACAATAATAATAGTAACAGTAATTATGATTTAAAACTGTGAAAATTTTGAAAGGAATTGCTGACATTGTTAGCTCACTTTGTAAGAAGGCGGAATTCACAGATACTTTTTGGGTATGCGGTACGTTCAGTTGCTCCTCTTAGCCATGGCGTTCAGCCCCCCCCCCCAAAAAAAAACCCCAACCCCAACAATACCACCAGCTACACACAGGCTAGGTGCATTAAGTTCATTTTAAGAAAGTTTCCAAGGGTGCCAAGCCGAAGTTGTCGCAGGTCACGCCATTACTTGAACCTAAATGTGAGTTTAATTTAAGAAACTCCAAACACAATTCTCTTCCTGGGGTCCCAAGGTTTGCTCTTCCCGGGCCTTGAGATATAGAGATTTTGTTGTATAATAATCAATGTTTTTTATTTTATTTTTCATGATAGGAGAAATTGGTTATGTCCCAAGGGGAACATGACCGGTCGGTAGCAGATGCCATTGAAAATGTAATACGTTTTTTCTATTTTTCCTTCGCCTATATTATCACCCTAGTACAAGCAGGCTCATAAAGTTGATGATTGACATTGTAAATTTCAATTTCAGGCTTTGCATGGTCATGTGACAAATATAAAATTTATTAAAATCTTGATAAAATCGATCTTGAAATCCTCAAAACCTTAAAGGACATAGCGGGATACACAATTTTGTTTATTTTAAATTTGGCATAATTAATTTTAGGATAAATTAGGACGTATGCAAATGTGTCATATTTATAATTTATCTTTTTACGGTTTTACCTACGGACTATTTATTTTTATTAACTTCATTTATTAAATTTTGACTTCGTCCAAACATCCCATAAGTGTGCATGCTTAATTCATTTTTATTCAGTAACTTTTTATCTTAAATTTTTAGCTTAACGAACAAAAAACTCCAAACTAGGCAACCCAAATTAAGAACTCGACGTCGTTTTGATATACTGAGTCTGGTGGTTGTTTCGCCGTTTCATCAAGCTTTCCATATTTTGGAAAAGATCAAACATGAAGACAGAGTTCTTTTATTCGACAATCCGATGCATTCGAGAGGTGTTTTTAGGGCATACTCCCGTAGCAGGCTGTTTTTTATCCGAGAATTAGCTCTCTTTGCGGAGGTAATGGGAGATAAATAAAGGCCCTCGAAGAAATAACAGGCTGTCGCCTTCAGTTAGTTGGGCACAATAAAAAGGTGAAGGTATTTGAAGGAGATATTTCCAAGGTGATTGGACTAGATGCTGAGAATTAGAAAATAGTAGCAAGCAAGCAACTTACAAAAGCATGGACAGGGAATTTTAGCAAATGACACCATATTTCGTACGGAAGTACGATATTCTTGGAGAAGTAATGGAGGATCAAGATAATGTTAATTTTTGTTTGTTGAATGTTTAATGTTAAATAAATGTTTCGTATTTAATGAAAATCCAACAAATGTCGCAAAGCGGAATGCCAGAATTTACAGAAGACAACTGGAAAGAAGTCGAAAATGATATGGATAGCCATTGCACCGTCCAATTCAAACCCATCGCGGTTCAACTGGTAATTGTAGCAAAGGAGAGGCTCGGACCAACGAAGGAACCCCAACAAATGTTCATTAATTACGGTGGTCTACGAAACTATTGGATTCGTGCAAAAATCGAAAATCCCGAAAATCCTGGAGAGTTTTTTTTTTAGGAGCGGGAGAAATGTACCGCAATTACACGAAAAATGGTTTTCCAGGAGACGACCATCCAAAAACTAAGGAAGGCCAATAGTGGCTTGAGGAGGCAGGTGAAATGCCTAAAGTAAGTACGCAGAGTTTTTGAATGGTTTTTAATTGTTACAATAATAATAGTAACAGTAATTATGATTTTAAACTGTGAAAATTTTACACTGACTTTACTGTTTACTGCCTTAATTTCACGAATTTTTATTTATTACAATAATAATTACTATTTATTTATGAATTAAAATTGCGAAGATTTTACACTGACTTTATTCAGTTTAAATTTTACTGCGTTAATTTAATGAAGTTTTATTTGTTACAATAAACATAATAATAATTATTAGTTATCATTAAAATCTGTTAAAATGTTTTATATTTTTATCACTCATACTTTCCTAGGGTTGTAAGGGCATGGAATTCCCTTTCTAGGGAAATCAAAGTGATAGACACTAATCTAAATTTTAAAAGTTTCAACCGCAGAGACACCAGTAGGAACATCCGCAGAGACACCAAGAGATGACACCCGCAGTTTCCAATGAGAGGTTTCAAACGCCATCACAACAAGCATGTGACGGCTACGATCCCGTACGTACTCTTCACTGCTTCAGACAAAAACCTACCAGAGGTACGTGTAGTTGACTATTGTCATTCATTTCTGGTGACATCGAGCAATTTGGTCGTTCTCCATTTCGTTTCTTCGTAAAGCCTTGTGACAATTACACGTAACGTCTCTCGTATAAAATTGACAATGGATACCATCGCGAGTGTTGACCAGAAAAAAATTCACGATATTTCGACTTTATATCTACCATTAAAATGCGACGTTTTAGAAACGATTAATAAACGATACTTCTGTCATAAAACTCCAGTTTCAAAATATTTACAACATGTTGTACTTTACTGTACGTGGTAACACAATGTAGCAATGGGGAGGGGGGTGGCGGATATTGTTTGAAGTTGAATAGTCGTGGAATATACCGCCATATTTGTTTAGATCGTGTACGTATGTGGTTAGCATTTTCATAAGCGTCTATGTTTAGCTGACGAACATTATAAGAACGGGTACAGTAATTGTTACAGTAATTTACCCATCAAATAAATAGCATTGACAATTATTAAATACAATCATACAACAACGATTGCGAGTTACTGTTAGCAAAAAGAAGAAGATATTGTATTTAGATTTTTTATAAAATTTTAAATTTAATTTATTTATTCTTTTATATAATAAATGTATATAAAGTGTATATAAGTGAGTTAACTGCCTTGACCCATTTCTTTTCGCTTCTCGTGCTCGCTGACTGTTAAATAATACTTGGCTTCGTAAGTAAACACCGAGTTTATTAACTTTCTATGTACTTTTGTTAAAAAATTTAAATAATCTTATGTTTTGTTACAGGATTAAAATAGAATTCTTTCGTCATTCCTTTAATTTCGTCATCCTTTAATATAATTTCGTCATTCCTTGCAGAGATGCGGTCAGAACAAGTTCGCGAATACCGCAGAGCAAATTTTACGTTCAACTGAAGAAAACATCCAACGAATAGACGAGAAAAACGACCACCGCCTGATACAGTTGGCCGATGGACTAGTAATACGTAGTTGCTTGCAAAAATAAATATTATTTAAAATATTGATCAGGTTACCTCGCAAATGAGCAAAAAAATCTACATGTATTTTATAAGTTTTTAATTGTTTATTTTGTTTGTAGCGCCCCAAAAATGTGGTTCATTTGAATGTGACCGCCGAGGGGCCTGACGCATATCTTCATGCTATCCCAGAAGTTGCCGGAGAGATTCTGCGGCCGTATCTGACACCGGTAAATATACTTCTACAAAAATTAAACAACTTCCCTAGTATGTTTTTTCAGCTGTATTACCGTAGAAATGCTATAGTAAAAACTTTTCTTATTTCGTAAGATTTTAGAACTTTGTAAGATTTCGCTAATGTTTTATGTAAGTTGTTCTCTGATGAAAATATTGTTGGCAATTGTTGGCGAATACACCCCCACCCCCACCAAGGGTCGACGAAGGTCCGCTATTCCTACAACTGCGTACGTCGTGCAAGGGACGCGATGTCCAACGCTTTCAGCAAGTCGCCAACAAAGTTTATCAGGAAGGAGAAGAAAACATGTTTGAGCGTGAAATAGGGTCCTGGGAAAGGGTGAATGAAAAAGTCCGCGAGTACGCGGAGAAGATTTTACAACCAATTGAAGAAAACATCGCACGAATACAGGACAAACACGAACACCGCCTGATACAGTTGGCCGATGGGCTTCAAAAGTTCTATCTGTCTCTTTTCGTCGAAAAAAAGGGTAAGTTTGAGATCGCCATATTTTTTTTTAATGCCAGCGCTAATTATTCAGAATGTATAATTACCTCTCATAATTTCTTGAATTTCCTCTTCACCACAGCCGTGTTCGACAAGAAGAATATAATCGCGCAGCTATCAGAGGGGGTCATTAACTTCATTTATTAAATTTTGACTTCGTCCAAAGATCCCAAAAGTTTGCATGCTTAATTCATTTTTATTCAGTAACTTTTTATCTTAAATTTTTAGCTTAACAAACAAAAAAACTCCAAACTAGGCAACCCAAATTAAGAACTCGACGTCGTTTCGATGTACTGAGTCTGGTGGTTGTTTCGCCGTTTCATCAAGCTTTCCATATTTTGGAAAAGATCAAACATGAAGACAGAGAGTTCTTTTACTCGACAATCCGATGCATTCGAGAGGTGTTTTTAGGGCATACTCCCGTAGCAGGCCGTTTTTTATCCGAGAATTAGCTCTCTTTGAGGAGGTAATGGGAGATCAAGCCTTCGAAAAGATGCGAAAACAAGTGCATCCACCACCACCACCACCACCACAATCACCTCCGTCACACAATCACCACCACCACCACAATCACCTCCACTTCCACCATTCGAGAATGCTTGCGGAACTCATTTAACCACTAAAAGTTTTATTGTTAGTTTCGAAACAAGTTTCAGTACATTTCGAACTTGGTTTAAAGAACCAATTTAAAAGCCTCGACCTCGTGTAAACGAAAACTAAAATGTGAACAATTAAAAAGAGAATAGATCAAATACAATTAGATGTTTATACTCCACGGACTAGCTAGTTGTTCCCTGATATGCATTTAAATGAAACGAGTGTTCATATGATCCGCGAGATCTCACCTCACACTTATTTCCCTATTAAAATTTCGTTGTGTTCACATGAGAAACGGCACTTATTTCCCTATTAAAATTTCCTTGTGTTCACATAAGAAACCGGGCTGGCCCGCTTACCGAAGTCCGCATTCCTTAGATTATAGTTATTGCCGTTATCTATGAATATATCTAAAATGTTCCTTGGTAACAGCTTATTTTTGACCTTGAACATAAAGATTGCTATGTCCTGTAAACGTCTATTATACAGATTAGTCATTTTAGCTCTAACTAATAGCTCGCTATATGTAGTGTTCCACCACCATAGTGTATTCTTTCAGTATTCTTTACTGTTGAACTACGAAGGATTATTAATTTTCTTTTTCTTTTAGATTATGGGGAAAAAAACAATGAAGATGACGTTCCCACGTGTGGAAAAATCTCCGGATGTAACGACTTACAAATTTGCGCTTCTATTATAAGTTATATAACTATATAATTGTAACACCAATTGACGGTACCGGAAAAGATGGCGGCGGTACATTTAACCACAATGCTTTGCGACCTCAAATAACAACTAAACATTGTATAATACTTTAATTTATAAAATAGGTTGCGTCTTACGCACGCTGTGATTGGTCAATTAACGTGTTTATATCAGGCTATGTAAACACGGTTCTGATGTCACGGCACATTTTTTAGCCTTATTTCATAAAAGAAATAGAAAATGGATGCCCTGTGTTTATATAACCTGATGCAAACACTCGAGTGAGTTGGGAGAATTCGAAAGTACTTATGTAAACCCTCGCCTACGGCTCGGGTTCACATAAACTTTCGAATTCTCCCAACTCACTCTCGTGTTTGCATCAGGCTATATAAACACAGGCGGCCATTTTCTATTTCTTAATTAGCAAGCACGGTACTTACAAAGGCACAGACAGGGGGGTTCTATTAAACCTTCCAGTTTTTACCCGGTTGACACCGCATTTTTCAATTACACAGCGCAAAAAAGATAAGCATGAAATAATTACTGATTACTCATTCTTTCATTTACTTATTTCTTTATTCATTTTCATTCTTTCAAAAAAGCAGCGTGCATTAGAGTTGTCGTCGTGATGGAAAGGTGGATGGAATTGATAAACTATTGTTGTTGATATTGTGTTAAAATTTAAACGGCAACTGTCGCCTTCCGCTTGTTGGCAACCACAAAAAGGTAAAGGTATTTCTTAAATTTTTTTTGTAAAATATTTAATGTATTTTTTAATTAAGAGCATACTATAGTTATTTTGAAAAATCAACACAATTACCATTATCATCTACGTGATCATCATTCATTGTTGTCTCGACAAATTCTCGCTTGTATTACTATTTGTCACCATGTAAACTTTTAAAAAATTATATAATTTACGTTTTGTAAGTGCAGTACAGTTCCTGCACTTTATAACTCCACCTGTACTGGACTAGAACATTTGATTATTTAAAAGCATTATTCATTTATTAATAAAACAAATGCAAAAGAACTAAATTTAATCTGTAGTCTGATTAAAAACAAACTACCTTTATTTTATAAGTGCAACTTGGTGGCAAGGATAATTGGCCGGAGGGGGCGAACAATAAAGGCCCTCGAAGAAATAACAGGCTGTCGCCTTCAGTTAGTTGGGCACAATAAAAAGGTGAAGGTATTTGAAGGAGATATTTCCAAGGTGATTGGACTAGATGCTGAGAATTAGAAAATAGTAGCAAGCAAGCAACTTACAAAAGCAATGGACAGGGAATTTTAGCAAATGACACCATATTTCGTACGGAAGTACGATATTCTTGGAGAAGTAATGGAGGATCAAGATAATGTTAATTTTTGTTTGTTGAATGTTTAATGTTAAATAAATGTTTCGTATTTAATGAAAATCCAACAAATGTCGCAAAGCGGATTTACAGAAGACAACTGGAAAGAAGTCGAAAATTATATGGATAGCCATTGCACCGTCCAATTCAAACCCATCGCGGTTCAACTGGTAATTATAGCAAAGGAGAGGCTCGGACCAACGAAGGAACCCCAAGAAATGTTCATTAATTACGGTGGTCTACGAAACTATTGGATTCGTGCAAAAATCGAAAATCCCGAGGCACTATTCCCCAAAGAAATGAATGGCGACGCAAGTGGGCTTCATACGCATGAGAACGAAGGAACTGAACGCTGCCACCGAACAGTTTAACTCATGAACATCTAAAATCACAAAACATCGTATACTTCACTTAAATTTTACTGTTCACTGAGCAAAAATAAGTGCTAGTCTGGGAACAACTTAGGTAGATTCGCAAACCAGCCGATGGTCCTGGAATCCTTAACGAAAATCCAACAAATGTCGCAATGCCAAACAGTGCCAGAATTTACAGAAGACAACTGGAAAGAAGTGGAAAACGACATGGATAGCCATTGCACCGTCCAATTCAAACCCATCGCGGTTCAACTGGTAATTGTAGCAAAGGGGAGGCTCGGACCAACGAAGGAACCCCAAGAAGTGTTCATTAATTACGGTTATTACTTATTTTTCTTTCCTTTTTGTTTTATTATACTTTTATATATTAATTTTTATATGTCAATTTATTTATTAGCCTTGCTACGGGAGAGAAGACGAGAGTGGGGGGAACTCGGCGATCACAACGATCGTAGCAATCAACAATCATTTCGCGTTTCCACATGATTGCTGATCTTAGCCATGGCCGATCACGGCCATTGTTTTAATGGTCCGCTGTGGTCCATGGCTGATCACGGCCATTGTTTGCAGGGATGCGTACTGATCGCCAAGATCGCTGAGATTGCAAAATCACCGTTTCGCGATCGCAGCGATCTTAGCGTCAGTGGTTTTCATATGACCGCTACGATCGCTGCGATCGCCGAGTTCATTTTTGGGATATCGTAGCTTGACCATACAAATTTTCTAGCTCCGATCCGATTCGCAAGCCCACAGACAGCCGTTTACCACCAATTATTTAACACATGATGGAGAGTTTTTTTTTTAGGAGCGGGAGAAATGTACCGCAATTACACGAAAAATGGTTTTCCAGGAGACGACCATCCAAAAACTAAGGAAGGCCAATAGTGGCTTGAGGAGGCAGGTGAAATGCCTAAAGTAAGTACGCAGAGTTTTTGAATGGTTTTTAATTGTTACAATAATAATAGTAACAGTAATTATGATTTTAAACTGTGAAAATTTTACACTGACTTTACTGTTTACTGCCTTAATTTCACGAATTTTTATTTATTACAATAATAATTACTATTTATTTATGAATTAAAATTGCGAAGATTTTACACTGACTTTATTCAGTTTAAATTTTACTGCGTTAATTTAATGAAGTTTTATTTGTTACAATAAACATAATAATAATTATTAGTTATCATTAAAATCTGTTAAAATGTTTTATATTTTTATCACTCATACTTTCCTAGGGTTGTAAGGGCATGGAATTCCCTTTCTAGGGAAATCAAAGTGATAGACACTAATCTAAATTTTAAAAGTTTCAACCGCAGAGACACCAGTAGGAACATCCGCAGAGACACCAAGAGATGACACCCGCAGTTTCCAATGAGAGGTTTCAAACGCCATCACAACAAGCATGTGACGGCTACGATCCCGTACGTACTCTTCACTGCTTCAGACAAAAACCTACCAGAGGTACGTGTAGTTGACTATTGTCATTCATTTCTGGTGACATCGAGCAATTTGGTCGTTCTCCATTTCGTTTCTTCGTAAAGCCTTGTGACAATTACACGTAACGTCTCTCGTATAAAATTGACAATGGATACCATCGCGAGTGTTGACCAGAAAAAAAATTCACGATATTTCGACTTTATATCTACCATTAAAATGCGACGTTTTAGAAACGATTAATAAACGATACTTCTGTCATAAAACTCCAGTTTCAAAATATTTACAACATGTTGTACTTTACTGTACGTGGTAACACAATGTAGCAATGGGGAGGGGGGTGGCGGATATTGTTTGAAGTTGAATAGTCGTGGAATATACCGCCATATTTGTTTAGATCGTGTACGTATGTGGTTAGCATTTTCATAAGCGTCTATGTTTAGCTGACGAACATTATAAGAACGGGTACAGTAATTGTTACAGTAATTTACCCATCAAATAAATAGCATTGACAATTATTAAATACAATCATACAACAACGATTGCGAGTTACTGTTAGCAAAAAGAAGAAGATATTGTATTTAGATTTTTTATAAAATTTTAAATTTAATTTATTTATTCTTTTATATAATAAATGTATATAAAGTGTATATAAGTGAGTTAACTGCCTTGACCCATTTCTTTTCGCTTCTCGTGCTCGCTGACTGTTAAATAATACTTGGCTTCGTAAGTAAACACCGAGTTTATTAACTTTCTATGTACTTTTGTTAAAAAATTTAAATAATCTTATGTTTTGTTACAGGATTAAAATAGAATTCTTTCGTCATTCCTTTAATTTCGTCATCCTTTAATATAATTTCGTCATTCCTTGCAGAGATGCGGTCAGAACAAGTTCGCGAATACCGCAGAGCAAATTTTACGTTCAATTGAAGAAAACATCCAACGAATAGACGAGAAAAACGAACACCGCCTGATACAGTTGGCCGATGGACTAGTAATACGTAGATGCTTGCAAAAATAAATATTATTTCAAATATTGATCAGGTTACCTCGCAAATGAGCAAAAAAATCTACATGTATTTTATATAAATTTTTAATTGTTTATTTTGTTTGTAGCGCCCCAAAAATGTGGTTCATTTGAATCTGACCGCCGAAGGGCCCGACACATACCTTCAGGCTATCCTAGACGTTGCCGGAGAGATTCTGCGGCCGTATCTGACACCGGTAAATATACTTCTACAAAAATTAAACAACTTCCCTAGTATGTTTTTTCAGCTGTATTACCGTAGAAATGTTACAGTAAAAACTTTTCTTATTTCGTAAGATTTTAGAACTTTGTAAGACTTCGCGAAAATATTGTTGGCAATTGTTGGCGAATACACGCAGAGCAAATTTTACGTTCAATTGAAGAAAACATCCAACGAATTACCCCTGAAATGAGGGGTTCCGGTTGTTAAGCGTATGATCGTAGCTACTGTGCAGAATGTGCGTTGTGTTCATGAATGAGGTCGTTTCTCATATATTTGTTTGAAATCGCAAATACTATATTTGTGAGAATCCTGCATAAAATGCAGATCAAATACACGTTAAAATTGTCGGAGAGAGACTGACACTGCTGGTGGTGGCACTTGACATAAACGTTCTTGAAATCCAAGGTAAATATCAATTCACGACGCCAATATCGTCGTCGATCAGACGATCACAAGCCTTTTAATACGAGTTGCGATTGCGAAGGCTGATTCCGTCTTTAATTGTCTTTTTCATTGTTTAAATTGTTTTACATTTATACATCAAATATAACGACAAGTCCCACCGGGATTTGTTTTGTTCATTTGCGACTATTTGTTATTCGAAATTCGTCTTGTACTTTGCTATGAAGTTTGTTTGTGTGAATGAGACCCAGATATAATTAAACAAAGGGAAGAAGTGTAAATGAGGCGTCTAAATTTGAAGATATATGTTATTGAATAAAGGAATATGTTTGACTTTCATTATTTCACAATCTGTATGTTTTGAATCGATTAATTCAATAAAGTTAAATGAACCAATCAAAACGGAGAATCAATCCAGTTTCCCCAGAGTCTCTCCCGCTGAACAAAAAGGGGGTGACTATGGGCTCGAGATTGCCTCCACCTCAACCAGCACCACTTCCACTTCATCACCACCACCACCACAATCACCTCCTAGCTTAAACTTTTGCACCATGACCAGCAAGCCCCATTATCACCACCTTGCGTTAAAAATTAAATAAAAAATATTTTAAAAATTACCCAAAAGGTGAAAGAAAAAAGATGAAGGTATTTCTTAGATTATTTTTTTTTATAAAATATTTTTAAATGATGAAATTTTTGAAAGGAATTGCCGACATTGTTAGCTCACTTTGTAAGAAGGCGGAATTCACAGATACTTTTCGGGTATGCGGTATGTCCAGTTGCTCCGCTTAGCCATGGCGTTCAAGCACCCCCCTCAAACAATACCACCAGCTACACACAGGCTAGGTGCTAAGTCCACTTTAAGAAAGTTTCCATGGGTGGCAAGCCGAGGTTGTCGCAGGTCACACCATTACGAGGATAAATTGGTGATGACCCAAGGAGAACATGACCGGTTGATGGCAGATGCTATTAAAAAAGTAATACGTTTTTTCTCTATTTTTCCTTCGCCTATATTATCACCCTAGTACAACAAGCAGGCTCATAAAGTTGACGATTGACATTGTAAATTTCAATTTTAGGCTTTGCATGGTCATGTGACAAATATAAAATTTATTAAAATCTTGATAAAATCGATCTTGGAATCCTCAAATCCTCAAAACCTTAAAGGACATAGCGGGATACACAATTTTGTTTATTGTAAATTTGGCATAATTAATTTTAGGATAAATTAGGACGTATGCAAATGTGTCATATTTATAATTTATCTTTTTACGGGTTTTACCTACGGACTATTTATTTTTATTAACTTCATTTATTAAATTTTGACTTCCTCCAAAGATCCCAAAAGTTTGCATGCTTAATTCATTTTTATTCAGTAACTTTTTATCTTAAATTTTTAGCTTAACGAACAAAAAACTCCAAACTAGGCAACCCAAATTAAGAACTGGACGTCGTTTTGATATACCGAGTCTGGTGGTTGTTTCGCCGTTTCATCAAGCTTTCCATATTTTGGAAAAGATCAAACATGAAGACAGAGAGTTCTTTTACTCGATAATCCGATGCATTCGAGGTGTTTTTAGGGCATACTCCCGTAGCAGGCCGTTTTTTATCCGATAATTAGCTCTCTTTGCGGAGGTAATGGGAGATCAAGCCTTCGAAAAGATGCGAAAACGAGTGCATCGAGTCTCCACTCTCGAGTACATCGAGTCTCTGGCTGGAAATTGTGAGAGAGCATCAGAGGAAGATCTAAGACTTAAAGAAATTCTCATTTTTCCAGAGACAAAACGAAAAGGAAAAATTTATTAACTTATTAAATTAATTTATTAAATTTTAACTTGCAAAAAAAAGTGCAAAGTGGAACTAAAATTCACCATAAACATCATTTGATCTTTTTAGAGATGATCTACCGTTATCACATTCAAGAGTGCATGGTGTATTGAACATAATCCAGAAGCAAGCCAGTATGTGTAATGTGCTATATTTATAATTTAACCTTTTTACTGTTTTACCTACTGCAACCTCCACCCTCAACCAACACCACTTCCACTTCATCATCACCACCACAATCACAATCACATCCTCATCAATTTACATTCTTATTTTGCTTTCAGATTATGACAGTTGGTGATGACAGCTGCACAGTTAGGTATTTCGAGAGCGCCTTGCAGGGAGAAGAACGAAGCGTGCAGTTGGATGAACTTCGCCCTTTCCCACCAAAACCGTCCCGAACCTCAAAGGCCAGATTTCGAAAAGCACACAAAGCTGCAAGGTTTGTCTACACCCAGCAAGCCACTTGTGGCCACTCTGGAAAGGAAATAAATAATCATTTGCTGTCAGGGCCGTTCCGAGCGCGGGAGGGGGGACCACGACCAGCAAGCCCCATTATCACCACCTTGCGTTAAAAATTAAATAAAAAATAATTTAAAAATTTCCCCAAAAGGTGAACGAAAAAAGATGAAGGTATTTCTTAGATTTTTTTTTTATAAATTTTTTTAAATGACGAAATTTTTTAAAGGAATTGCTGACATTGTTAGCTTATTTTGTAAGAAGGCGGAATTCACAGATAGTTTTTGGGTATGCGGTACGTCCAGTTGCTCCGCTTAGCCATGGCGTTTAAGCCCCCCCCCCCCCCAGCTACACACAGGCTAGGTGCATTAAGTTCACTATAAGAAAGTTTCCAAGGGTGCCAAGCCGAGGTTGTCCGCAGGTCACGCCATTACTTGCAACGTGTAATGCATGCATGGACAGAGCTGCCAGCCCATTTTCTAAGCAAAGCCCTATTGTTTTCCAGTCTGTTTAATAACAACAAGTTCTTTTTGAACTCTCATTCTTAATTTCCATACTGATAGCCATCGACAATTAATGCAAACTTGTTCTTGTGTGTTCAAGACTATCATTAATTCCAAGCTTTTCTTTTAAACTATAAAACTGCGTTGGTACACAAAGCCCTATTGTTTTCCAGTCTGTTTAATAACAAGTTCTTTTTGAACTCTCATTCTTAATTTCCATACTGATAGCCATGGACAATTAATGCAAACTTGTTCTTGCGTGTTCAAGACTTAATATCATTAATTCCAAGCTTTTCTTTTAAACTATAAAACTGCGTTGGACCACTTGTTATCCAGTATTGTTGCTTTAAATTTAGTGTCTATTTTCCTTTAAATAATGTATGTATAGCAAGAATTCCCTAGATAAGCCTTTTGGAATAACTGCTAATAAAAATATTGTTTAAATAATAAAATTAAAATGCATTCAAAATTAAAATGCTGTTATTGTATAGTTATGGATCTCGTAGTGCGTCTCCTCCGTCTCCTGATGGATCGAGTTCGTTTCCGTCTGTGGAAAATGAAGAACTTACAACAGAAAACTCTAAAAAATATTTCGCAGCGGCCTTTTCTCGGCCTGATCAGCTACCAGGGACATATCGAGCAGGAGGAACTGGAAAATTTCGCAACAAGAGTTTGGAAGAACTTTCTTGGAGGGGTATTTTATACGAAGGATTTTTGAGAAGGACAACGTTGTAATGATATGCTCATGCGACGATTTCGAGCCGAAGAGGAAAGTGCAAGCCTCCATTAAGCACATTGAGAGGCGTCACAAGAACGATGAAGGAGATCAAACAACATATTTTGGTATTGAAAATGTAATTAAGAAATGGCTCATGGTTTAGCGTGCTCCATCGAGTTATGGATGCACGCGGGAAATTGGGAGAGCACGAAAAAATCGTAAGAGTTGGTCGAGGCGTAGCCGAGACCAACTCTAGATTTTTGAGTGCTCTCCCAATTTCCCAAGTGCA
Source organism: Paragorgia papillata (assembly GCA_035771165.1). NCBI lineage: Eukaryota > Metazoa > Cnidaria > Anthozoa > Scleralcyonacea > Coralliidae > Paragorgia > Paragorgia papillata. The sequence goes on from JAWNZC010000216.1 coordinate 1,712,301, forward strand.
TCCATAACTCGATGGAGCAGAATTAACCATGAGCCATTTCTTTTATAACATAGCATTAAATCCTTTCACAAGCCGGCGAATCGTTTTGGTTGTTGTGTTTTTCTACTTTCGTAGCCAAGTCTTTTTTGTTCACTAAAATCCAACCAAAAGGACAGTTTAAACTCTGTTACCCAGACCCAGTTTATGTCTTCTGGGTCGTTGTTCTTTATTACTCAATAAACTTAAATGACTCGGTATTTTGATAATATAAAAGGCCATAAAAAGTCTATTTAAAACTCAGTTTTGTTTTGAAATTTTTCCCGCGCTTTTTTGCCGTGCTCCATCGAGTTATGGAGCACGCACGACAGCCAATCAAAAACGTTGCTATATCAAAGCTATGTTATAACAGTTGTTGAAACATAAAAAGTTGTCCTTTTAAGGCTGGTAAGTATACATTTCTGTATGTTGGCAGCGTTCAAAAAATTAAAATGCATTCAAAATTAAAATGCTGTTATTGTATAGTTATGTGTATGTGACGAGGCGATCGATCCAGATCGCCTCCACACTCCCCTCAGTCAATGTTCTAGCACTGTGCCTAATCTAGCACTTTAGGCGATTAAGATGATTAGATTGAAAAATACTGTGGTTTTGTGCTCTATTTTTGAAACATTTTGTCCCCCAAATTAGCTTGAAATTGCTTTTATTGAGCGCAATATAATCGCTCGGAAATTGTACAGCAGCAAACTACAGTGCGTGTTTATACGGCGCCCCTGGCCATGTGCTGTGGTTGTTTTATTACTCGTTCAAATGGCAGGGGAAAAGGTTGAACTGCGTACATTCAAAAATTGGCAAAAAGAAAATGTGATCGGTCATGAATTGACGGACGATAATGGTACACAATATGTCACTAAAGTGTGGTGCAAGATCTGCCGGAACAACGAAAAAGCGATTGAGCTTCACCCTTCTTGCAGAGGTGGACAAATATGACATACATGGACAAAAGGAGATCCAAAAAAATTACTAAGGCTGGAGATCAATCAGATCACGTTGAACCACCAGAAAAGGTCCAAGTTTTAGATCCATCTGTCCTTGATGATGACACAGATACTGATAGCATTAGCAGTTCCACCAGCGATGTTACAGATCTGTCAGATCAGGAACTTTTTGACTCTACTAGCACTGATTCTGACAATTAGAATAGAGTCAGAACTTGATATTATAGTATTGATTTTATCTTTAAATCAAAATGCACATTTAATATATTAATTAATAGCCATGTTGTTTGACATTGTTCTTTTTTATATTACTTAATATATACTGTAATTCAATAAAATTGAATTGTTAATATTTCACTTTGGATTAACACTTTTTAGGCATTTGGGTTCTACGTTTATGGCCAAATATTTTGACTTTTAACCCAGGAGCTCAATTAAGCACCTGGCTAAGTTTAGGAGCTCGATTGGTCAATCTCCTTTATTTTTTTCATCACAAGGCCTGAATGTATAGCAAGAATTCCCTAGATAAGCCTTCGGCTTTTGGAATAACTGCTAATAAAAATATTGTTTAAATAATAAAAATTAAAATGCATTCAAAATTAAAATGCTGTTATTGTATAGTCGATTGTATAATGACTATCAATAGGATATATGCATTGTTGGCACCAAATAGATACACCCAAAGTCTGATGTGTCCAGGCCTTGAATTTCATCGAGGACATGCATGTCCTCCGATAATCGTCATTTGGCCACTGATAGGGTTCCCCCCCCCCCCCCATAATATTTAGGACACTTTTGTCCGTCGATGGAGTTTTGAGTTTTTAAATTTTCCCGATCGATCGAACGTATGATGGTAAGAAAATGTTCGGCAATAGAATATCCCAGCCAATGATTGAATTATCAGCGTGTAAATGTTTTGGCGGCCATTGCAGGATCAGCCCGGAAATGCAGGCACAACTGTGCTAACCACGTGTTGAAACACTGGTGGCCATTAATTGTGCATTGACATTAAAATATGCAGAGGACATTGTTCAGTGTGAAGCGATCTGCATGTCCAAGCGAAGAAGACAGTCATATCTATATACCAGTCACTACTAACTAATACTATAGCAGATAAATGACATAATATCATGCGAATGTTAGTCACTCTTTATCATGGATTTAGTCATTTCCTGACTGTATAGGATAACAGTTTTGTCCCAGCCGAGAGAAAAATGTCCTTGGATAGCCTCATCGAAACTCATTATCAGAGGACATTTTTGTCTAATTGGATGCAAAAAGTGTAATTCAAGGCCTGTAAACTCATGCACCCATTTTTAACATTATGAGCCTGGTAATTTAAGTTACACCGATTTGATGATTCAATTATTATTCTCAATAGAATATATATTGCGCAATTAACAAACAAAAGTTTGTCTTTTTTGGATTTGATTTGTCAAGAGAACAGCTACCATAACTAATTTTGATGACTTCAGATTATGTCGATCACCGAAATAACTATACGTCGTTAATGATCAAACCAATAAAATTGATTACGTTTCAAGCCAATGAAAAAGCTCGCAGCATGCATATTTAATTAAGTCTAAACCAGTTGGTTATTCCCTCGAATTTTAAAACATTAAAAAATAACTTTCAAGATAAAGTTTGTGGATAAATATTAAACTTGGTGTTTTGACAAACTTTAATCTTGAATGTTATTTCGCCATGAAAAAATGAAAAACTGATACTCACTAATTCTCTAGACATTAAAATAACTAAAAACTAACAGGGTGTTAGCCAAAAAGGGAGGAAAAATCTGCATTTACCTTTTTAGCATTGGCATTTTAGTACGTTATGAAATTTTCAAATTCTATATTTTATAAAATAGTTGTTTTTGATTTGGCACACCCAAATTGGAAAAATTGCATTTAACACAAACGTACGTTTTAGCAGTAGCTAACACCCTGAAGAAATTAAATACTTTATAAAAAATTTAAGCAATACCTTTCTTGACTACTTTATGCCAAAGATGAGACTGTTTTGATTTTAAATCCGGTAGAAGTTGGAACTCTTTATAGTGTGATCAATCCACATTTTCCTAATAATTTCTTCTGATGAGATAAGCAATTGAGGACTCAGCCTTGTCTGTGATGGTAAGATGCTCATGTGGCGACGGTTAATGTTGTCACCTAAAATAAATATATATATTGTTTAGGTCTTAAGTCTAATAGTATTGCGCAAGTACTGCCGGTACACTAGCTCAATTTCCTACTCGCTAACTATAGGTTCAGACTTCAGAGCCTGAAATAACGGTCGGACGTCAGCCGTTTTCCGACCAAATTACAGTTTCCAGACAAATTTGACAAAACAATGCAATCAGTTTTTTCAAAAAGACTGGGTCTGAGCATCCCGCAAAGAATGCGGGCTCAGTAAACACTAGCCTGGTTCCCTGGCCCAATTTCAAAAGAAATATGGGCCAGGTAACCACTAATCTCATTCTCGCGTCATCAGGGCTAAATCCACTTATGACGATTGCAGTTTTACTCATAGCCACTAAAAACGCGCGAAATTTCAACCAATAGGAAAGCAGAAGTCTTTAGTGGTTACCTGGCCCATATTCTTTGATTGGGCCAGGGTACCAGGCTAAGTAAACACAAGATGGCGGCGTGATAGTTTTATTTGATTTGCGAAAGGTAAGTCTTAATTTGCTTTTTAAATCACTACTGAATGACCTGCTGGAAAGTGCTTCTTGGCATATTTTAGAACAGAATTTTGTATATTAAAAGTGTTAAAATAATTTATGCAGATCAAATTTGAAAATTTCCGATCAAATTCCGTTTTGATCGGACATTTTGTCCGGACAAATTTTGAAATTATTTCAGGCTCTGTAGGTTGTGTGCAACCAATCCCGAGATTTGAAGGACAAAGATTAATTTTCACCATGTTGGATGAAATTATAATTGCAGATAATGAAAACATGCAGCAACAATGGTGTATAAAGGTGCACACTAACAACTGACAAACAGATAGAGGTAGACTAGCCAATTAGATTGCAGCATTTGCAATAGTACGTACACTCTAGTAAGTTTCAACTAAGTATAGATCGTTTTCATCTGACGTCACGGCGGCCATATTGGTGTACCAAAACAATGAAATGGCGGCCATATTGGTGTACCAAAACAATGAAATGGCGGCCATATTGGTGTACCAAAACAATGAAATGGCGGCCATATTGGTGTACCAAAACAATGGAATGGCGGCCATATTGGTGTACCAAAACAATGAAATGGCGGCCATATTGGTGTACGGTATGGGAATTAGCTCTTTCTTATTCAAATATTTCGTATTGTTTCACCACCCCAATGGGGCCACCGATCACCTGAGTGAAAACGCTATATAGATCGCGGAATATTTTAATCTCGTTCCCAGAGCTTGCGATCATTTTGTCCAGCAATGGCTCCTTGTTGTTGGTACTACTTCATGTATGCCTATTATTTAATGGGAATGCACGAGATTCGAGATGAGATTACATTTCGTTGAATTTCCCACCAACAAATTTCGCAGACAAGACGCGAAGAACGACAACAATTAATTGGGATAGCTGCTCAACAATTGTTCACTATCCCAATTTTCATTGTATCCCCATGGGATACTGAACCCAGTGATGCCCAGTATCCAAACTTAAAATCTGGTGTCCCCGGGATACTGCAAATCTCATGCCCTGACACTCTAGTAAATTTCAACTAAATATATATAATATATTATCTAAATTATCTTTTCGTGCATATTATAATTTCATTTAGTTTATTTACCCAGATTAAGTATGCATGGCTGCAATCAGCTGCTTCAATTTTTTGTTGCACAACTTCTTTTTCAACTGTACATACAATTTTGTTTTATTTTCATTATATGGTGGTATCTAAAAAAAAATATAGAATTTTATGTAAAATATGAAGGTTTTGTATTATCAAAAAATAAATAAAAATTATAATTAACAAACAAAATTCATAAATAATAATCCACTATGTTTCTATCACAGTAGAGAGACACGCAAGTGATTTTCTATTTGTTAAAGGGTATTGGCAATCAAAATTAAGTTTGTCTCATTTGAAAGAACTCGTCAATTAATTGGTATAGGAAGACCTTTTACAATTTTTCTCTATCTTTCTTGTGTTTTGAAATATTTCGACCAAAGACAGCATGCTGTCCGCCATCTTGTTGTAACATTGGGTCTAATTAACTAGGATATTGCTGATGTCACAAGCAGGGTAAACCTGATGAAACTACTCCGTGGGTGAATTTCCAAATTTCCATGGAAGGCTTTTTAAATGTTGTGGGTCAATTTAAAATGGAAATAGCGCAACAAAATCGAGTTTCTAGCTCATAATGTCATAAGGTTGGCAAGATAAAAATTTCACTTTACCCTGCTTATGATGTCACATGCATATCGAAAATCATTGGTCAATACTCGCGATGGTATCCATTGTCAATTTTATACGAGAGACGTTACGTGTAATTGTCACAAAGCTTTACGAAGAAACGAAATGGACAACGACCAAATTGCTCGATGTCACCAGAAATGAATGACAATAGTCAACTACACGTACCTCTGGTACGTTTTTGTCTGAAGCAGTGAAGAGTAGTACCGGATCGTAGCAGTCACATGCTTGTGATGGCGTTTGAAACCCCTCATTGGAAACTCTGCGGGTGTCATCTCTTGGTGTCTCTGCAGATGTTTCTGCTGATGTCTCTGCGGTTGAAACCCTTGAAAAGAAAAAAGAATATAAATGTATAATAAATCAAAGAGGAAACAAAATCATAATAAAATTTTAATGATTGCTACTCGGAGTTTCACGTACAAGTATGCACGATCATCAGGGCAATAAAGAGCGGTTGTTAGAGTTCGGTATATACGAGGTAATGCAAATTAGCTTAGAGTAAAACAAAAGTTCAGTTAAAATATTCATAAGGTTCGGTAAAAATACAGGTAAACATTTGCATAACATATTATAGATAAAAAAATAAACGTTTGGACATGGATTACTGCTTGTCTTTCCTGCTGCACGGTCAGTCTTCATTGCCGTTGGTATTATTCTAAAGTAACTTCGTTCTTGTAGTATACAATGGGGCTGCTGGTCATGGTCCAAAAGTTGAAGCTAGGATGTGATTGTGGTGGTGATGATGAAGTGGAAGTGGTGTTGGTTGAGGGTGGAGGTTGCAGTAGGTATTACTCACAATTTCCAGGCAGCTTCGGGGTACACTATTATAAAAATTACTATTATATTCGGGGTACTATTATAAAAAGCGTTCGTGGGAGACTCGATGCACTCGTTTTCGCATCTTTTCGAAGGCTTGATCTCCCATTACCTCCTCAAAGAGAGCTAATTCTCGGATAAAAAACGGCCTGCTACGGGAGTATGTCCTAAAAACACCTCTCGAATGCATCGGATTGTCGAGTAAAAGAACTCTCTGTCTTCATGTTTGATCTTATCCAAAATATGGAAAGCTTGATGAAACCGCGAAACAATCACCAGACTCGGTATATCAAAACGACGTCGAGTTCTTAATTTCGGTTGCCTAGTTTGGAGTTTTTTGTTCGTTAAGCTAAATATTTAAGATAAAAAGTTACTGAATAAAAATGAATTAAGCATGCAAACTTTTGGGATCTTTGGAGGAAGTCAAAATTTAATAAATGAAGTTAATAAAAATAGATAGTCAGTAGGTAAAACCGTAAAAAGATAAATTATATATGACACATTTGCATACGTCCTAATTTATCCTAAAATTAATTATGCCAAATTTAAAATAAACAAAATTGTGTATCCCGCTATGTCCTTTAAGGTTTTGAGGGTTTCAAGATCGATTTTATCAAGATTTTAAATAAATTTTATATTTGTCACATGACCATGCAAAGCCTGAAATTGAAATTTACAATGTCAATCATCAACTTTATGAGCCTGCTTGTACTTAAGGGTGATAATATAGGCGAAGGAAAAATAAAAAAACGCATTACTTCCTTCACGGCCTCTGCGACCAACCGGTCATGTTGCGCTTGGGACATAACCAATTTGTCCTATCATGAAAAAAACAAAAAACACATTGATTATTATACAACAAAATCTCTATATCTCAAGGCCCGGGAAGAGCAAACCTTGGGACCCCAGGAAGAGAATTGTGTTTGGAGTTTCTTAAATTAAACTCATTAAATTTAGTTTCAAGTAATGGCGTGACCTGCGAAACAAACGTGTTTTGAATATTATTCAGCAAGGAAAATTTTACAACGTCACCACCGCTGAACTTAATCTTCCACTTTGAGATAACAATGATGATCACGAACATGATGATAATTGTGTTGATTTTTCAAAATAACTATGCTATTAGTTAAAATTATATTAAATATTTTATAACAAATCTAAGAAATACCTTCACCTTTTTATTGTGCCCAACTAACTGAAGGCGACAGCCTGTCACTTCTTGTAGGGCCTTTATTGTTCGCCCGAAGTAAAAAAACGCATTACTTCCTTCACGGCCTCTGCGACCAACCGGTCATGTTGCGCTTGGGACATAACCAATTTGTCCTATCATGAAAAAAACAAAAAAAAGCATTGATTATTAAGATAAATTATAAATATGACACATTTGCATCTTCACAACGATCACCCCTGATGAAGACACTAGATCGGAGTGTTGAAACGTTGGGTCATGAACAGTAACTTTTTAAGTTACGTTCAAAAAACTTTTAAGCCAGAGTAGCGTTAAACTATGTCTCAATAGAACACTTTTTAAGCTTTTTTCGGTTGAAACGGTTGAAACCATTTCAACCAAGTTTTGTCCGAACCAAAAACAGTTTTATCCCAACAATAAAACACCAACTCAACGTCTCAACCAACCGAGAATTGTTGGACCCAATAGAACACTACCTAATTATAAGAAAGCAAAGTGTTTGCGGTTATTGGAAATATTTTTCAAATAATATTATGACGCAAACCACGCGTGTAACATTTTCTTTTTGTTGTAATTCGTTGGCGTACATCAACAACTTTGGTTGTACATCGCTGGCTACTCTCGGTCAACAGTCACGCTGCATGTGAAGAAGTCCTGGGTCTACGGAACGAAAGCTTAGCGAGTTTTTATCCTTTACTGATTAACATGGTGTATAACCGCAAACATTTTGATTTTTATACTGTCAAATTACCTCATATGATCTGGAGAGTTTACTGCATAAGTGGCATACTCTCCGCCCAAACATATCCGGTCCGGATCGTGTCCACTGGTCATGACAAATCCGACATTCCTGTCAACAAGACCAAAGTAAATTGGTTTTAGTTCTTTTTACTAATCAATGTTGGGTACAACATATATTTTTATTAATTTCGCGACTTCAACCTTCTCTCAGGACTATCACCTAAAGACGGTTTTCCAATAAGCAACATGCATTTGTCTAGTGAATCGACATTTTTCGATTTAAAAATGTTCGTTAAGTTTGAGGACATTTGGCGATGTCAAGAAGTACTTAAATGTAATGATAGTTAAAACTGACTGGTTAAAACAACCAAAACATAGGTCATCGACCTTGATGCATCTGGGAGAACCAGTTTAAAACGGCTGTTTTAACCAAGATTGTTTGAATATTAAAAATACTAATAATTTTTTGGTTGAAACAACCAATATTCTTGGTTAAAATAACCAACATAACATGGGTTGCCTAGCTTGGAGTTTTTTGTTCGTTAAGCTAAATATTTAAGATAAAAAGTTACTGAATAAAAATGAATTAAGCATGCAAACTTTTGGGATCTTTGGAGGAAGTCAAAATTTAATAAATGAAGTTAATAAAAATAAATAGTCCGTAGGTAAAACTGTAAAAAGATAAATTATAAATATGACACATTTGCATACGTCCTAATTTATCCTAAAATTAATTATACCAAATTTAAAATAAACAAAATTGTGTATCCCGCTATGTCCTTTGAGGATTTCAAGATCGATTTTATCAAGATTTTAATAAATTTTATATTTGTTACATGACCATGCAAAGCCTGAAACTGAAATTTACAATGTCAATCATCAACTTTATGAGCCTGCTTTTACTAGGGTGATAATTATAGGCAAAGGAAAAATAGTACCGAAAAGTAGTATTACCGTATTTTCTGGGCCGCGGGTTATCTCTTAATTTTGAAAATACAGTACTTCTTCCACGGCCTCCATGACCAACTGGTCGTGTCTGCTTTGGGATATAACTAAGGTATCCTATCATGAAAAATAAAAAAGAAACATTGATTATTATACAACAAAATCTCTATATTTCAAGGCCCGGGAAGAGCAAACCATGGGACCCCGGGAAGAGAATTGTGTTTGGAGTTTCTTAAATTAAACTCATTAAATTTAGGCCTGCGCTGAACGTTGCACAATAGACAAATTTAATTCAGACAAATAAATTTGATGCACCAATTAAATTTATCGACATGCTTCTTAAAGTAAGTTACAACATGTTGCTTCTAACTTCAAAATAAATTAAATATTTTATACAAAATTTAAACATTACCTGTTTATTCAGGTTGTATATATAAATCAATAAGCAGCCAGTTCAGGCCTATAGAGCTCTGAGTGAGGGCCTTAACATTTGCCCCTCTCTCCAATAATTGGCCCAATAAAATCATACTGTACTAGAAAAAAAATGTATAGGTTGGTTACCGAACCCAAGGTAAATAGCTTACATAATTACTGAGGTTGCCCGAGAAAAATGAGATACTGACTAATTTGTTATCACAGTTTGTCTAAAAACACTTTGGTCGCAATGATAAACCTTTATCACATTCATGACCATTGATAATATATTAACCCTTGTTTTCCCAACCATAATATATATATATACTCACTGTATATTAGCCCAGGGCAATTAACTTGATTTATGCATGATTGGGAGTAACTATTATAAATAACCACAGTAATCTCAAACTCATTAATAATTCATGACAAGAACACAAAGGAAATCAGTACCGTGTCGGTGGTTTGGATATCGGAGGAAGAAATTACATAAATTAAGCAAACTTTCATCTTGATTTTCTCTTAAAATACTGATTTGTTTGAGATGTCTCGGTGTTTGGATATCCTGATGAAACACTGACCTCCTCGTATACGATATATTACATCAAATATCACCGAGGTGATCATGAACTAATTATTAGTTGTTAGTTTTTGTCTAATGGACTGTATACAGATCAAAGGTAAGACCGACAACCACACTCAACTAAAACACAGCACCCAATTTGATCAAAGCTGTACATATACATGCACAACTGAATTAAATTGAACTATTAGTAACATTTTGAAATTTCACGCGATTAAACTGGATTGTAGTACAAGTACAGTACTAGCTAATTTTGGTGAAGGAAAATTTTGAGCGTAGAATACACATTTTTTGACCAAATCAGGACCCGAGTTGTGTAAAAATGCAATATCAAGGCCTTCTGGCTAGGAATTGAACCCACATTATGCCTGAGTGCAGACTGCCCTGACCATGAAAGCCAGTGCCAGGAGTAATCTGTATATACTGGTATGTGGTATTTATGCCGAGAGTTGAATTGGGTAAGTTACAAGTACTCGATTAAACTGGATGTTCCAGTTTAATCAAGTGAAATACCAAGTATTACTTGTAATATACCCACAATTCTACTCGCATGCAGAACTTGTGGCCAATAAGGGCACTGCCTCAGGCATTGCAGGTTCAATTTACTAGAAGGCCTTGATGTCCTAAATTGAACTAAGCAATAATACTCAAGTTGGTGAATTAGGGGCCAATATACGCGACATTTTTTTACCAATTTTTTACTCCCCCCTAATGTGACAATCTGTGATGGTTGGCACTACCCCCATCGAAAATTATGCGACTCTGAGCCAACCCCCCCCCCCCCCCCCCCCCAAACTTAATATGCAGTAATTACTCGAGAGCATCAGTGGTGGATCAGCCTTTAAATTATTTCATCGTTCTCATAGCAACGTTATTTACATTAATCACTATATTCCTTGCTCGTTCATTGGCAATAAGGCCATTGGTGTCCACAGACAACTCATTACCACTACAGTGTCAGCGATCACTTCACTTTCACAGTAAATACTTCATGCTAGCTCCAATATATCGTTGTTCGTGGTACAGAATGAGGATTTGCATCTCTACAATAAATTCTCATCAACATGCATGTTTAATTTCAGCCTCTCCATCACGTGAGTGTGCTTTGTGATACCCCCCACCCCCCACCACTTCATGATTACTTTTTTCAATTTTAAATTGTGATTTAAGACATTTTTTTCTAACCAATTTCAAGTTTCGAAGACATTATTTTGTTCATTAAATTTCTTTTCGAGATTTTTTTTATTTTAAATTTACCCTGCAAGCAGAGCCTTCTTTTCCTTATTTCTTCGCTGAGAGAGAGGAAGAAAAGTAGGCTCTGCTGTATTCGTGTTTGGCTTCGTCCAAGCAACTGATATGCATGCGCCATGGAAACCAGTCACGAATACAGCAGAGCCTACTTTTCTTCCTCTCTCTCAGCTCAGCGAAGAAATAAGGAAAAGAAGGGTATTTGCTCACAGGGTATTTTAAATTAGACAAAAACCAAAGATATATTAAAGTTTCAGGGCTTGAAGAAATTTGCACTATCCCGATATCCACGGGATACTAGATTTTAGTTTTGGATACTAGATTTTAGTTTTGGATACTAGAAGTCTTAATTTCAGTATCCCAACGGGATACAATAAAAATTTTGATAGCGCACAGCCACAGAATGCGAAGTAACGATGTAAAGCAACGTCTTACATTGTAATAATGTCTTACAATGTAGCGTAATATTATTCAGAAGTGGGATACTACATTGCAAGGAGGGATACCAAAATTCAGAAACCTGGTATCCCACTTGGATACTGCCGAAAATTTAAAATTTCAAGCCGTGAGTTTTCCTCAAATGTTCATCTTTTATCTTTTTTTTAAAAAAAAAAGTCGTTTTAGATCCAAAATTTGCCAGATCGATTAACCAGTCTAATTATTATATAAAACAAACTGAAATATCTCAAGAACGAAGCAAGGAAACAAAAAACAGCAAAAGATGTAACTATCATTTCAAAAGTACTTTCAAATAAGACAAACTTAATTTTCGTTTCATAAGCACTTTAAAGCAAAACAATTAACTTTGACCCTTAAGGCCTGGCCAAACGCTTTCAACATTTCATGCAAACATCGTTCAACATTGTTGAACGCATGTTGAACGAAAATTTGAACATGTTCAAATTTCGTTCAACATCATTCAACATTATTCAAGAGGGTGGCCAAACGCGCTCAACATGTTGAATCACGGTTGAATTCAACGATGTTGAATGAAATGTTGAAAGCGTTTGGCCAGGCCTTTAATTTAAGGGCGGCGGCATCCGACTTGTAAGTCTTCTCCATTTTACTTTCGCTATTTAACATCAAACTATTTAACTCTTTGCAAGAAAACCCCATCAACGGGAAAGGATTAAGACAAAAGACAACGTTTCGATGCGGTTAAAGTAGAAAACTGCTTTACTAAGACGTATTTTAAAACAGCCATGCGACATCAATACATGTGTCACGTTCAAATATTTACCTTGGCTTGGGCGCTGAATAAAACGCCAAATGCTGAGTGGAAAAGTCCAAAATTGATTCACAGTTACAGTTTACCATCTAAGGAATGCTTCCCAACTATTAGAAAGAAACCAAAGCGAAGGATGGATGAGGATTTTGTGGATTCAAAAACACTTCCCACACAGTTTAAAATCCACCCATGCCATTATCTTCTCTGAGCTTTAATAAAATTTCCCATCATCCTCTCGGCTTGAGCCCGCAAAAAGACTGTTTGAGCATGCGCCCTTATACTCCATAGACTCATTAATAATTTATATATTTAAATTATATATACTAATTTATACCCGATAGTTTATTAAACGGTACAGACATATATATTAAAGTGTAGATCGTTTTCACTCACGTGATCGGTGACCCCATTGGGGTGGTCAAACAATACGAAATATTTGAATAAGAATGGAGTTAAATTCCCATAGGATAAAGATGGTACACCACGATCTATAGAGCGTTTTCATCTGACGTCACGGCGGCCATATTGGTGTACCAAAACAATGAAATGGCGGCCATATTGGTGTATGGTATGGGAATTAGCTCTTTCTTATTCAAATATTTCGTATTGTTTCACCACCCCAATGGGGCCACCGATCACGCGAGTGAAAACGCTCTATAGGTTATCTCATAGTCAATCAAGATATGGTCTGGAAACTCGGCAAACTTCAAAGCGCCTATAATGAGCTGTGATTTTATGTTGAACCGTACCTTACACCGTGCACATCCTTTGTTTTAGGTTTATTAATATTTAAATAGCACGGTTGAGTGATTGAACTGAAACGTTGCTATTGGACGATTCGTTCATTATACTAAAATACAATGTGTTCAGTGACCGTGCACAAAACTGCATCAAGACGAACAAAAAGATAGACCAAAGACTTTAGCCGAGTTTCCAGACCATTATCTCAATTGACTATGGTTATCTTGAGGCCACGAGGGGATATGTGATTTAGTCACTGAGGGCGAAAGTCCGAGGTGAATAAACACTTAATCCCCGAGGTTGACAGGAGTCGCAATATATAAAAGAAATATTGAGGGGAATACTAATCTATTGTTTTAATTGCCGGGTTATTGAATATATCCCCGGAAAAGTACAAAGGAAACCGAGGCATGTGAAAATTAATATTCAATAAACGACGCAAATATTAAAATGAAAAAATTTTTAAATCAAATAAATTAAACTCCAGAAAAATTTCACCTGGGGGAGTGGGGCAAAAACGTTTGCAAAATCAGTATTGAACATCACTCGATTGGGGGGGGGAAGGTGACCAGGGACCTCTAAACGAAAATTTTTGGTTTCTGAGAACTCTGAAAAGGCATTTCCTGCATTTGGACAATGTAAAAAATTTCATCTAAATAAGGAGTCTAATTTTAATTGCAACAACCCTAAAAATTATTGCAGGAAATGCCTTTTCATATCAGACCTAAGAATTTTCAAGGGGGCATGTCCCAGTTCCCCTAGGAAGGGGGCCTCTCCACCCAACCATTTCACCCCAGGCTTCCAGAGTCATCTCTCTGTAGGAGTGCTAATTCATTTCCACTTCTCCGTTTCAAATGTGATTTTAAACCTTTATATCTTGGACAAAAATCCTAATTACACCCTTGATAAATTGTGCATTGCCACTGATCACCACCACTTTGCCCCAGGCCTACAGTCATCTCTGCGTGGTTGGAAAATTCTACCCCCCCCCCCCCCCTTCAGTAGCCCTGCTGATCACTGGGAATCAACACAATATCATGCAAACTATTTTATCAGTATTTTTTTTTTAAATGAAAATCTATGGTAGAAACTCCAGTAATAAATTTCAATTTTTAAAAGAATGGGTCAGTTGAAACTTATTTTGAAGGCAGTGAGCAATTTTGATCTGATAACCTATTAATACTGTATTAGTATTAAGTCTGGCTTCCATTTGGTCATTGGCGGGGCACTTACAGAGTTGCTGGGATAGATCCCATCGACCGCGAGCAACCCACCAACAACCAAATGGCAACCAGGCTTTACATTGAAATATATTTCATTGAATTTAGAAACTTGAATTATTTAATTTATACACACAAATCAGACAGACACCATCAGACATTTTGACTGATTTTTATTGAGTAATTCTTGTCTTGGACTTTCCGAGATACCATTGGAAACCGCCATATTTTGCTCACACAAAATCTCATCAAAAACCGCCAGTCTTCAGCCTGGGTTGGAATGATTGGAAGTATAACCACGACAAATGAAACTTCAGCCACCATTTTTCTTGTCCAGACTGGAAACCATTGCAAAATCCATGAAAACATTTTTGGATGCGAAAACATGCAGTGATGCTTGCTGTTTGATGATGCACGCGCATGCAGTGCTATGCTGACCAGTAATTGTAGCATTGCAGGCTCAGAATTATCAAACAATACACAAATTAACATATATTAGTGTACAATACAAATAAACATACATACATTATAATTCATTTTGCAGTACAGCACTATAATTTTTTTTGTATTTTTTGATGATTTCTTTAGCTTGCTTTATCATTTCCAAGTTTTTGGGACGTTTCTCCGATTTTTTTTTTAATTTTTGTTGATATTTCTTTTTTTTTTTAATCATTACCAAGTTTCTAAAATTTTTCATTTATTAACATTTTTATTCTTTCGTGATTTTTTTCTGATATATTTCTCCCCATTTTTCTTCGGATTTTACTGAAAATATACGTGATTTAAATCTCTGCTTTATCTCTCCTCGACTGCAAGTTCAGTTATTTCGTCAACAAAATCCAAAGATATTAATATTTCGCTCAGTATTTCATCTCTTTTCTCGCTAGGACGAACAAATGACTTTCAGGGCGGCATCCGACTCCGAAGTCTTTATATGTATTTTACTCTCGCTTGAAAACGCCAAACTATTTAACTCTTTACAAGAAAAACTCACCAACGGGAAAGGATTACGACGAAAGAAAAACCTTTCCGTAAAGTTGAAACGGAAAACAGCTTTACTAAGACAATTTTTAAGACAGTTATACAACACTTTACATGTGACACAATCAGATATTTTACCTTGGCTTCGATGCTGAATAAAACGCCAAATTCAGAGGGAGAAAGACCAAAATTGTTTCCTGGTCACAGCTTGGCATCTAAGGAATCTTCCCCAACTATTAGAAAGAAACCAAAACGACGGATGGATGAGGATTTTGTGGATTCAAAAACACTTCCCACACAGTTTAAAATTCCACCCACGCCATTATCTTCTTCGAGCGTTAATAAAATTTCCCAGCATCCTCTCTGGGCTTGAGCGCGCAAAAAAACTGTCTGAGCATGCGCCAATGCTTCGGATTGGAAGGGGAGGTGGGGCAAATAAATAATAATTTAAATAATTTTCGGCTAATTTTTAATTATTGCTTTTTAGATACTTTAATTAATAAAACAAATACTGAAAAACAATAAAAACTATTTAATATAATATACGACAAGCGGCAAAAACCATATATACTTCATAAATGATAACCAGGCAAGGATGGCGAAGGGTGTGACCTCCACCCCCCCCCCCCCCCCCCTTCTTGGGGGAGCAAGGGAAAGTTTGGTGGAAAAGTTACTTTTCCTTTTTCTGACACATAAAACATGTAATTTAATTAAAACATTCATATTTTGGTCAAAGGTGTCCTCAGAATGCAAGAAATGCCGTTAGGAGACCCAAAGTTGAAGAATTTCCTGAGGGGGGCATGCTTCTACCCCCTAGATTTTTCTTGTCACTTTTTGCTAAAAATAATCCCCCTTTCAAAAATCCTGGTTGCACCCTTGATTAATTGTGCATTGCACTGTTCACCAGGGTGGAGGCTCCCTTACTAGTGGGCCCTGGGGGAAATTTCCACCCCCCTCAGTAGCCCTGCTGATCAATGGGAATGCGAGCTCGTCCAAAAACAAATACTGAATAACAATAAAAACTATTATATATAATATACGATAAGCGGCAAAAACCATACTTCATAAATGAGAACCAGCCAAGGGTGGCAAAGGGTGTGACCTCCACCTCCTTTTTTTGGGGCGGGGGGGGCAAGAGACATTTTGGAGGTCAAGTTACTTCTCCTTTTTCTGACACCTAAAACACGTAATTTAATTAAAACTTTCATATTTCGGTCGAAGTCCTCATAATGCAGAAAATGCCGTTTTAGAGAAACAAAGTTAAAAAACTTCTCAGAGGCTGATACACCTGGACCCCGTTTTGTTGTCATTGTGCAAAAAAGTAACCCCCCCCCCTTCAAAAATTCCTGCTTGCACCCTTGATAAATCGTGCATTGCACTGATCACTTGGGCCCACAGAGTGACTGGAGGGTGAAAATGGTTGGAGACCCCTTACTAGTGGACCCTGGAGCAAATTCCCACCCCACCCCCCTCAGTTGCCTGGCCAATCACTGGAAATGTGAGCTTGTCCAACATGATATAAATTATTTTGTCAGTATTTTTTTTAAATGAAAATCTATGGTAGAAACTCCAGTAACAAATTTCAATTTGTGAAATAATGGGTCAGTTGAGACTGATCATTTTGAAGGAACTGAGCAATTTTGATGTGATAAGCTATTTAATATTAGTATTAAGTCTGGTTTCCATTTGGTCATTGGCAGGTCACTAGAGGTTGTTGGCAGTTGCTGGGATAGGATTTATTTTATCCCAGCAACTGCAAGAAGCAACCCCTAGCTTAGCCTACCAATTAACAATCAAATGGAAACCTGAATTTAATTTATAGACAGAAATATGACAGACACCATCAGACACATGCATTTTTTTGAGTGATTTTAATTGAGTTATTCTCGTCTTGGACTTTCCGAGATACCATTGGAAACCACCATGCTTTGGTGACACAAAATCTCATCAAAAACCACCATACTCTCTTCAGCCTGGATTGGAACTATAACCACAACAAATGAAACTTCAGCCACCATTTTTCTTGTCCAGATTGGAAACCTTGCAAAATCCATCTTGAAAAAAATTTTTGGTTGCCAAAATATGCATGCTTGCCGCTCATTCGCTCAACGATGCGCATGCGTGCAGTGCTCTGCTTACCAGTAATAGTAGTATTGCAGGCTCAGAATTATCAAACAATACATAAATGATAAATTAACACATTTTAGTACACAACACAAATATACATTCATTATTACGGAATAGTGTTATAATTTTTTTTCATATTTTTTCAAAATTTCTTTTATCTTTTTCTGATTATTTTCAATTTTCTAAAAAATATTTTTTATTTATTAAATTTTATTTAATTTCTTTTCTTTTTTTACCGGATCTTTTTTTAGTTTTTTATGTGATTTTCTTTTTCTGATCATTTCCAATTTTCTAATAGTTTTTTATTTATTTATAAATAATTTTTTTATTCTTCAGTGTGATATAATTTTTTTTCATTTTTCTGATTTTACCTGATTTTCTTCGTGATTTTACTGAAAATGTACGAGATTTAAATCTCTGCTTTGCCTCTCGACTGCAAGTTCAGTTATTTCGTCAACAAAATCCAAAGATATTAATATTTCGCGAGGAAGAACAAATGACTTTCAGGGCGGCATCCGACTCCGAAGTCTTTATATGTATTTTACTCTCGCTTGAAAACGCCAAACTATTTAACTCTTTACAAGAAAAACTCACCAACGGGAAAGGATTACGACAAAAGAAAACGTTTCGGTAAAGTTGAAGCGGAAAACAGCTTTACTAAGACATTTTTAAAGACAGTTATACAACACTTTACATGTGACACGTTCAGGTATTTACCTTGGCTTGGATGCTGAATAAAACGCCAAATTCAGAGGGAGAAAGACCAAAATTGTTTCCTGGTCACAGATTAGCATCTAAGGAATCTTCCCCAACTATTAGAAAGAAACCAAAACGACGGATGGATGAGGATTTTGTGGATTTAAAAACACTTCCCACACACTTTAAAATTCCTCCCACGCCATTATCTTCTTCGAGGAGGAGAAAGAAATTTCCCAGCATCCTCTGTGGGCTTGAAATGGTCTGAGCATGCGCCAAAGCTGCAGGGGGGTTTCAAAATTGAGGCAAATAATTAACAATAAAATATTATATATAATATATATTACATTACATTACATTACATTACACTACAGTAATTTGCATTGCATTTTATATATATATATATATATTTCTAAAATTCATTAATAATTCATGAGGAAAACACAAAGAAAAATCATGAGCGTATCGGATCTATATATGTGATATAGACTCGCTCTAAGTTTCTCGCTGGTTTTTAACGGCTGAGATAAGCTTAATTTTCAAAATTACTACGCCAATGAACGTATGAAGTGATTCTTTTTAGAAGCCATTTAAAAACCTTGCAGTACGGGCTTTATCGGATATAAAACACGAGGCGATAGCCGAGTGTTTTATATCCGATAAAGCCCTCCTGCGCGGTTTATAAATATTACATATATATATATATATATATATATATATACATATATGCGGCTAAAAATCATACTTCAAAACTCAATAATTCATATATTTAAATAATAATATATCGATATTATTTATGCCAAAAAGTTTATTTACCCCTCTTAAAGGTCGAATGTACTGAAAAACGGTTTACAGCGAAAACAAGAAATTATTTATCAAGAGTAATTCCCAAATTTTAAAAATCATTGCTAATTCGTGAAGGAAAACCAAATGATCCATGTTTAACTCATTCCTGCCTGAGCTGGTCAAAAATGGTCCCTTTATTGTTTTACTCTGTCTAACACCAGATGATTTTACTCATCAAAGAGAGAACCCTCAGACATCCTAGACAGCAATGGGTTAACAAGTGATTAACCCATTCCTGCCTGAGTTGGTCAAAAATGGTCCATTTATTGTTTTACTCTGTCTAACACCAGATGATTTTACTCATCAAAGAGAGAACCCTCAGACATCCTAGGCAGCAATGAGTTAACAAGTGATTAACCCATTCCTGCCTGAGTTGGCCAAAAATGGTCCCTTTATTGTTTTACTCTGTCTAACACCAGATGATTTTACTCATCAAAGAGAGAACCCTCAGCCACCCTAGGCAGCAATGAGTTAATGGATATCTTTATATTTCTTGCTGGTTTTACGGTTCACACAAAGTCAATAAACTTGCAGTCTAGATAGAGTAGATGAATGCACGAGGTTAACTACTTTTTCTTTGCGTATACAATATATTCAACGGTCTTCGCGCTTCTTCTTTGCATGTTCTCTTGGCGTAAACTCAACAGGTTTTTCTCCATCGTTCCAACATGTATGATATCCCTGAGTTCGGAAAAAGTCATCACAATCTTCTTTGGACTGAGTAGACGCTGATCGTCTCACATTCAATCTGTCAAAATCTTTCTCAGGAGTTTCCACAGACATCTATAACAAATTTTTAAAAAATCATGGAGGTTTTTTATGAAAAATTATACTCTAGACATCGCAATTCGGCCATTGTATCCGTTATATTGTGTTATATTGAATCATGCATTGCATTGCCTTGCCTTGCGTTGTAACGTAACGTAACGCAACGCAACCGCAACGAGACGTAATGTGTAATGCAACGTGTAACGTAAACGCAATGCAATGCAATGTAATCCAATGCAATGCACTGTAATGTATAATGTAATGTAATGTAACGTGCAACGTGCAATGTAATGTAATGTAACGCAACGCAACGTAACGTAATGTAATGTAGTGCAACGCAACTCGATGCAACTCGATGCAATGCGATGTAATGCGATGTAACGTAACGTAATGTAATGTAATGTAATGTAATGCGATACGATGCGATGTAATGTAATGTGTTGTGTTGTTGTCTTGTGCTGTATTGTATTGTATTGTATTGTATTGTGTTGTATTCGATTGCATTGTATTGTAGTAAATCTTACCCGAAATAATATCCAGTTGCAGACTAGAATGTTGCTGATACAAAGAAGAGTGGCCATGATTGCAGCGACAGTGATTGAACCAAACAGACCGGACAAATTCCTGGTTTTCGCGCATGTTTCTAACAACAAAAAGGACGTAAACTTTACTGAATTATAGAATTATAATTAGAATGAGAATTAGAACTAAAACTGGAACTGGAATAAGAATTAGAATTATAGAATTAGAATTATAGAATTAGAATTATGGAATTAGAATTCTCAAATCATTAATAATTCATGAGGGAAACATAATGGATCAGTTACCGAGACGTTGTTGTGAAATGTGGTAACAAACGCCCATAAATTAAGACTCGTTTTACCTCAAATTTATCTTTAAATACTGATTTGTTTGAGAAGCTATACCATACACTCGAAAGCCGTTGTTTATCTGATTTAAAAACACCTCGAAGTGAGTTAAAAAACTCGGCTATTTACTTCTAGAATTAGAATTCTAGAATTAGAATTATAGGATTAGAATTAGAAGTAACTTGTTAAAAGTGATTGAGTAATATTAAGGTTACGTAACACCTTGGAGTAGTGCTTTGCGAAAAATGCAACTGTGCGTTGAGTTTAAAAGCAATAAAATTCAAATTTTTACAGTTTATAGCAAAATGATTGTAGAATTGGACAGTTGATTTACAATTTTGAAAAGTATTTAAACTTGTTTTGTTTTGACAAAATTCTGGAAACGCATTCGCTTTGCGCCGCGACTTTTGTTGAACTACAGTTCCAATCAAATCATGTAAAAATAGTTTTAATTGCAACTCAACTAGCTGTTCTACAAAGGTGTGTGCGGTAGCTATGTTTTCTTTTGTTATTTTTGAGATATAAGGCATTCTTTTGCAACCTCAGTTAAGTTGCGTGCATACCATGAATCGTAGTCGATTACTCGGAAATGAAAACAAATCGTATAGCTACCGCACAAACGTTTGAAGCTCTTATTGTCTCCGATAAATTGTGAAAATTTGAAAAAAATCGGCCAAAACCCTTGCAATTTTCATCGCTAAATATCTTAATGAATTTTGCTTTAAACGAAATAAACTTTTCAAAACCTTTCAGCATTTGGCTTAAGGCAGCTAATTACGCAAAAAAATTTTTTTTAGGTATTTTTATATTTCTATGGTGTAACGTAACCTCAAAAGAAAGATGAAGACCTGGAAACAAGTATCCCGTTGAAAAGTTCGATTCTTGGAATATTGTTCTACAAACATATACTCACTAGAGTCTCCGTTCTTGCAGACATAGTTATTATAATTGACATAATAATTCCAATCTGGTCCCTCCAATACCACGGCCAACAAGGATAAAATAAAGCAAATAATGCTAAAAATTCGACAAAATTTTATCTGAAATTCAAAGCAAGCAATAGATTAGAACAAGTTTATATAGATTAGAACATTTTAACTTGCTTTTTTTTATTTTTTAACTTACGTTAAAGTCTTCCTGTTTTCTGCTAAGATATAACATCAGTAAACCAAGAAACAAATACTGAAAACAAAAAAGAAATTACATTACGTAATGTAAAACAAACCTTTCATTCACATGGTTCCAAATAGAGCTATATGGTGCCATATAGCGCTGTATGGTGCCATATATAGTGCCCTATAGTGCTGTATGGTGCCCTATAGTGCTGTATGGTGCCCTATAGTGCTGTATGGTGCCCTATAGTGCTATATGGTGCCCTATAGTGCTGTATGGTGCCCTATAGTGCTGTATGGTGACATATAGTGCTGTATGGTGACATATAGTGCTGTATGGTGCCCTATAGTGCGTTATGGTGTCCTATAGTGCTGTATGGTACCATATAGTGCTGTATGGTGCCCTAGTCCTTTATGGTGCCCTATAGTGCTGTGTGGTACCCTATAGTGCTGTATGGTGCCCTATAGTGCTGTATGGTGACATATAGTACTGTATGGTGCCCTATAGTGCTGTATGGTGCCATATAGTGTTGTGTGGTTCCATATTGTGCTGTATAGTGCCATATGGTGTTGTATGGTGCCAGCTGTCTAACACCGGACTACTTTACTGTGTCTAACACCAGACTATTTTACTGTGTCTAACACCAGACTATTTTACTCTGTCTAACACCAGACTATTTTACTCTGTCTAACACCAGACTATTTTACTCTGTCTAACACAAGACTATTTTACTCTGTCTAACACCAGACTATTTTACTCTGTCTAACACCAGACTATTTTACTGTCTAACACCAGACTATTTTACTGTCTAACACCAGACTATTTTACTCTGTCTAGCACCAGACTATTTTACTCTGTCTAACACCAGACTATTTTACTCTGTCTAACACCAGACTATTTTACTGTGTCTAACACCAGACTATTTTACTCGGTCTAACACCAGACTATTTTACTCTGTCTAACACCAGACTATTTTACTCTGTCTAACACCAGACTATTTTACTCTGTCTAACACCAGACGATTTTACTCGTCAAGGGAAACGTCACGGAGAGCATAAAAACGGTACAAAAAGCTATCCTCTTTCAAGATCGGAGCGGTGTGCTGGAACAGGCGTTTTGTGTGTGAACTATCTGAAATGGTTTTCGTGCAAGTACAAAAGCTATCCATAATGAACAGTGGATCTCCTATAGTGAAATCAAAAGTAGTGTGCTGCGTAGACAGTGTTGAAACAACAATCGAAATACAGTAAGGTTGGATATACTGCCGAAACAGAGAACGTAGGAGTCTGACGTTTCGAGCGACGGCCCTTTGTGAGAGAGAAACGTGACGAAGGGCCTTCGCTCGAAACGTTAGACTTCTACGTTCCCTGTTTCGGCACCTCTCAGCAGTGTTTGCCCCCGTTGATAAAGATATTTTTTAAAATACTTACTGGCAAACCGACCCACAACGCCGTCCAACTTTTCCGTTCCTTCAAGCTGGCCTCTTTCTCGGCTTCTGTTAAAGCATCGCAGAGAATAACCACGGCAGCGAGCAAGAAAAACGCAATTCCTGAGAAAAATACGTATTTCTTGAGAGAATTAGTGACATCCATTTGGGCTTAGAACAAAATCTCGTTTTGTGCGTATTTAATATTTCGCCAATCTGTATGTTTTAGCGTCCACCGGTTCAAACCAAAGCGGTTTAAAAAATATTTTGGTTTCAACTAACATGTGGTTTGCAGGTGGAAAATTTAAAGATAAACAACACGAGACGTCAGTGTTTTGTTGTCACGGTAACAAATTCTGACGTCACTGTGACGTTTCACACGTCACTATGAGGTCATCAGTAGTAAAAACTTCGGATTTCAAAAAATTTCTTCAAATTTGTTTTTTATTTTGGGCTTTTCTGTTAACACGGAGACATTATTATTATAATAATAAATTTATTTCTTTTTATTTCTTTATCATGCGAGATGTACATTGGACATTAAGAAGTCGTTGTTGGACAACCGACAATATAAAATATTCACAAAATTACAGATATTCATCTTTACGCAGCACGTTACACACTGCAATGGATCGTGCAGCGAGTCTTACAATGATCTTGACCATTGCACAGCATGTTACACACTGCAATGGTTCATGCAACTTGTCTCACAATGATCTTGATCATTACACAGCATGTTACACACTGCAATGGTTCATGCAACTTGTCTTACAATGATCTTGATCATTACACAGCATGTTACACACTGCAATGGTTCATGCAACTTATCTCACAATGATCTTGATCATTGCACAGCATGTTACACACTGCAATGGTTCATGCAACTTGTCTCACAATGATCTTGACCATTACACAGCATGTTACACACTGCAATGGTTCATGCAACTTATCTCACAATGATCTTGACCATTACACAGCATGTTACACACTGCAATGGTTCATGCAACTTGTCTCACAATGATCTTGATCATTGCACAGCATGTTACACACTGCAATGGTTCATGCAACTTGTCTCACAATGATCTTGATCATTGCACAGCATGTTACACACTGCAATGGTTCATGCAACTTATCTTACAATGATCTTGATCATTACACAGCATGTTACACACTGCAATGGTTCATGCAACTTATCTTACAATGATCTTGATCATTACACAGCATGTTACACACTGCAATGGTTCATGCAACTTGTCTTACAATGATCTTGATCATTGCACAGCATGTTACACACTGCAATGGTTCATGCAACTTGTCTCACAATGATCTTGATCATTACACAGCATGTTACACACTGCAATGGTTCATGCAACTTGTCTGGCAACCATACGTGACTACCGTTAGCGCAATATGACATATTTTGAGACACGTAAAATTGATATTATTGATGTGATAATTTAGAAATATAGAAGTTATTATTTTAATGTGCGTTACTTGCACAGTAAGCACGGTAGAAAATACAGATACAATGGGTTTTCCCCATCCCGAAATATCTTAGATGAACGCGCCAAAATAATGAGCGCGCCAAAATAATTAGCGTGCCAAAATAATTAGCGCGCCAAAATGAGGAGCGCACCAAAATAATTAGCGCGTCAAAATAATGAACGCGCCAAAATAATGAACGCGCCAAAATGATGAGCGCGCCAAAATGATGAGCGCGCCAAAATAATGAGCGCGCCAAAATAATGAACGCGCCAAAATAATGAGCGCGCCAAAATAATGAACGCGCCAAAATAATGAGCGCGCCAAAATAATAAGCGCGCCAAAACGATGCACGCAGAACAACTCGCCAATTGCTATGACAGTGAAGAGTTTCTCTCGACGCAAAATCGCGCACTGATGGCAAAATTCCAAAAAAATAGCGTCCCACTCAAGTGTCAAAAAACCAGTACTTTTCTGTTCTTATTAACGAGCTTGAATTGGCGACAGTTAGATAGTCGCAAAGCATTAAATCCTCCATTGAAAATCCTCTGGACTCATTTTTCATTGTTCTTGATAAAGCTTCGTCCATAGCTAACCTCGCAATAAACTCACCACGTTCTCGCTCCAACCATTGCGTCATTCGACTCTCACTTAATATCACTATGTTCTCATCAAGCTTAAACGGTCCCCATAGCAACGCCTGCAAAAAACTCACCGCCTGATACAGCGTCGTCGACCCTTCCCGAAGTCTCTCCGAAGCCTTTTCCAGAAACCGAAACAGCCCCGAAGTCCTGGGTTTAGCGACAAGGTTACCATTCTGATCGTTAGCTATCAACTCTGTATGCAACATGGCCGACAAGACATCGGAACAAGCCGTTAAGTCGTTTCGTAGACCCGTCAGCTTCGGGTGATCTTCGGATTTACAGTTTAAACTGCTCCCACGGCGTTCTTTGGGAAGCGGTTGTGATTTACCAAAGTTGCCAAGAAAAAGTTGAAAGTCGTTCGTATGTTTAATAAGGAACATATTGCTTAGTGTTAGATTGCCGTGAGCATATCCCGTGTTGTGTAGATGAGATAAACCTTTGAGGCACTGTAACATCAACACACATACAGTTCTCTCATAGGAGTAAGGATCCTTATTGTGTGACTCCACGGACTGCGCTACAAATTCCTCACACGTCAGCGCAGGGACCTGGTCACTAATTGAAATGGTCGTGTGAACCTGGGTAAGACCATTCTCCAGGCCTAATAACGGGGATTGAATATCGCCACGAAAGTACGCTAAAACACGCGCGATGTTCTCGTGGGGGTCCACGCTTGTGCAAACACTGTAGTCTTGGTCGTAAGGAGATTTTGCGCTGTTAGTTGGTGGAGTGACGGACTTTATCTGTAAGAAAAGAAATTATTAATTATTAGGAGAAAGGAAGGAACGCAGCAAGGAAGGAAGGAAGGAAGGAAGGGAGGGAGGGAGGGAGGGAGGGAGGGAGGGAGGGAGGGAAGGAGGGAGGGAGGGAGGAAGGAAGGAAGGAAGGAAGGAAGGAAGGAAGGAAGGAAGGGAGGAAAAAAGGAAGGGAGGAAGGAAGAACGGACGGACGGAAGGACGGAAGGAAGGAAGGAAGAAAGGAAGGAAGGAAGAAAGGAAGGAAGGAAGAAAGGAAGGAACGCAGGAAGGAAGGAAGGAAGGGAGGGAGGGAGGGAGGGAGGGAGGGAGGGAGGGAGGGAGGGAGGGAGGGAGGGAGGAAGGAAGAAAGGAAGGAAGGAAGGAAGGAAGGAAGGAAGGAAGGAAGGAAGGAAGGAAGGAAGGAAGCAAGGAGGTAATGAAGGAAGGAAGCAAGGAGGTAATGAAGGAAGGAAGGAAGGAAGGAAGGACGGAAGGAAGGAAGGAAGGAAGGAAGGAAGGGAGGGAGGAAGGAAGGAAGGAAGGAAGGAAGGAAGGAAGGAAGGAAGGAAGGAAGGAAGGAAGGAAGGAAGGAAGGAAGGAAGGAAGGAAGGAAGGAGGGAAGGAAAAAAGGAAGGAAAGAAGGAAGGAAGGAACAGTTTGCTCACACTTACCTTTGCAATGAACTGACCGTCACAGTGGTGACGTCCACCAAGACTTCGAGCAGACGTCTTCAACTGCACTGGTTGTAGTACACTCGCGTGAACATCGGAAACCTTCGGCCACGACCGGACTTCGACGACTTCAAAGTCTTCCCAGCATGCTCCGGATAAACTAATCGCAGGCTTACGTAACATGTTTCGCCATCTTAACAAGATGTCCTTCAACACAGTCATATGCATATCAGTAAGATAAATATCTCGCGGGTCGTCCACGCTTAATAACTCACAACTGCGGGACCGTCCAGCGCTCTCCTCCAGTGGGCTATGACGTCGATCATTGTTGAAAACCGCGGGCTCACGAAGGCTATGTACAGTTGGTGTTGGTAAAGTGGCACTTCGATGGTACGGTTTGGGTTTTTCACCGACCTAAATATTGAAGAATCAAATGTATCCAAGAAGACACTCATAGACAGACAGATAGACAGACAGACAGGCAGACAGGCAGACAGACAGACAGACAGACAAACAAACAAACAAACAAACAAACAAACAAACAGACAGGCGAGCAGACAGACAGACAGACAGACAGACAGACAGATAAACAAACAGACAGGCGAGCAGACAGACAGACAGACAGACGACAGACAGACGACAGACAGTCGGACAAACAGCCAGCCAGCCAGATAGACAGACAGACAGACAGACGACAGACGACAGACAGACAGACAGACAGACAGACTGATAGACAAACAAACAGACAGACAGACAGACAGGCAGGCGAGCAGACGGAAAGACAGACGACAGACAGACAGACAGACAGACAAACAGACAGACAGACAGACAGACAGACAGACAGACAGACAGACAGACATATCTATTTACCTGCACTGCAGGCTTGATCTTTGGTCCCAATTTCAAACTCTCAGGCCGGCGGGGAACCGCGGGTTTAGGTTTCGTAGCGGGTTTCTCGGCTTCCCCATTGGTCAACACTTTATTGTCGGCTCCAGGACTTTCTTTGGTTGGCGCGTCTTTTGCAACCGGGCTTTGTAAAGCCGGAGGACTGGGTAAGGGCCCAAGTTCAGGTAACTTATTTTGACTGATTTCATCCTCCTGATCTTTAGTACGCTGTGAAGTACTCGGCTCTAAGTACCCCTCCGAGGTGGTAAAACGCCGGGGAGGTTTGGTCGGGGAGAGAAGTTGTTCCGGGCTGTCAATAGCTTGCGAGATTGGAAAATTATGATACACCTGTTCGTCATCATCCTCGGCTGCTTCCGTACAGGGCTCGGGAGACGCCTCCTCCTTCTCACCGTATTCGCCATTATCCACAAAAGAAACAGTCTTGCGTTCACGGTCTGTGTAATCAGCGGTCACCTTTGATCCGTACAGGCTCGTGAAGTCAGTAGGGGGTCCAATGACGAGTTCTTTCTTAGCTGCCTTCTTGGTCCCAGGCTTCTTAAGAGAGATCAACGCTTTCTTCAGGACATTGTTACTTTTTGCAAAAAAAGCACTGGTCCTGGATGAAGCTGATTTCGTCGTTTCATCTTTTGGCTGGATAGGTCTCTCATCTTCTGTAATAATAGAAATGTACATCCTAGGTCAGACATGACGAACAACAGTAATATTATATCGTATAGGCATATACCAGTATACTTAATAAAACTAGAGTGTTGTGTAGGCAGTGTTTTAGATAGAGCAAAGTGAAAAGATGGTAAACTGCAGAGAATAGTTTTAATAACGAAATACTGACGTTTCAAGCAGAGTCCTTCATCAGAGTAAAAACTAGAGTGTTGTGTAGGCAGTGTTTTAGATAAAGCAAAGTGAAAAGATGGTAAACTGCTGAGATTAGTTTTAATAACGAAATACTGACGTTTCGAGACTTCACCGGAGTTAGGGCTGCACTTGAAACGTCAGTATTTCGTTATCAAAACTTATCTCGCCAACATATTCTCAGAACACATTCTCATATTTTCTAAAATTCTACAATACGAGAAAAACAAACAAAAACCAAACAAGCAAAACCGGTCTGGACCTGTTTGTTGTGACGTTGAGCCATTTGTTAATGCCGCGGGGGGAATGGATGAAACTTGCAGACAATTTTGAGTGTCAGGGGGGCTCTCCTCGTTGAAATTTCCTCCAAGTGGAGATCTGGTATTCGGTGATGATAGAACTGACAATGTAAGAGATCGTTTCCATTGTTTTGGCGACACCGCGTGAGTCCTGGGGAACATTTCTGAAACTGGCCTAGAAGGACCTAACGGGAATACAAGAAAAGAAGTTAAAGAAAGAGAAAGGAAGGATAGAGTAGAATGGAGTGGACTAGAGTAGAATGGAGTGGACTGGAGTAGAGTAGAGTAGAGTAGAGTGGAGTGGAGTGGAGTGGAGAGGAGAGGAGAGGAGAGGAGAGGAGAGGAGAGGAGAGGAGAGGAGAGGAGAGGAGAGGAGAGGAGAGGAGAGGAGAGGAGAGGAGAGGAGAGGAGAGGGGAGGGGAGGGGAGGGGAGGGGAGGGGAGTGGAGTGGAGTAGAGTGGAGTGGAATGGAGTGGAGTGGAGGAGTAGAGTAGAGTGGAGTGGAGTAGAGTGGAGTGGAGTGGAGAGGAGAGGAGAGGAGAGGAGAGGAGTGGAGTAGAATAGAGTGGAGAGGAGGAGGAGGAGTAGAGTAGAGTGGAGTGGAGTGGAGTGGAGTGGAGTGGAGTGGAGTAGAGTAGAGTAGAGTAGAGTGGAGTAGAGTGAAGTAAAGTGGAGTGGAGTAGAGAAGACAACAGCAGAGATACATAAGGTATAAGATAACAGTAACATAAGGTACACAGATGCGATAACCTTACCTTTATCGACAGGTGGAGGAGGGGGTGCATTACGTCTCGGGCGAGATGTCTTGGGGGGAGACGTCGAGTTTCTACGAAACCGAGTCACTCGACCTACTGGCAGGCTCTTCTGACGGGAGAGATGACCTGTGGCCTTCAGAGATCGAACAGTGGCTGAAATTGGGAAGAAAAATATAAGATTCACTACAAGAATAATAAATCAATAAATTATAGTTACCGAGGGAGAAAGGATGGAATGAAAGAAAGAAGGAATGATGGAAGGAAGGAGGGAAGGAAGGAAGGAAGGAAGGAATGAAGGAAGGAAGGAAGGAAGGAAGGAAGGAAGGAAGGAAGGAAGGAAGGAAGGAAGGAAGGAAGGAAGGAAGGAAGGAAGGAAGGAAGGATGGAAGGAAGGAAGGAAGGAAGGAAGGAAGGAAGGAAGGAAGGAAGGAAGGAAGGAAGGAAGGAGGGAAGGAATGATGGAAGGAAGGAGGGAAGGAAGGAGGGAAGGAAGCAAGGAAGCAAGGAAGGAAGGAAGGAAGGAAGGAAGGACGGAAGGAAGGAAGGAAGGGACTGGGAGGAAGAGGAGACGAACAAACGAACGAACAAACAAACAAACGAACCAACCAACCGCAAATTGTTGAAAATATAAACGGATATTCTGTAATCGTTCCTAATTTTAAAATAATTAGGGGGTTCTAGTGTGACGCACGAGTTGCGGCTTCTAATTGTTACCTTCTAATTCAATGAACAATCATAATCATTAGTTAAAACTAATACCACCAAGCTATTCTTGTCTCACACAGCACGAAACTATTCAAAACATTCTAAATTTAACAAGAAACATTTTATAAGCCAAAACTTAAGTGGATTTTCCTCAGTATGGTGCCATTGAAATGAGTAATCAAAAAGGGAAAATGTCATGTTTCCTTTATAGACGTGGACTTTATAGAAGAAAACCATTGAACTACTCATGGTCAGGAAAGCTATTAAATCACTCGTGCATGTTAGGGTGGTCTTTGTTGACACAGAAAACAATTACAACAGTTAATGTCTAGTGATAGAAAAATGTCAACAGGAAGAATTAACTGCTGACCGGTACCAACACGTTTTTCAAAAGCATTGTGTTATACTCATATTTCTTTTTCCACTGATTAGTTTCAGACTACTTTTTACTCTGATGAAAGGCTACACTTGAAATGTCAGTATTTCGTTATTAAAACTATTCTCAGCAGTTTACCATCTTTTCACTTTGCTCTATCTAAAACACTGCCTACACAACACTATACTTTTTACTCTGATGAAAGGCTACACTTGAAATGTCAGTATTTCGTTTTTTTAAAACTATTCTCAGCAGTTTACCATCTTTTCACTTTGCTCTATCTAAAACACTGCCTACACAACACTATACTTTTTACTCTGATGAAAGGCTACACTTGAAATGTCAGTATTTCGTTTTTTTAAAACTATTCTCAGCAGTTTACCATCTTTTCACTTTGCTCTATCTAAAACACTGCCTACACAACACTCTACTTTTTACTCTGATGAAGAGCTTCACTTGAAACGTCAGTATTTCGTTATTAAAATTATTCTCAGTAGTTTACCAACTTTTCACTTTGCCCTATCTAAAACACTGCCTACACAGCACTCTACTTTTTACTCTGATGAAGGGCTCTGCTTGAAACGTCAGTATTTCATTATCAAACCTATTCTCAGCAGTTTACTATCTTTTGATTTACCATTAAAACTAATATCCGTAGTTTGCCATCTTTTGCTTTACCTAAAACACTGTCTACGAACACACCAATCTATTTTTACACTCCTGAATGAGACCACATTGTGTGTAAAAACCCGAATTCGAAGAGTTAAAAGGTCGATAAGTACATTCACACACAGCACGTCTTTTCACCGGCATGTAAGGTTAAATGATTTCTAAGACAAACAAACAAAATTCTTCATATTCCTACACATAAAAAACATGGCACACCTTTTGTCTCGCCTTGGCAATGCGTCATAGACACTCGCAGGCTGACGTAGGTTAATCCAGCCTTAATTAACCTGCATGCAATTGGACTGCCCGCTGTTTCTCACGATGCTCCCAGCTGCGTGTCCCTATCCGATCGCCTTCGCCAATTCAAACCAGTCTAGCACTATTTCCTGTGGATTTAAAACCTAATATAATTACATACTTGAGGACAATACCCCGAATAAGTACCGATATTTATGGCGAGTATTTCGGTTTGTCTATTCTTGTTCGACATATTTTACGCCAAGAATCCTAGCATCAGATTGTTGACCTTTGCGAGAAACAAACAACATGTTCTTGCCAACTATGAAAATTCCATTCTTGACATATTTGATCTCCCCAACGAAACTTTAGCATTTCTTTGTTTCTTAAACCACACAAACAATTTGATTATAAATAACTTTTAAGAGGATAGACTACACAAGAAGCGCCAGCATTGTTATGGAAATCAAACAAACTTAGTTTAATAACTAGTTTGACTTAATTATATCTAAGAGTGTAAGAAAAGTAGAGTGCTGTGTAGGCAGTGTTTTAGATAGAGCAATGGTAAACTGACGGTAAACTGACGGTAAACTGCTGAGAATAGTTTTGATAACGAAATACTGACGTTTCAAGCAGAGTCCTTCATCAGAGTAAAAAGTAGAGTGCTGTGTAGGCAGTGTTTTAGATAGAGCAAAGTGAAAAGATGGTAAACTGCTGAGAATAGTTTTGATAACGAAATACTGACGTTTCAAGCATAGCTCTTCATCAGAGTAAAACGTAGAGTGTTGTGTAGGCATTGTTTTAGATAGAGCAAAGTGAGCTCAGAATTTGGTGCCATGACAACAAAAGAGTGACACGTATAGTTGTAGATAGTACGAATACGAATACCTATCGTCTTTTCATCTCTCAATTGCTACATTCTCACGTCAGTAATTGCTTCCACACAGAAACATTCTAATTGCAGTGCATTTCAATACGAGATAACAAAGACCAGAAGTCCAGAACAGCAGATCAGGAAATTATAACTAGCTATTAGAGCTTCCGTTATACTTTCAGTTTTAAATACCAGAGTATAGTAAAAGCCTTCACCCGGAACAAACACATACAGTCAGAAAAATCCAAATAGTCTAAATTGAAAAGGGGTAAACTGCTGAGAATAGTTTTGATAACGAAATACTGACGTTTCGAGCAGAGCTCTTCATCAGAGTAAAAAGTAGAGTGTTGTGTAGGCAGTGTTTTAGATAGAGCAAAGTGAAAAGATGGTAAACTGCTGAGAATAGTTTTAATAACGAAATATTGACGTTTCAAGCAGAGTCCTTCATCAGAGTAAAAACTAGAGTGCTGTGTAGGCAGTGTTTTAGACAGAGCAAAGTGAAAAGATGGTAAACTGCTGAGAATAGTTTTGATAACGAAATACTGACATTTCAAGCAGAGTCCTTCATCAGAGTAAAAAGTAGAGTGCTGTGTAGGCAGTGTTTTAGACAGAGCAAAGTGAAAAGATGGTAAACTGCTGAGAATAGTTTTGATAACGAAATACTGACGTTTCAAGTGGAGCCCTTCGTCACATTTTACTTTGATGAAGGGCTCTGCTTGAAACGTCAGTATTTCGTTATCAAAACTAATCTCAACAGGTTACCACCTTTTCAGAATGGTGAATGGTTTAAAGAATGACCGAAAAGATACTCACCGCTTTCGACGGACGTTTATCGGACAATATCAAACGAATTTGATAAAAATCAGCTAATCAATATCGCTTAGTACAAAGACCACACACAACTTTAGTCCTATATAAAAGCCTGAATTAAGTTTACCGCGTAAAGCCGACCAACAAAAAATAAGCGCGCCAGACTTAATATACGAAATACCACGTTGTTGCCGTTTAGAAATTCCATGGGAAATTCGCATAATAATTAGAATAGCAATAATAATTAGAATAGCAATTAGAACGATCTTGACGGCTAAATACGTTCTAAAGGATGAGGATATTTTCGTATGTATACAAAGATGTTCTGTAGAGATTGTTTTATTGAATTAGCGCAATCAGAGTTCGCAAAAAGATAATATTATTAGTTGATCTAAGCTTCAGATTTCGACTGTCAGATAATCGGTGCTCTGACGAAGGGCCTTCGCTCGAAACGTTTTTCCTCCCTCGGTAAAATCAACACTTAGGTCTTAGCTTATGTCGTGCACTTTAACATGAATTTTATTTATTTATTTGATCAACAACATCAATACCAGCTTTGGTATATAGGATACAAACGTGACACTAACTACAACTACATGACATACATATTACATATATATAAAGTTAATTTCTATTATCTACGTTAAGTTATCAAAAATTGTTAAAACATCGAAACAGTATTTCCCTGCCAAAGCCATAACTGTTCTGTCTTGCATAGACATAAGGTACATAAAAATATCTTGGGAATTAAACAATTTGAATGAACTATTTACTTTATATAGGTTATCAATAAAATTTACTCTGAGATCGGCGAACTTTGTGTTTGTACATGACGTTAAAAAGTGTTCTTCATTCCCGGTCTCGTTAAGATCGCAATGTTTACATAGTCTATTACTGTATGAAACATTGCTGTATCGACCAGTTTCAACAGGTAATCTATGAGCTGAAATCCTTAATTTTGTGACAGCTTGACGGTGTTTGAAATTGTGAATTTCAGAAAGGTATTTTTCACAACCAAAGTTAGTTTTCAGTTCTTTAACATGAGCCTCTGGCTCGGATGATTGGGCGACCACATCCTGTGCTTACGACGTTAAATAAATCATTACTCATATTACTCATCTAACCTAAGTTACTATATTTCAAGAGTAGTACATTAGTTCTTCGTTTTGTTTTTGGTTTGGCGGTGAATTAGTTTTAAGTTTGGCGTTTGATTTGAGAGCTCAGGCAAACGGTAGAGTTACTATATACAGTATAGTTTCTTCTGCCACTAATCACCACGCGTTTTGCCTTTTCTCGTAATAATGCTTAATAATTATTTTACGTTTTAGTTTAACGTAAGAAGTCTTTCCTTGTGCTTGTTTATTTTTATAGTCAGTTTCAGCTTGCTTTTGAAATTCGTTTGTCAACATCTGTTGGAAGGTTGGGAACTAGGTATGGAAGTTCGCGAAGTTCATTGTGAAGTTCGAATTTAATAAGCTTTGAATTGAATTCCTTTTGCGAAATCACGGAGTAGAAGATTAGTTGTTGTATAGTGTTTGATGGAAATGAAGAATAATAGATTCTTGGTTAAACAGAAACAAATTGCCGACTTAAATTTGTATCTACCTCGCAATGTAGTTCTGAATATTGCAACGTAAGTTTGGAATGTTCATTTCAATTATGCGTGTCG
Organism: Paragorgia papillata; assembly: GCA_035771165.1. NCBI lineage: Eukaryota > Metazoa > Cnidaria > Anthozoa > Scleralcyonacea > Coralliidae > Paragorgia > Paragorgia papillata. The sequence continues at coordinate 1,747,327 of JAWNZC010000216.1, forward strand.
GATTTCAAAAGCAAGCTGAAACTGACTGTAATAAGAATTTTACTTTCGCCTGTCGTTCCTTGGGCGATCGCGCGATCTTAAACTCGCTATTACGTTGAGAAAACCTTCAAATGTTTGACGAAAGATTGGGTGAATTGGTGGCAAAAACCTTTTGCAGTCTAAAACTAAGCGTTCAACATGGAAATTCTTGAAGTAAGATTGAAAATAGAAAGAGACGGTGTTGTAAATCTTCCAGGAAGTAAAAATTACTCATTCTTTTTGTCTAAGAGGAAGTGTTTTATCTCAACGACACGTCCTTTCTTGATATTCTCATAGCATTCTCCGCAAACTCACAAATATTGAGCCAAATACTGACGTTTCAAGCGGAGTCCTTCATTTCACTCTGGTGAAGGGCTCTGCTTGAAACGTCAGTATTTCGTTATCAAAACTATTCTCAACAGTTTACCATCTTTTCACTTTGATCTATCCAAAACACTGTCTCACACAACACTCTACTTTCTTTCCAAATATTGATATTTATTTTCTCATGTATATCTGATATTTGCATACAATTAGAAGGTAATAATAAGTCACGGCATATTCATCGCATTGTTTGTAAGTGTCAGGAAATATTTCATTAACGTACAGACAGAGATAATTGTAATGATTTTTGATTAATACATTTATAATTCGCCTGGCAGCCAATGCGTCTGAAACTATTCTACAAAACTAGGTCTTTTTTAATCATATTTCTTAATCCTTATTGTTAAATGCACGCCTCAGTTGCTAGATCAATACGACAGGGGAGCGTACAAAGACGGCCACATGCAAAGAGGTTCAGTCGTCAGACGGGATCCAATAAACGCATGATTAAATAATAAGTACACCACTAAATCTCAAGGATATATATATATCACAAGGTTTTCAGATTTAATTATCAAAACGATTCAATAAGTTCCCACAGGCAAATATTATACAAAGAAGAACGCGATAGCTCTCCTGAATGAAAAACAACTCATGTTTTATCAAAACAAATAAACTCTGATCTTTCAAGATGTTAGTCTGCATAAATAAATAATAAGAACACGATTTTATTGCTGCGCTGATGAAAGACAAGAGGATCACAAAGACGTGAACGTTTGGAAATCAATTGAAAATATCTACAAGCTAAATTTTTAATAACCACAATTTTGAAAACGAAAACACAAACTTCAGTAAACGTTAAATGAAAGATGAGTGGTGTTGGATATCACACCAAATATAGAGATGGCTGAAATATTTCTATAAAAAAACGCGAACCTTTTCGATTCTTAGGCTACGTCCACACGTCCACCTTTTCGTAGCGTTTTCATATTGTTCTCCGTCCTCAAGGGAATAGAAAACAATGGTCTACTTACCTGAAACAATATGAAAACGCTACGAAAACGTATACGTGTGGACGTAGCCTTGGAAGGTTCAAACGAATATTATTTAGACTAAGATCAAATAATGTTTATTGATACTTTGCCTAAGGGGCCACAGTTTGCTCTAATTAACTGAGAGAGTTTATAAATTGTATTTAGTTCCAAACTGATGAAGACTGTTGAATGTTTGGAAAGAAACTAATACAATCTATATTATGTATTCCTGTACACTTAATCTTTATAGATTAATATTTAGTACAATAGCTTGACTTCTACTGTGTTGTAAATTAATAGCAAATGGTTGATGTCAAACATATGTCATATTTAGTAACCTAGTCTAGGAATAACTTTTAATGGAGAACTTAGCTTATGTTTTACAGTTAAGGCTTAGAAGTCCCAAAACCTTACATCTTAATTGTTGTATTCTGAACAGTATTCAAGCTATTCCTGCCTGAGCTGGCCAAAAATGGTCCCTTTATTATTGTCTAACACCAGATGATTTTACTCATCAAAGAGAGAACCGTCAGGGCTCAGACACCCTAGATAATATTAATAATATTCAATAATTGTGATACTACGGTAACTAGGTACTAACAATTTATATAAGAAGTCTGTTACTCACAATTTGTGTCTTCATCTGTGCTTATAACGTCAGATTCAGTTGCTTGTCCGGGGAGAGCTGAATCAGTGAGAATCATACTCTGCCTTGGTAAAGGCACTGGCCTTTCTCTTGTTGGTTCCACAGCAGTACAACAGCTTGAATCAGATTTGCTATGCGACAGTGTTCGTTGTTTTGGGGGTAAGACTGGTCTAAAGTCGTCTGTCTCTTCCGTCTTATTCTCTGGGTCCGTACAATCTTTATATAATTCATCTTCCGATTCATAACACACATCGGAACCAACGTAATATGGCTCAATATCTTCCTCGAGAGATCTCTGTAGTTCCTCAAGATCTACAACCTTGTACGGCATAATCATTTCAACTCGAGGTTTTATATTGGTAGTTAATACTGCAGACTGTCGGGCCGGTAACGGCGGAGGGATTTCGTCGTCTTCCTCCATGCTAACTGTCCTTTTATTGTACCTTAATAAACTAACATCCTTGCATTGATTACTCGTATTTTCATAAATATGATCGCTGGAATATCTCCTATCCAATTGTGGGATCCCTCCATCGCTCCACTCCAAACTATCCCTCTGTTTTTCCCAATATTGCCGACCAGAATCCTGAGACGCCGAACTAGCTTGACTACAGCGCTTGCTTTCTTCAGACCTTCCGAAGTTAAGCCGAGCGTTAAACGAAGATAGTGATAAATTATCTGGTGAATAACAGCCATGTAAGGAACTAGTATTACTGCTTCTATTACTGCCCGATGTAGACCAACTATCCGGACTTGACATACATTCATAGTCACCCACAAACTTCCTTTGAACGCGAGGGAAAAAACCCTCGTCTGTTGAATCGATAGAGTCCTCTCGACCTCGGCGAAGAATCTCGAAGGTCTTCCGACGTTCTTCTGCCAAATTAGTGTCGCTTGTAGTATTTGTATACGTTTTTGTTTGGCCTTGCTCCTTGAATTCGTCACGGCTATCAGATTCTCGTTGACTAGCACACGTGCCTGCGATATTGGCATTTAACGGGGGTGTATTTCTTGCGAACTGAAATCTCTTATACGCTGCCGGCTCAACTCCGCTAGACAGCTTTTCAGGGCTTTCTGATTCAGTATCTACGTCCTTATCTCGAACGACAACCATGTCTTCTTGTGATAGATCTATATTATTACCCTGAAATGTCTCTTTCTCTACGGAAATCACTCCATTCTTGTCAAGGTTATCGACCTTTCCCGAAGTATACGTATGATTGCCCTTTTCTTTGATGCACGCGAAAACCCCCTCGTCGCCAAGGGAACTTCCGTTTTCCAAATTACTTTCCAAAGCCCGAGATTTCCCACCGTGTTTTGGCGCTGCTCCCGACTCTTGTCCAAGACTAAATCCTAGGTCAACATTCGCTTTAGTATTGCCCTCTTCCTTGCTTTGTTGTGCGAGGAACACTGTCTTGTTCCCGTTTCCGGAGTTACACTGCGACTCAGTTCGAGTAGATAACGGCTTTTTCTCGCATGAAACGCTTCCACTTTCCACTTCTTCTGTCTGAGTGATCTTTCTGGTCTTGTCTTCACACGAAGAAAAGAGCCTAGGGTATTGTTCGACTTGTGTTAGAGTAATTTGGGCTCGAATATCTTCCTTCGGCCCACCAGTCTGTTTTGATAATTTGACGTATTTATCAACACCTAACACATTTAGCTTGTCAACGTCGTGAGGTATTAAAGGACACGTATTACCCCGAGTTACTTCGTGTAATATTCCACAACGTTTACCAGCCGTTTGTGGACCAACTTTAGCACAAACTGTGATGGTATTCTTGCTAATATCATTGAATAATGAGCGGCTTTTATTTGTGTTAACCAACTGAGGAATACCAATATGTTTGTTTTTATCGCAAAAACAATTTGAACAAATGTTTGATTTCCAGCAATGTTGAGTAAAGGACTCACAACCAAGGATCTCCGTGGCCATCATGATTTCAATCTGACTCGGTTTAATCACACGTTTCCACTTATCTTTGTCTTCTACCGTGTTTCTAACCCAAACCAGCTTGACGGTATACACTTTACGATGACAGAATGGCCGCTAAAGTGCAAGCGTCCCAAAACAACAATGTCTTAATGTCTTCATTTAATAAGCGATGTCACGTCTTCGATGTGTTTTGATTCCAAACCAAGATTAGCTCCTCTTTCTCTGACGTCATACGGCTGGCAGCCAAAAGCACTTATGTATGTTTTAGTTGGACACTTGCCTCATTGCTAAGGACATCTGTAGGTAATAAATATACTAGAAGTTACTATCGCAAGGAAAGTGCTGCCGGTATGGGCGGGAAAATCCTGTTACGTTGCAATAATAGACAATGAACATAATATTATAAGGATTATATATTAATTGTAATATACACAGAAGTATGTACAGTATATGCAATTTTTTTTCAGTTTTTAATTAGAATAGATTTAAAATTACAAATTTCTATCACGCACCTTTCATGCACTATGTAGTGGATATCTAGGTAATGATGCTGCCAGTTCTTTCACATTTTGCGGCAAGTTAGGGCCTGTTTATATGGAGCCGAGTTACCCGGCTAGGCGAGTTACCCGGCAAGCCGAGTTGAAAAAAGATGGGTGTTTACATGAGACGAGTGACTTGGCAAAGCCGCCCACGTATTATAATGGTTTCACATTCCATGATAGCCTGCGTGCAGACTTCACCCGTTAATTATATGGGAATATTTTCATCCCGGCATGCCGAGATCTCGGCTGTTTTACTGGGATCTCGGCCAGCCGAGTTACCCGCCTGTCTCATATAAACACTCTGCCGGGATAGCATTGAATTTCTATACATGGCGGGTAACTCGGCTTGCCGAGTAACTCGGCTAGCCGGGAAACTCGGAGTAACCTCATTGTCCACCAGGTTTAATATAAACTCTCATTATAGGGAGAGCACGAACAATCAACATTTCCTCAACCCGAGTCAAATTTTGTAACTCATATAATATTGTAACTCAAGTTAAGAATTTTCAAAAAACTGAAAACTAACTTTGGTTGTGAAAAATACCTTTCTGAAATTCACAATTTCAAACACCGTCAAGCTGTCACAAAATTAAGGATTTCAGCTCATAGATTACCTGTTGAAACTGGTCGATACAGCAATGTTTCATACAGTAATAGACTATGTAAACATTGCGATCTTAACGAGATCGGGAATGAAGAACACTTTTTAACGTCATGTACAAACACAAAGTTCGCCGATCTCAGAGTAAATTTTATTGATAACCTATATAAAGTAAATAGTTCATTCAAATTGTTTAATTCCCAAGATATTTTTATGTACCTTATGTCTATGCAAGACAGAATAGTTATGGCTTTGGCAGGGAAATACTGTTTCGATGTTTTAACAATTTTTGATAACTTAACGTAGATAATAGAAATTAACTTTATATATATGTAATATGTATGTCATGTAGTTGTAGTTAGTGTCACGTTTGTATCCTATATACCAAAGCTGGTATTGATGTTGTTGATCAAATAAATTACTATAAACACTCTGCCGGGATAGCATTGAATTTCTATACACCAGGCGAGTAACTCGGCTAGCCGGGAAACTCGGAGTAACCTCGTTGTCCACCAGGTTTAATATAAACTCTCATTATAGGGAGAGCACGAACAATCAACATTTCCTCAACCCGAGTCAAATTTTGTAACTCATATAATCGAGTGTATGGTATAGCTTCTCAAGTCAGTATTTAAAGAGAAATTTGAGGTAAAACTTGTCTTAATTTATGGGCGTTCATTACTACATTTCACAACAACGTCTCGTTAACTGATTTCCATTATGTTTTCCTCATGAATTATTGAGTTTGAGAACGAGAAGGAGTATTTGATCTGATATCAAACACGGAGAAGTGTGTTGAAAAACCGACGGCGAGGTTTTTTAACCAACTTCGAGGTGTTTTGATATCAGATCAAATCAAATCAAATCACAACTTTCGAGTGTAAGATATAGCTTCTCAAATGAATCAGTATTTTAATAGAAATTTGAGATAAAAGTTGTCTTAATTTATGCAAATATTTGATCACGCAAACTCCGTCTCACCTGATTTCCTTTGTTTTATCTTATGAATTATGAATTATTAATGAATTTGAGAACGTAAAACTGCTTATGAAACGAAAATTAAGTTTGTCTTGTTTGAAAGAACACTTAAAATGACAAAGTAACATCTTTTGCAGTTTTTCGTTTCCTTGCTTCGTTCTTGAGATATTTCTGGTTGTTTGATATGCAAATTAAACATCTTGACGTCACATGTGCATAATGAGTTATCAGAGAAGGTTATATATGGCTTTGCTATTATTAAATATAATCACTTGAAAATTCTACATGTTTGGTGTTGTGTCAGAAACACACCCACATTTTTCTTTGGATTAATTTCAGACGCTATTAACTCATTCCTGTCTGAGGGCTTCCCCAGATGTGAATAAAATCGTCTGGCGTTAGCCAGAGTAAAATACTAAAGACCGATTCGGACAGGAAAGAGTTAGTTAGTTAGTAACAATATTTATTCAGGAAGTCCACTCACAAAAGTGATTTTCAGTGGAGCCCTGCATAGGTAAAACATATACATACATATTTATATATAACAGATATAGCAGAAACGGTACGGTATAACAGATACGGAAGAACAATATAAATGAAAAATTACAAAACTAAAAATTAAAGTTTTAAATGTTTCTTAAGTTTAAGTTTAAATAATGAAAAAAGTTCAATGTTCCGAAGTTCTTCTGGTAAAGTGTTCCAGTCTTGAGCACCGTGGTAGGTGAATGACTGTTTCCCCCAGTTCTTGTTGACTCGTTGTAAGTGTAATTTATGTTTGTTTCGGGTGTTGTAATTGTGGATATCAGCACTGTGTTTGAAATTAAAATCAGAGTCAACGTCATTGTTTAAACATTTATGCATGATAAGGCAACGGTGAAAGAGCCTGCGCACTGATAGCGGTTGCCAGTATAGGCAGCCAGTTAAGGCCGTACTATTGTACTAAGAACAAATTTCAAAATTTTACTAGGCCATCTCCACACTAATCCATTTTCAAATGAAAACGGAGACTTTCTGATATGGTTAGGCCTTTCGTCCACACTAATCCGAGACGTCTTCGTGGTGACCGAAAACGGAGCGTTTCGAAAACGCTCTCCAGAGTGGAGACATTCGAAGACGCCGTTTTTCTGCACCAGTGTGGACGGCAAAAACGAAGCTTTTGGAAAACGATGATGTCACGATTATGTTATCTTGGTTTCAGTCACCTAGAACTATTCATTCATACCCCTGTAGATCTTTTTAGCGTTTTACTAAACGGCGAAAACGATTCGAAAACGATAGTGTAGACATGGCCTAAGTGTCAGACGCGTGTAAACGCCTTACGAATCCGAATACTTGGGCAATGCCCACACTAACCGTTTTCAAACGAAAACGGAGACCTCGCATCGAAAACGTATCAGAAGTTTTACGTCCACACTATCGTTCCAAATCGTTTTCGCCGTTTAGTGAACATGACGACGACGACCAATAGTATTTTTCAACCAAAACAAAGCGTTGAATAATTCAGTTGCAGTCCCAAGAGTAATCCCAACACCGTCCTCGTTGCACCATGGATAGTAAAAAGACTGGATTGGAAACTTGATGGCGTGAGCATAACAACCTGGTTGCAATTGACAAGCTTAAAAAACCCGAGTATATTCAAAGTTTGGGATTAATACAGCCTAAAATGATAATCGAATTGTCTGTAAATACGACAAAGCCACAATACGACAAAATGCCCGTCTATTCGTACTCATTTTAAAAGAAGATATCAAGGTTTACTAGTTAAAATATGCATCCCAAATTCCGAGCAAAACAAAGCACAATTTGGGGACGCCAGTTTCTTCAAAACAACACAGGAATCATCAAAACAAAGATCAACAACGCTTACCCCGAACGCTCGATTGTGGCTTAGGCAGGTTTGTAAGGCGATAAAATCATTTGAAACGTCAACATAGTCATCTGAATGTGAGGATATGAAGAATTTGAAGAAAAGTTCACTAAAAACCTCAGTAAAACAAGCGTACTCACGCCATTCGTGACATCACAATTTGCAACTAGGTTTCAACATCTCTCGAGCAAAGAAAAATGCTTTTCAGCCAATCGGCGGCCTGGAAACACCTCACGGCATGACTATTAGTTTCCAATCCACTCATTTTACTATCCATGGTTGCACATACAACGTCAACTGAAGCGTTTTCACGTTTTCAAGACAACGTTGTGGCAAGGAACAGCAAAAGTTGTTAGTTTACTTAGGCGTTTAATCTATCATACGTCACGTTGTCGAAGCTATGGCTGCCTTTTAAAGATCTTACAAAATACATAAAGCATACAATATACGATGTCCTGATCCATGGTTTCTTTTAAATGTAGCAAAATCACTTACATATCTAACATGAAATGTTCAGCGTCGCAAGGAGTTTTTATGTGCACAGTTTCAAATGCTGAACAAACTTAGACTTAGAGATATAACTGGTTTTGCTACATGTGAAAAAATTTAACCCACACCTGACGTCAGAGACCATCTCATTTACATATCAAACAAATTGAAATATCTTGAAAACGCAGAGAGATACGAAAAAGTTGTAAAGGATGTTCTATTACAATTTTATGAGTTCTTTCAAATTAGACCAACCTATTTTTTATTGCTATTGCCCTTTAACACACTCCTGTCTGAGGGCTTCCTCAGAGGTGAATAAAATCGTCTGGCGTTAGCCAGAGTAAACTAAAGACCGATTCAGACAGGAAAGAGCTATTCTTTAAAGAAAACGTATCAAATGTTTTCCGTCCACACTATCGTTTTCGAATCGTTTTTGCCGCTTAGTAAAACGCTAAAAAGATCTACAGGGGTATGAATGAATAGTTCTAGGTGACTGAAACTAAGATAACATAATCGTGACATCATCGTTTTCCAAAAGCTTCGTTTTTGCCGTCCACACTGGTGCAGAAAAGCGGCGTCTTCGAATGTCTCCACTCTGGAGAGCGTTTTCGAAAAGCTTCGTTTTCGGGTCACCGAAGAAGCCGGATTTTATAGTGTGGACGGAAGGCCTAACCGTATCAAATCCGGAAACATTTACGAATCCGGAAACTTTGTTTCAGTGAAATCTGGTCTGAGAAGAAGGATAGATGGTGAACTAAAATCAATAGGGACCTTAAAGGGTATTGGCAATAAAATTTAAATTTGTCCCATTTGAAAGAACTCGTTAAATGGTATAAGAAGACCTTTTGTAATTTTTCTGTATCTTTCTTGTGTTTTGAAATATTTCGACCAAAGACAGCGTGCTGTCCGCCATCTTGTTGTAATATTGGGTCTAATTAACTAGGAAATTGGTGATGTCACAAGCAGGGTAAACCTGATTAAACTACTCCGTGGGTGACCAAATTTCCACGGAAGGCTTTTTAAATGTTGTGGGTCAATTTAAAATGGAAATAGCGCAACAAAAAATCGAGTTTCTAGCTCATAATGTCATAAGGTTGGCAAGATAAAAATTTCACTTTACCCTGCTTATGATGTCACATGCATATCGAAAATAATTCCAAGATGGCGGACAGCAGGCTGTCTTTGGTCGAAATATTTCCAAAACCAAAACAGATACGGAAAAATTATAAAAGGTCTTCTTATACCATTTGACGAGTTCTTTCAAATGAGATAAACTTAATTTTTATTGCCAAATACCCTTTAAGCAAGCACAACGCGAACGTCACGACGACGACCCAAGTACAATAGTATTTTTCAACCAAAACAAAGCGTTGAATAATTTCCAGTCCCAAGAGTAATCACAACACCGTCCTCGTTGCACATACAACGTCAACTGAAGCGCTTTCAAGACGACGTTGTAGCAAGGAACGGCAAAAGTTGTTAGTTTACTTAGGCGTTTATAATCTATCATACGTCATGTTGTCGAAGCTATGGCTACTTTTTAAAGATCTTACAAAATACATAAAACATACAATATACGATGTCCTCATCCATGGTTTCTTTTAAATGCAGTAACTTAATTGCCGTCGTTGTCCTAGCTTGCTTAAGGCCCCCTACTGTTTGAAAGCAACTTGCTTCTCACTAAGAGTATTGGGGCACCAGTCGCTTTGAAAGCGCGTGATAACGGGTGACTTTGTGATCGCATTGTGTCTTTGCGAACCCGTTTTAAGCTTACAGGTAACATATATAAGCATCAGGTTTAACTATAGATTATCAACAAAAAGAAGAGAAGAAATAGCCAAGAATATATAGATTGTGTAGGAAAGAATCACAGAGAGAAACTAATGTTTTCCAACATGGAGTAAAACTTATGATTGGGGAGAGAAATTTCACACAGGAGAAACTAAAGAATAGTTTACGATAAAGAAAAGGGATTTTAATCATTTCTTGCAACGGAGTGAATGTAAACACGTTATCTGAACAAAACTGTTTTTGAAATATCCGACAGTTTAACTAAAAGAAAACGTATCGAATTGGAAAAGGTTTGTACAATTGGAACTATCATTGAGAAAATACGTAGAGATTGTTGAACAGAAGAACGAAACAACAGCAGAGTGGAGTTATAGGAATAATTATAACTCAAGAAAAGATAGGGAACGACTATTAAATCAAGGCTTCGTGAACTCTAAAAGACTGTTAAACCAACGCTTTGTGAATTATAAGAGAAATTTACGACAAAGCTTGTAGAACGATTATAGTTCACATTGAATATATACCAACAGAAAAAAGTATCCTTATATTAATTCAGCAAGAAAGAAAGAAAGAAAGAAAGCAATATTATTTGTAAGGTTAGATATACTGCCGAAACAGAGAACGTAGTAGTCTAACGTTTCGAGCGAAGGCCCTTCGTCAGAGAAAAATATAAGCTCATTGTTTGTTTACATTCTTTACGTTTGTCTCTGTCTTAGACTGCCTTATAAACTGACTTAGACTGCCTTAGACTGCCTTAGACTGACTTAGACTGACTTAGACTGCCTTAGACTGCCTTAGACTGCCTTAGACTGTCTTAGACTGCCTTAGACTGCCTTAGACTGACTTAGACTGACTTAGACTGACTTAGACTGACTTAGACTGACTGAGGGCGCTTTCCAATTGACAAGGTTAGACCGGTCAGTCTGGCCAGAATGGACTTGCTTTTGATTAGGACCAAATTTTCCAGTCTGACCGTCCTAAGTCTCAAACGAATCGTGTTCCATTTAACCGGACTGACCGGTCTAACCGTGCAAATGGAAAGCCCCCTTAGACTGCATGACTTAGACTGACTTAGACTGAGTCAGTACTTAGACTGACTTAGACTGACTTGGACTGACTTAGACTGCCTTAGACCGACTTAGACTGACTTAGACCGACTTAGACTCATGCCTTAGACTGCCTTAGACTGACTTAGACTGCCTTAGACTGACTTAACCGAAATATAGTAAGGTTAGATATACTGCCGAAACAGAGAACGTATACAGGAGTCTAACGTTTCTCTCTGACGAAGGCCTTCGCTCGAAACGTTAGACTCCTACGTTCTCTGTTTCGGCAGTATATCTAACCTTACTATAGTTCGATTGTTGTTTCAACACTTGCCTACGCAGCACGTTACTTTTATTACACTATTTCAATATTATTTGTTTTCTTCTTAAGAAACTGCAATAACAACAGTCTAAGATTGGGGAACTACTTAATCAAGGGAAAAAACTCTCGAAACGGCTCTTACACATGGAAAGCCGTTAGCACTGAAAGCCAGTACCATTGAAGACAAGACTTAAAGTGAGAGCCTTAAAGCTAATCCAACTCATCAAATTAAATTACAAAAGAGTTCCAGAGTAACTCCATCGACTTTATCATCACTGTTTTTGAAACAAGAATTTGAGAGTAAAGAAGTTTAACAAAAGACAATTCTTGTTAAAGAAACACTTTCTGAAAGTAAATCACTTTGCAATAATGACATCTCTATGGCCTTCGCCTTCGGGTAAATGGACAAAAATAAGTTTTTCCGACGACGTCAGTTCCCGAGCGTACCGCGAAGATGTGACGAAGTGTGTACTAGCTCACGACAGTGACGTTGAAAGTGACGAAGACGATGCTTGGATGTCACAGCTCGAGAAAGATTACGACAGTTCCCGACGACGAAGAAAGCGTCGGACGTGGACGATCTACGAACGACGAGCGACGACAGCGTTGAGTGTGTTCGTCATGGCAACCGTATTGCTGGCGTTTTTGCTGCTTTATAAGAGCCATATCCGGTTACCCTTCTTCCGCAAAGAGAAAGACGAGCCCGTGTGCCTGACGAGGGCCTGCGTTGAGGCAGCCAACGAACTATCGAAATACGTCGACGAACGCATAAATCCGTGCGACAATTTTTACGATTACGCGTGCGGATCCTGGGAACGAGATACGTCAATCCCCATAGGATTATCAAAGTTTACCGCTTTCCACCGAATCGCGGACAACAACCAGCGTATCCTCAAAAGCGTTCTCGACAAAGGAGGGCTGCAGACTCACAAAAGTTCAGCGGTACGCAAGGTCGGAATTTACTATACGTCATGTCTGGATCAATTAACGATCGAATCAAAAGGCGCTAAACCGCTTCAAGACCTTATCGAACGCGTGGGCTCATGGGCTGTGACGAACACGCGATGGAATCCTGAGGCATGGAATTTTGGCCAAGCGCTCACGCAGATTCACAAACTCAAAAGTATGCCGCTGTTTTATATGTTCGTCGGCCCAGACGATAAGGATTCATCTAGGAATATAATTCAGGTAAAGGGAAGCCTCGTTTTCAGGCATGGCAGAACCTGGCTCACAGCTCGCTGCGACTACTTCAATCAATCAATCAATCAATCAATCAATCAATCAAATAACCAATCAATCAATCAATCAATCAATCAATCAATCACTCAATCAATCAATCAATCAATCAATCAATCAGTCAGTCAATCAAAACAAGCAATGCAAGTTCTTTTTAGTTAGATGCAAGTGTATGACTGAAAAAAGAGGCTTTAGGCCAGGCTTAAGAAGAAACTAACGACTTTTCTAACCTGTTGTCCAATTTTAGATACAGCAAGCTGGGATAACACTTCCTGACGAGGAACAGTATGAAAGGAAAGAGAATGACAAAGTAAGTAATGGGCGAGGAACAGAGTGGGGACGTTTAAGAAGACAGACAGACAGACAGACAGACAGACAGACAGACAGACAGACAGACAGACAGACAGACAGACAGACAGACAGACAGACAGACAGACACAGACACAGACACAGACACAGACACACACCTACAGACGGACAGACAGACGGACAGACAGACAGACAGACAGACAGACAGACAGACAGACAGACAGACAGACAGACAGACAGACAGACAGACAGACAGACAGACAGACAGACAGACAGACAGACAGACAGACAAAATCCAAATAAGTACTTTACAAGCATTTCAAATTAGATTATCCACTAGTAATCTAGACTTGATAAATATTTTTTCCATTTTTTTCTTTACAGTTATTGCTAGCGTATAAAGATTTGATGGTCACCATTGGAACATTGCTTGGAGCAAAGAACCATGATAATGTCGTCAAGGAGATGAATGAAGTGTTAGAATTTGAAAAAAACTTGGCGAAAATTTACGAACCCAAAGCAAAGTTGAGAAACAGCGAAACTATTTACAATAAGATGACTATTGCAGATTTACAACAAATGGCGCCTTCGGTAAGAGAAAAGATTTGAAAAAAAGGCATGAATGGTGCTGGAAGTGCTATTTACAGAATGAGTGGCTGTTCTGTATCGGGGTATACAGATACAGAACGGACACGAATTCTGTAAATTACTTCTAAAACGATCTATTTGGTAAGTTCTAAGGATATTGGGTGAAGGAAAATTCGAGTGTAGAATATATACATTTTAAGACCAAACTGGGACCAGTTGCGAAAAATGCAACTACACAAGCGCTTCCGGCAGGAATTGAACCCACGACCTTGCGATTCTAGTGCAATGCTCTGACCACTGAGCCACGGAGGGCGCTGCCGAGAGCTTGATCGCGAGACCACCTTATTATATATACAGAACTCGCGATCAAGCTCTTGGCAACGCCCTCCGTGGCTCAGTGGTCAGAGCATTGCACTGGAATCGCAAGGTCGTGGGTTCAATTCCTGCCGAAAGGCCTGTGTAGTTGCATTTCTCGCAACTGGTCCCGGTTTGGTCTTAAAATGTATATATTCTACACTCGAATTTTCCTTCACCCAATATCCTTAGAACATGCTATGTAATCGGGTGAAACGCCCAATATTACTTATAATATATTTGGTAAGTTCATTGACGTAGTAATTTTTCTGGAAAAAAAACGTTGTCTAAGTCGAGAAAATCAAAGCTAAAGTTTATGTAAATCAAGAGGAATCTATATCACATATATAGACCTTCATTAAACACGGATTTTCGTTGTGTTTCCCTCATGAATTATTGAGTTTTAGAAATACAATTAAAGCCTTACCAAGCGGACATCTTTAAGGCCTGGCCAAACGCTTTCAACATTTCATGAAACATTGTTGAATTCAACCGTGATTCAACATGTTGAAAGCGTTTGGCCACCCCTGTTGAATGATGTTGAACGTTGTTGGATGGTGTTGAATGATGTTGAACGAAATTTGAACATGTTCAAATTTTCGTTCAACACGCGTTCAACAGTTCTATTGTTCTCAAAATGTTGAAAGGTGTTGAACGCATTTGGCCACATTTCATTCAACTTTGTTGAACAGAGACATGCGCCATGCGGGATATTGTCGATTCCAGCTTTTGTGGTAGCCCGCATTCAATTAATTGTCATTCATGAATGTTGAACGATGTTGAATTCATTTGGCCACTCGTGCTTTCAACATTATTCAACATCGTTCAACAATGTTGAATGCGATGTTGAAAGCGTTTGGCCAGGCCTTTAAAATGCCTATGAAACGAAAATTAAGTCAGTCTTATTTGAAAGAACAGTTAACAGTAGTATTTTGTAGTTTTTTGTTTCCTTGCTTCGTTTTTGAGATATTTCAGTTTGTTTGATATACAAATTTGACTTATAAGGTAACTTTACGTCACACTTTACATAATGATTTACTGCAAAAGCTTACACATCTTTGTTATTGTCAAACAAAATCACTTAAAATTTACAGACTCTGTTGTAGGAGAAACACTCGCACATGGTTCCTAATTCGCCAAGTGCTTTTGGTTGATAATAACAAAGATGTAGAACACTTTGCGATAAGTCATTATGCAAACTGTGACGTAAAGTTACCTTATAAGTCAAATTTGTATATCAAACAAACTGAAATATCTCAATATCTATTTGTTTTAGGATTATTAATATTTAAACAGTACGGTTAATTGAGTGATTGAACCCAAACGTTGCTATTGGATGATTGCTTCATTATACAGAAAACACAATATGTTCAGTAACCGTGAAAGTGCAAAAATTTCCATAAACCTGAACAAAAACATAAAACAATGACTTTTGTTGAGCTTCCAAACCATGTATATTTTCTATTAACTATGAGCTGACACAAGCTTGTTGTTGTCAGCCTTGTAGCAACTTGGTAAGTTGCAGAGCGGTAACAAGTTTTTGGAACAACTTGTCCGTTGAAGTCATCAACCTCGTTACAAGTTATATAAAGAAGGTTTGTGGAAACACCACGTAAAATATTTGGTGGTTCCACAAAACTTATCTATATTACATCATGAAAATTTCAAAGAATTAATCTTGTTACAAGTTGTCAACAACCTGTTACAGACTTGCTAACAAACTGGGAACAACCAGTGTAAATGCATCATTCTATTTTCTTAAAGGGTATTGGCAATAAAAATTAAATTTGTCCCATTTGAAAGAACTCGTCAAATGGTATAAGAAGACCTTTTGTAATTTTTCTTTATCTTTCTTGTGTTTTGAAATACTTCGACCAAAGACAGCGTGCTGTCCGCCATCTTGTTGTAATATTGGGTCTAATTAACTAAGAAATTGGTGACCAAATTTCCACGGAAGGCTTTTTAAATGTTGTGGGTCAATTTAAAATGGAAATAGCGCAACAAAATCGAGTTTCTAGCTCATAATGTCATAAGGTTGGCAAGATAAAAATTTCACTTTACCCTGGTTATGATGTCACATGCATAATTTTGCATTTTTGCAAAATTCCAAGATGGCGGACAGCAGGCTGTCTTTGGTCCAAATATTTCCAAAACCAAAACAGATACGGAAAAATTGTAAAAGGTCTTCTTATACCATTTGACGAGTTCTTTCAAATGAGACAAACTTAATTTTTATTGCCAATACCCTTTAAAAATGAACGTTTTTTGAAAATTATTCTTTGATTGCAGATTCCGTGGATGGATTATATGAACAATATTTTCACAACGCCAGTCACTTTTTCTGAGCCTGTAGTTGTCTACACCCCGCATTATCTGAGAAATATGTCTGAACTAGTGACAAAAACGGAACGAAGGTATGGTTAGAGTAGAGTAGAGTAGAGTAGAGTAGAGAGTAGAGTAGAGTAGAGTAGAGTAGAGTGGAGTGGAGTGGAGTGGAGTGGAGTGGAGTGGAGTGGAGTGGAGTGGAGTGGAGTGGAGTGGAGTGGAGTGGAGTGGAGTGGAGTGGAGTGGAGTGGAGTGGAGTGGAGTGGAGTGGAGTGGAGCGGAGTGGAGTGGAGTAGAGTAGCGCGGAGTGGAGTGGAGTGGAGTGGAGGGAGGGGAAGGGAGTGGAGTGGAGTGGAGTAGGAGCTAACAACGAGCTCTCTTCTTAGGGTTTTAGCAAACTACATGGTTTGGCATTTAATAAAACCTTTAGTTCATCTTCTTTCCCAACCATTCAAAGACGCGCACGATACTTTTACAATGGTAGAAAAAGGTTCGCAACCAAGCCCAACATCTTCTTCAGAATGTGTTGCAAAAAGTGAGTCCTTATTTGGCTTTGCAACTGGCATGTTATACGTGAAAGAAAGAGGAGGCAAAGAAGCAAAGAACGAGGTAGGAACAAAACACAACACAGGCTAAAGACTGCGTTAGAATCAGGTCAAATAACTGCTGTAGAGAAACGCTTTCTGGCTGTCCCAACCCAAGTCAAACGCAAACTGAAGCAAACCCAAGGTTTCTAGCTTAACGTACCAAAGTGTAAAAAAGTAGAGTGTTGTGTAGGCAGTGTTTTAGATAGAGCAAAGTGAAAAAATGGTAAACAGCTGAGAATAGTTTTGATAACGAAATACTGACATTTCAAGCAGAGCCCTTCATCAGAGTAAAAACTAGAGTGTTGTGTAGGCAGTGTTTTAGATAGAGCAAAGTGAAAAGATGGTAAACTGCTGATAATAGTTTTGATAATGAAATACTGACGTTTCAAGCAGAGCCCTTAATCTGAGTAAAAATAGAGTGTTGTGTAGGCAGTGTTTTAGATAGAGCAAAGTGAAAAGATGGTAAACTGCTGAGAATAGTTTTAATAACGAAATACTGACGTTTCAAGCAGAGCTCTTCATCAGAGTAAAAAGTAGAGTGCTGTGTAGGCAGTGTTTTAGATAGAGCAAAGTGAAAAGATGGTAAACTGCTGAGAGTAGTTGAGAGTAGTATCTGCATTTCTTAATATAGGCTTCGCAAATGATTGGTGCTATTAAACATACGTTTGAGCAGAACATACCAAAAGCAGAATGGATGGATGAAAAAACTAAAGAAAAAGCGTTAGAAAAGGTGAACAAACAAATAAACAAACAAACAAACAAACAGACAGACAAACAGACAGACAGACAGACAGACAGACAAACAAACAAACAAACAAACAAACAAACAAACAAACAAACAAACAAACAAACAAACAAACAAACAAACAAACAAACAAACAAACAAACAAACAAACAGGCAGGCAGGCAGGCAGGCAGACAGACAGACAGACAGACAGACAGACAGACAGACAGACAGACAGACAGACAGACATAGAAACAAACAAACGAACAAACAAACAAAAACAAACAAACAAACAAAAACAAACAAACAAACAAACAAACAAACAAACAAACAAAAACAAACAAACAAACAAATAATAAATAAATACATTTTACTAGAGTTCCCAAGCGGGACTCACAACCTTCTGATCGCCAGTGAGACGCTCTAACCATTGAGCTACTGAGACTCAGATGATTTTAACGTAGATTGAAAATATGTGTACAACCCACAACTTTCTGATCACCAGTGAGATGCTCTAACCATTGAACCATAGTCAATCGAGATATGGTATGGAAACACAGCTAAAGTCTTTGGTCTATCTTTTTGTTCGCCTTTATGCATTTGTGTGCACGGTGCACGGTCACTGAACACATTGTATTTTAGTATAATGAACGAATTGTCCAATAGCAACGTTTCAGTTCAATCACTCAACCGTGCTATTTAAATATTAATAAAGCTAAAACAAAGGATGTGCACGGTGTAAGGTACGGTTCAACATAAAATCCCAGCTCATTATAGGCGCTTTGAAGTTTGCCGAGTTTCCAGACCATATCTCGATTGACTATGGTTGAACTACTGAGACTCAGATAATTTGAACGTAGATTGAATATGTGTACAACTCACAACCTTCTGATCACCAGTGAGACGCTCTAACCATTGAGCAACTGAGACTCAGATGATTTGAACGTAGGTTGAGTTTGATGTATGAGTAAGTTATTATTTTTTCAACTATAGTTAAATGCCGTGGTGGAAATGATTGGATATCCCGACTGGATTGAGGATTTTACCAAACTGGACAATTACTACAACAATGTAAGAATTTAACATACGATTGTTAAACTAAAGAAAACTCAACTTCACGTAACAAGGATCATTGTTAATAATATTGTTGCTTTGTTTTACAGCTGACAATGAAGAACGACTCACATTTTGAAAACTATTTGGATGCTCGAAGATTTTATCATGCAAAAATGATGAGCAAGCGAGCCAAACTAGTGGAAAGGAGCGAGTGAGTGTTCGTGAGTTTATAAAGGAGGGAGGGAAGGAAGGAAGGAAGGAAGGAAGGAAGGAAGGAAGGAAGGAAGGAAGGAAGGAAGGGAGGAAGGGAGGGAGGGAGGAAGGAAGGAAGGAAGGAAGGGAGGAAGGAAGGAAGGAAGGAAGGAAGGAAGGAAAGGAAAGGAAGAAAGGAAGGACGGACGGAAGGCAGGCAGGCAGGCGAGGGAGGGAGGCAGGGAGGGAGGGAGGGAGGGAGGGAGGGAGGGAGGGAGGGAGGGAGGGAGGGAGGGAGGGAGGGAGGGAGGGAGGGAGGGAGGGAGGGAGGGAGGGAGGGAGGGAGGGAGGGAGGGAGGGAGGGAGGGAGGGAGGGAGGGAGGGAGGGAGGGAGGGAGGGAGGGAGGGAGGGAGGGAGGGAGGGAGGGGAGGAAGGAAGGAAGGAAGGAAGGAAGGAAGGAAGGAAGGAAGGAAGGAAGGAAGGAAGGAAGGAAGGAAGGAAGGAAGGAAGGAAGGAAGGAAGGAAGGAAGGAAGGAAGGAAGGAAGGAAGGAAGGAAGGAAGGAAGGAAGGAAGGAAGGAAGGAAGGAAGGAAGGAAGGAAGGGAGGGGAAGGAGGGGAAGGAAGGAAGGGAGGAAGGAAGGAAAGAGGGAAGGAAGGAAAGAACGAAGGAAGGAAGGAAGGAAGGAAGGAAGGAAGGAAGGAAGGAAGGAAGGAAGGAAGGAAGGGAAGGAAGGAAGGAGGGAAGGAAGGAAGGAAGGAAGGAAGGAAGGAGGGAAGGAGGGAAGGAAGGAAGGAAGGAAGGAAGGAAGGAAGGAAGGAAGGAAGGAAGGAAGGAAGGAAGGAAGGAAGGAAGGAAGGAAGGAAGGAAGGAAGGAAGGAAGGAAGGAAGGAAGGAAGGAAGGAAGGGAAGGGAAGGAGGGGAAGGAAGGAAGGGAGGAAGGAAGGAAAGAGGGAAGGAAGGAAAGAACGAAGGAAGGGAAGGAAGGAAGGAAGGAAGGAAGGAAGGAAGGAAGGAAGGAAGGAAGGAAGGAAGGAAGGAAGGAAGGAAGGAAGGAAGGAAGGAAGGAAGGAAGGAAGGAAGGAAGGAAAGAAGGAAGGAGGGAAGGAAGGAAGGAAGGAAGGAAGGAAGGAAGGAAGGAAGGAAGGAAGGAAGGAAGGAAGGAAGGAAGGAAGGAAGGAGATAGGGAAGGAAGAGAGGAAGAGAAGGATTCAAGATTTAATTTTAAATAATTATCATAGGTGGCATTTGACTCCCTCTGAGGTGAACGCTTACTACAACACACCAAACAATTATATAGGTAAGTAGGCAAGCAATTAAATTATATCTACCTTCCATTGTTTTTGTTTTAATCCTGATCTTAATATGAATTTCATTGCGTTCCTTTTTTGTAGCATTTCCTCTCGGTATATTGCAAAAACCTTTCTTTGAACCAACGTGGCCAAAGTAAGTTTCCCAAACTAAGGCAGTCCATCTAGCGTCTCGCTAACATAATCTGCAAATAACGATCACAGTCATTACCTATTAAACTGAGAAGAAACTAAACTAAACTGAACTAAACTAAACTAAACTAAACTAAACTAAACTAAACTAAACTAAACTAAACTAAACTAAACTAAACTAAACTAAACTAAACTAAATTGAACTGAACTCAACTCAACTCAACTCAACTCAACTCAACTTTACTGTACTGAACTAAACTAAACTAAACTAAACTAAACTAAACTAAACTAAACTAAACTAAACTAAACTAAACTAAACTAAACTAAATTTTACTGAACTGAACTGAACTGAACTGAACTGAGCTGAACTGAACTGAACTGAACTGAGCTGAGCTGAACTGAGCTGAACTGAACTGAGCTGAGCTGAGCTGAACTGAGCTGAGCTGAGCTGAACTGAACTGAGCTGAACTGAACTGAGCTGAGCTGAGCTGAACTGAGCTGAACTGAACTGAACTGAACTGAGCTGAACTGAGCTGAACTGAGCTGAGCTGAGCTGAGCTGAACTGAGCTGAACTGAACTGAACTGAACTGAGCTGAACTGAACTGAACTGAGCTGAGCTGAGCTGAGCTGAACTGAGCTGAGCTGAGCTGAGCTGAACTGAACTGAGCTGAGCTGAGCTGAGCTGAGCTGAGCTGAGCTGAACTGAACTGAGCTGAGCTGAGCTGAGCTGAACTGAACTGAGCTGAGCTGAACTGAACTGGACTGGACTGAGCTGAGCTGAACTGAACTGAGCTGAGCTGAACTGAACTGAACTGAACTGAGCTGAGCTGAGCTGAGCTGAGCTGAACTGAACTGAACTGAACTGAACTGAACTGAACTGAAATGAACCAAACGTGGGTCACAGAAGCAAATGTAACCACTAAAAAAAATATAGTTTGTTTGATAAGTTGTTGTTGTTTTTTATAAAGGTATTTAAACTACGGTGCCATTGGAGTAATAATGGGCCATGAACTGACTCATGGATTTGACAGTAAAGGTATTTCTATAACAAAAAAATCTCAGCAGTTCACCATCTTTACACTTTGCGCAATCTAAAACACTGCCTACACAACACTCTACTTTTTACTCTGATGAAGAGCTCTGCTTGAAACGTCAGTATTTCGTTATTAAAACTATTCTCAGCAGTTTACCATCTTTTCACTTTGCTCTATCTAAAACACTGCCTACACAACACTCTACTTTTGTATCATAAAAAACCCTTTTTAATTGTTAAATAATCTAACTGCTATATTCTGCTCAGGTCGTCAGTTCGACAAATATGGCAATCTAGCAAACTGGTGGGTGAATGGTTCTCTAGCTCGCTATCAGGAAAGAGCTTCATGTTTAATCAAACAATATGCAAACTACACTGTTCAAGGAAAGAAGGTAAGAACAGTTTCAAACAATAAAATAATAAAATTTGAAAGTACTACTTAATAGCATACATATCATGTTGTTTCTACTTGTTGTGTTTAAGCCCCACACAGACGACCAAGTTTTCCTTGACAAGTTTTCCTTGACAAGTTTTATTTGTTCGTGTGCGCGACACAAATTGACAAGTTTTTCCTTGACAAGGAGCCTTGTTCAAAAGCTGGTCACGGCAGCTTTTGAACAAGGGAATTTGTTCGTGTGTATAGTCGTCAAGGAAAACATGACAAGATCATCTCCGAAGCTTATTACGCGATCATTGCGGTCAAGGAAAACTTGTCCAACCGTACACACGAGCAATTATAACTTGTCAAGGAAAATTGTTTGAAAAAAACGTGTTCATCGTACACACGAGAAAGGAAAGTTACCAAGGAACTTGTCAAGAAAAACTTGGTCGTCTGTGCGGGGCTTTACATGAAGATTGAAAGTTTTCGATCTGATCGGAACGGATGGCTGAAGTAAATCCACGCAGTGGAGTGGATTGACTTGAGATTCAAGCTTGAATCGGCTTGAATGTTTCCAAATTGATTCATGTAAACACATATCATTCTACAAACTATAGATTGACGGAATAAAGACTTTGGCAGAAAATATTGCTGATAATGGCGGACTTAAATTCGCTTTTCAGGTAAGCTTTGAAATGGTTCGTTTGCATGAGAGATTAAGATGCTTTGTAGTAACACAGACAATGTTAAAGGATAAAGGACTGGGGGATAATCATGCTTACTTGCAGCCAGTGGCTGAATTGTGAAGGACGCAGATCAACGTGGCTGTGTCGAGGCATATCAAAGGCGCTCCAGGCAGCCGCCAACGACACAGTTCAGACCACGGATCACAGCTAAGATGTTAGGTGTTGATTTTATGGAGGGAGGAAAACCGGAGAACCCGGCGAAAAACCCTCGATGCACAGAAGAGATCAACTACAACTCTACTCACATGAGTTCCAAGCCCGACAACGGGGTCATTCCCAAGCAGTCACCCATCCAAGTAGTAACCCCGTCTAACTGGGCTTAACTTTTTGGTGAGAGGCAGCGCGCTAACAACACACGCCACCCGTGCACCCCTCCCTCCTTTTGGTAGACGTTGTTCAACTTCCTTCCCTTCTTTCTTCCTTTCCTCTTTCTTTCTTTCCTTCCTCCAGTCCATATTTTTTTTTCTTTCTTTCTTTCTTTCTTTCTTTCTTTCTTTCTTTCTTTCTTCTTTCTTTCCTTCCTTCCTTCCTTCCTTCCTTCCTTCCTTCCTTCCTTCCTTCCTTCCTTCCTTCCTTCCTTCCTTGCTTGCTTGCTTGCTTGCTTGCTTGCTTGCTTGCTTGCTTGCTTGCTTGCTTGCTTGCTTGCTTGCTTGCTTGCTTGCTTGCTTGCTTGCTTGCTTGCTTGCTTGCTTGCTTGCTTGCTTGCTTGCTTGCTTGCTTGCTTGCTTCCTTCCTTGCTTGCTTCCTCCCTCCCTTCCTTCTTTCTTGACTATGAATTTCGAACCTTATATAGCTCTCCATCTGAGCCTCAGTAGCTCAATGGTTAGATAGTCGAACCAGTCGAACTGGGGCTCAGAAATATTTTGTGATTTGTTGTACATTCTACAGGCTTACAAAGATTATCTCAAGCATCACCCCACTGAACAAAGTTTGCCTTCGTTTGACCTGAGTCCAGATCAACTGTTCTTCGTGGCCTTTGCACAGGTAAAACACAAACTCTCCACTCCACTCCGCCCAACTCTCCCCTACTCTACTCTACTCTACTCTACTCTACTCCACTCCACTCCACTCTACTCTACTCTACTCTACTCAATAGGTCTGGTGTTCATCAAGTACGGACAAGAAAGAAAAAGAGACGTTACTCACAGATGAACACAGCCCAGAGAAAGTGAGGTAAAAGACGAAAGCAGAAATTAACAACATCAAATACCATTGTACAGATGTTCTTCGTGCTATTTTACTTCGAAAAATAAAAATGTTTTAGCATGTCATTTTCACACTTTCTTAAATCATTGTCTAATGTGTGTTGCTGTTCTCTCGTTCATAGGGTGTTGGCTGCTGTGCACAATTCACACGAATTCGCTGAAGCTTTTAAATGTCCACAAAATAGTCCCATGAACCCTTTGGAAAAATGCCAAATATGGTGAATTGTAGCGAAATAAAAACAACAACACTAGCAACAGTAACTAGCAACAGTAAACAACAGCAGAAACAACAGCAGTGCGCAGTATTAGCAACAACAACGACAGCGACACTTAGTACAATTTATTATCATAGAAAGTATAAACATATTGGCAAAGTTATGAGATAACTGTGTTAAAAGTAATATTTAAAACATAAAACATTAAGGTAATATTTAAAATAAAACAAGTACTGCGAATGTTTTAAATATAGTTTCAAATCCCATTTGGTAAGTTCATTGGCGTAGTAAGTTTGAAAAATAACGTTGTCTAAGCCGAGAAAGTCAAAGCTAAAGTTTATGTAAATCAGGAGGTTTCTTTATCAGATATTAAACCACGGACATGGTACTGATTTCCTTTGTGTTTTCTTCATGAATTATTAATGAGTTTTTAAGTTACTTTCTCAAACTCATTAATAATTCATGAACCAAAAACAAAAGAAATGAATGTTTAATCAGTGCTTTGAAATCGGAGGAAAAGTACTAGTACTTTCAAATAATGCAAAATAGGTTTTCAACATATAATAATCTTTTCTTTGTCATCGGAAACGGCTAGACGTTCCACTAAGGGGGCTTTCCATTTACACGATTAGACCGGTCATTCCGGTTAAATGGAACACGATTCGTTTGAGACTTAGGACGGTCAGACTGGAAAATTTGGTCCTAATCAAAAGCAAGTCCATTCTGGCCAGACTGACCGGTCTAACCTTGTCAATTGGAAAGCGCCCTATGTTTACGAAAACAAGCTCGTGGCCACCCGTTTTTGTTTTTGTTTTAGCTGCTGATGTGATGACGGTTTAGATTTGCATACAGTACAAGCAGACATAAAGACTGTAGTTGGACAATTGTTGTCTCTTAGTGTATACACACGCTCGTACGGTATTTGTGTAGAAATGAGTACAGATCCTGGCTCTTCGAATGGCGAGGGTAATGAAACAGGGAGTCCTCAGGGCGCCAGTGGACGAACGGCCTCTGTTTCGAGCGACGAACAGTCGGACAGTGTAGCGATCAATGGGACTTACGAACATACTTGTTACCCTATTTTCGAGGTTTACAAAGACCGTAAACATATCAAGTGCCGTAATTTAGGCAGTACAGACCCCACAGATATCTATATACTTGGTTCCATCGGAGAATTTTGTGGCGCTTTCTATCATGTTCCCAAGTATTTTGAAGATATCAAACGTCGTTGTCTAACTGATCGCCATACTTGTAAAGCTGCTTCATTGCCGTATGACTTTAGTACTTTTGGAACAGTGGTCGCTCTCGTCAAATACGAACTTAATGATGGCACTGACGACATTGTTGTGAAGTATACTAACTGTTTTTTTACAGAGCAACACGCTGAAGACTACTTGTATTCGGACATTTTTAAGGATCTGTCTAACAACGATAGGGTATCAACGGCAGTTGAGCGAAGGACGCTCAAGAAAATGACTATCTACATTACATTACAACCTTGTCATAAGTCTGTGGAACGTACACCAGAGAAGAGTTGTTGTGATGTGCTACTGGAGTTACATGAAAGGTTACCAGATGTAGAAATATGCATTAAACCAACCCACATTTATAAAGCTGACTGGGTGTCTAACCAAGATCCAGAGACTACCAAGAATGCGAAAGAGGGAATCATAAAATTACTGATGAGTGGCATCAACATTAGCCGAATGGAAAAGGAGGATTGGGATTACCTTTGGACTATGGTTAATGCGAATGATGAAAATAACACAATTCAGAAGTCTTATCAATTATCTGAGAGGAAAAAACTAGATGCAAAAATCCATCGCTTTTTGCAACGCATAAAAGTTGGTATCGTTTATGAATCAGAATCGCCTCGCCCTCATCACCCAAATTGTGGGCTCTCTGAAAGGCACTACGTGACGAAATTAGCTGGTGCAAGTGGACACCTTTTTCAAAATGAATCCCAGTTTTGTGCTTTTTACCATGTTTTTGAACAAGATGGACACCCAGCCTCATGCCTATCAAATTCGTGTCCTTACCAGAGAAACAACTGTTCAATAAATGATGCGATGATCATTTTGGTGAAGTGTGAAGATGATGAAGGCAATGTCCTATATGAAGCAATGTACACTGGTTGCAAGAATCTGGAAGTAACGGCTGAAGAGCTCTTTTATATAGATATAAGTTCAGCCATTGGCAAGCTCTTCAATGTTATAGAGCAACAACGAAACAAACCGTCAGTAACAATGTACACAACGTGGCTACCTCCACTGAACTTCACAGCAATACTTCAATCAAAGTTTATTCCTTTACAAAAGTTGTGTATCAAGACCAGCCATTTGTATAATGAAGATGCTGAAAATCAGAACAACCTTTCCGTAAGATCTGTTATGGAGGACACACATAATAGGTTAACGATAACTGGCATGGCGGACGATGACTGGGCGTATTTGAATCAACTAAGTGGCCTACGTTGTGAATTTGATTGGATAGCTCGTGGTAGGTTAGACACCAACATTAGAGATAAACTGATAGACTTAGAAATTCTAATTCCTCCGAATTAAGATTGTAAGATATGTACGCAGGAAATGCATAATGAGTTGAAGTTGTTATTTTTGAACAGCAGGCGACGTTTTTTACGATTTCTAAGTAATATTTAAAACACGAGCAGGAGTGTTTTATCAGATTTAAAACCACGAGGGCGCAGCCCGAGTGTTTTAGATCTGATAAAACACGTGATGCGAGTGTTTTGAATGGCTTCAAAAACGATTCGTTATTGGATGTTAAGTTCATTAGTATTCTTTATATAAAATTGTATGTTCATTAGTATTCTTTATATAAAATTGTATGTTCATTAGTATTCTTTCTGACGTCAAGAAGTTTTATCAGGTATAAAACCAAGGACATGGTACTGATTTCCTTTGTGTTTTCCTCGTGAATTATTAATGAGTTTTTGAACAATTTTGAAAATACTACATAATTTGGACTGCCCTGATCAGTTAAGAGATATTTTAAAATTAAAGTGCCTATGAAACGAAAATTAAGTTTGTCTTATTTGAAAGAACATTTAAAATGATAGAGTAACATCTTTTGAAGTTTTTCGTTTCCTTGCTTCGTTCTTGAGATATTTCAGTTTGTTTGATATGCAAATTAAACGTTTTAACGTCACACGTGCATAATGAGTTATCGAAAAAGTTATATATCTTTGCTATTATCAAACCAAAATAATTCGAGGGAAGCATGTGCGTGTGTTTCGCCCAGAACACTACACAGGTAGATTTTCAAGTGATTATATTTGACAATAGCAAAGATATATAACGTTTTCCGATAACTCATTATGCACGTGACATGTGACGTCGCAACATGCGACATTTACATGAAGCAAACTGAAATATCTCAAGAACGAAGCAAGGAAACGAAAAACTGCAAAAGATGTTACTCTATCATTTTAAGTGTTCTTTCAAATAAGACAAACTTAATTTTCGTTTCATATAAGGCACTCTAAGGCGTAACACGCATGACTGGGACTTGCGAGACAAAACGTTGTTAGATCTCCCAAAGGTAAAAAGTACAATAGGGCAATCCATGTTCAAGTATGCAGCTGCAAAGGATTGGAAATCTTTGCCTTCGGAATTCAGGGAACTTACATCTATCTCTAGTTTTAAATGTAGTATTTTCATGCACCTATTAAGCCCCGCACAGACGACCAAGTTTTCCTTGACAAGTTCCTTGGTAGCTTTTCTTGCTCGTGTGTACGATGAACAAGGTTTTTCCAACAAATTCCCTTGACAAGTTATATTAAATTGCTCGTGTGTACGGTTGGACAAGTTTTCCTTGACGACAATGATCACGTAATGAGCTTCGGAGATGAGTGCCCAGTGACAAGGTTTCCTTGACGACTATACACATGAACAATATTTCTTGTTCAAAAGCTGGCGTGACCAGCTTTTGAACAAGGCTCCTTGTCGAGGAAATACTTGTCAATTTGTGTCGTACACACGAACAAATAAAACCTGTCAAGGAAAAACTTGTCAAGTGAAACTTGGTCGTCTGTGCGGGGCTTTAGAAACTGACAAGAATACTCACATTTGTAGTTTTTAAATTCCTATAACTGTTATTTTCCTTAATTTTGTTCGCCTTGTATTAATAATTTAGTTATTATCTATAATTAACTCTTTAAATACCACGCCTATTATAGTCAGTTCCAGCTTGCTTTTGAAATTCGTTTGTCAACATTCGTTGGAAGGTTGGGAACTTGGTACGAAAGTTCGCGAAGTTCGTCGTGAAGTTCGAATTTAATGAGCTTTGAATTGAATTCCTTTGGTAAAATCATGGAGAAGAAGATTATTTGTTGTATAGAATATAACAATAGATATTTGGTTAAGCAGAAACAAATTGCCGACTTAAATTCGTATCTACCTCGCAACGTAGTTCGGAACATTGCAACGTAAGTTCAGAATGTTCATTTCAATCAGTCGGCGATCGATGACTTCACACCTGATTTTCAGGCATAGCTTTTTAAAAAAATATTAACCAATCATATCAGTTGTGTTGTGGTTTGATGACAGCATATTTTAACGATATATCGCGTGCTTGTATTGAATAGATCAGGAGTTATTAATTTTTTATGTTTAAAGTGCCTATCTCACGTTTGGGGATTTTACATATTCGTAATCTTTGGGTTCTCCTGAGCAAAATTGCAATATATCTTGTCAGCCGAAAATTTCATCTTCATGAAGTTTTTCGCTGTCAAAGTTACCGGATGTGATGTCACAAGAGGCATTCCAAACCAGTTTTCTTTTGTTACTTGCGACCAATCTCGTTCCCAGAGCCCACGTTCCCCACCCGGGAAACGAGAGGCTCTGGGATAATCCGTTCACGTCATCACAGGATTCTTGTTATCCGGAAGAAGAGTTATATAGAGTTCACTGTGTTCATCAACCAATGAAATATCGATGTGAAACGGATTATCCCAGAGTCTCTCGTTTCCCGGGTGGGGAACGTGGGCTCTGGGAACGAGATTGACTTGCCACAAAAATGCCTCTTGTGACATCACATCCGGTAACTTTGACAGCGAAAAACTCTATGAAGATGAAATTTTTGGCTGACAAGATATATTGCAATTTTGCTCAGGATATGTCCCCCAAACGTTTGAAAACGTATTCTGATGTCGAAGACGTGTTAAATGACGTCTTGGATGGTGAATTTGATGTTTCAAGTAACTCCACAGAATATGACGAAGATGTTAGACGACGGCTTTGATCCTACGCTTGAATGGTATTGGCAATAAAAATTAAGTTTGTCTCATTTGAAAGAACTCATCAAATGGTATAAGAAGACCTTTTACCATTTTTCCGTATCTGTTTTGGTTTTGGAAATATTTCGACCAAAGACAGCGTGCTGTCCGCCATCTTGGAATTATTTTCGATATGCATGTGACATCATAAACAGGGTAAAGTGAAATTTTTATCTTGCCAACCTTATGACATTATGAGCTAGAAACTCGATTTTGTTGCGCTATTTCCATTTTAAATTGACCCACAACATTTAAAAAGCCTTCCGTGGAAATTTGGTCACCCACGGAGTAGTTTCATCCTGCTTGTGACGTCACCAATTTTCTAGTTAATTAGACCCAATATTACAACAAGATGGCGGACAGCACGCTGTCTTTGGTCGAAATTTTTCAAAACACAAGAAAGATACAGAAAAATTACAAAAGGTCTTCTTATACCATTTGACGAGTTCTTTCAAATGGGACAAATTTAATTTTTATTGCCAATACCCTTTGACGCAAGAAACTGAGTGAAGTAAGTTCCACTTCTGCTCGTTTGTTTCTTGATGTTTTGAATCGTTGTTGTCAATTTATAAAGCTTTTATTTACATACAGGTTTCTTGTCTAGAGTAAAATTACAAACAAAACATTACTTTACAAATTCAATCTCGTTCCCAGAGCCCACGTTCCCCACCCGGGAAACGAGAGACTCTGGGATTATCCGTTTCACATCGATATTTCATTGGTTGATGGACACAGTGAACTCTATATAACTCTTCTTCTGGATAACAAGAATCCTGTGATGGCGTGAACGGATTATCCCAGAGCCTCTCGTTTCCCGCCCGCTGGGTAAGGGGAACGTGGGCTCTGGGAACGAGACTGTTACAAATGGTAAAGTGTGTGAATCAGTGCTCAATCAGGGTTATCTATTTTTTACTCTTGCTCATCCTTTTTACACCCCCTCCTTTTTTGCTCATCGATGGTGAGAATAGCAAATGTCTTTTGCATCTCATTATTAATTTGTTATTGTTATTTTTATCTGATTGGCTTATTTTTGGTCACCTGATTGTCTTTCTTAGTAAGCTCATTGTTTGTTTACACTCTTTACGTTCCTCTCGGACGAAGGGCCTTCGCTCGAAACGTTAAACTCCTTCGTTCTCTGTTTCGGCAGTATATCTAACCTTACTATATTTCGATTGTTGTTTCAACACTGCCTACGCAGTACCTACTTTTATTTCACTGTTTCAATATTATTTGTGTTTTCTTAGACTGCCTTAAACTGCCTTAGACTGCCTTAGTCTGCCTTAGACTGACTTAGAATGACTTAGACCGACTTAGACCAACTTAGACTGCCTTAGACTGACTTAGACTGCCTTAGACTGACTTAGACTGACTTAGACTGACTTAGACTGCCTTAGACTGACTTAGACTGACTTAGACTGCCTTATACACTGACTTAGACTGACTTAGTCTGACTTAGACTGACTTAGACTGCCTTAGACTGCCTTAGACTGACTTAGACTGACTTAGACTGCCTTATAGACTGACTTAGACTGACTTAGTCTGACTTAGACTGACTTAGACTGCCTTATAGACTGACTTAGACTCGTGCCTTAGACTGACTTAGACTGACTTAGACTGACTTAGACTGACTTAGACTGACTTAGACTGACTTAGACTGCCTTAGACTGACTTAGACTGACTTAGACTGCCTTAGACTGACTTAGACTACCTTAGACTGACTTAGACTGACTTAGACTGCCTTAGACTGACTTAGACTGACTTAGTCTGACTTAGACTGCCTTAGACTGCCTTATAGACTGACTTAGACTGACTTAGTCTGACTTAGACTGCCTTAGACTGCCTTAACCGAAATATAGTAAGGTTAGATATACTGCCGAAACAAAGAACGTATATAGGAGTCTAACGTTTCGACGAAGTGCCTTCGCTTGAAAGGTTAGACTCCTACGTTCTCTGTTTCGGCAGTATATCTGACCTTACTATAATTCGATTGTTGTTTAAACACTGTCAACGCAGCAGGCTACTTTGATATCGAACATAGGTCATCTAAACAATCACTATTAATACGTTACAGTAATAAATGCATGCAGAGAATTTCAATTCAATTTTATTTGCAAACATATACAGTTTCAAAGAAAAATACAAACAGGAATATAACAAAAGAAAATAAAACAAGGTATATAAGGAAAATAAGATATATGATTATTGAAATAGAAAGAAATGTGCTATAAGGACGATCAAAGTGGTTAACGCTTTCTCGAGTTGACATTAGACTTCAGTATCTTACAATCTTAATTCTGAGGAATTAGAATTTCTCTCAGTTTATCTCTAATGTTGGTGTCTAACCTACGACGAGCTATCCAGTCAAATTCATAACGTAGGCCACTTAGTTGATTCAAATATTCCCAGTCACCGTCCATCATGCCAGTTATCGTTAACCTATTATGTGTGTCCTCCCTAACAGATTTTACGGAAAGGTTGTTCTGATTTTCAGCATCATTATACAAATGGCTGGTCTTGATAAACAACTTTTGTAGAGAACTATAGCCTGAGTCCTCAAGAATTAATTTAAAGTCAAGTCGAGGTAGCCATGTTGTGTATATTGTTACTGTAGTTTTGTTCCTTTGGTTTTTAATAACTTTGCAGAGCTCGCTACAGCGCGACCTTATATCTATATTAAAAAGCTCTTCAGCCGTTACTTCCAGGTTCTCGCAACCAGTGTACATTGCTTCATATAGGACTTTGCCTTCATCATCTTCACACTTCACCACAATGATCACCGCATCACTTATTGAATAGTTGTTTCTTTGATAAGGACAGGAAGTTGATAGGCATGAGGCCGGGTGTTCACCTTGTTCAAAAACATGGTAAAAAGCACAAAACTGGGATTCAATCTGAAAAAAATGTTCATCATCAGCTCTCGCCACGTAGTGCCTTTCAGACAGCCTACAATTTGGGTGAGGCGATTCTGATTCATAAAGGATAGCCACTTTTCTGTCTTGAAAAAAGCCATAGATATTATTTTTGTCTAGTTTTTCCCTCTCAGTTTCATCCTTCGTCAGATCAACCATAGTCCAAAGGTAATCCCAATCCTCCTTTTCCATTCGGCTAATGTTGATGCCACTCTTCATTAATTTTATGATTCCCTTTTTCGCATTCTCGTTGTCGGCTCTATAAATGTGGGTTGGTTTAATGCGTATTTCTACATGTGGTATGTTTCGACGTAACTTCAGTAGCACATCACAACAACTCTTCTCTGGTGTACGTTTCCAAGACTTATGACAAGGTTGTAATGTAATGTAGATAGTAATTTTCTTGAGCGTCCTTTGCCTAACAGCCGTTCGTAGCCTAGCGTTGTCAGACAGACCTTCGATAATGTCTGAATACAAATAGTCTTCAGCGTGTTGCTCTTGGCCATGACAGTTAGTATACTTTACAACAATGTCGTCAGTGTCATCATTAAGTTCGTATTTGACGAGAGCGACCACTGTTTCAGGTGTATAACAGTCCTCTGGCAATGAAGCAACTATACAATGGAAGCGATTTAGACAACGAGGTTGACTATCCTGGGGAACATGATAGAAAGCGCCACAGAATTCTCCGATGGAACCAAGTATTTTGGAATCTGTGGGGTCTGTACTATCTAAATTAAGGCACTTGATATGTTTACGGTCTTTGTAAACCTCGGAAATAGGGTCACAAGTAAGATGCTCGTAAGTGCCATTGATCGCTACACTGTCCGACTCTTCATCGCTCGAAACAGAGGTCGTTCCTCCACTGGCGCCCTCAGGACTCTCTGTTTCATTTCCCTCGCCATTCGAAGGGCCAGAATCTGTACTCATTTCTACACAAATCCCTTACGAGCGTGTGTATACACTAAGAAACAACAATTGTCCAACTATACAGTCTATATGTCTGCTTGTACTGTATGCGAATCTAAACCGTTATCGCATCACATCAGAAGCTAAAACAAAAACCAAAACGGGTGGCCACGAGCTTGTTTTCGTAAACATAGAATTGAACGTCCAGCCGTTTCCGATGCAAAGAAAAGATTATTATATCTTTCTTTATACTGTAAGTACGTCTTTATAAATAGTCTGCCAAATATTACAACTTCTGAGCTGTTTATTTCTTGACGAACGTCGCAAGAACATAGTCAGCGAAACAGCTGAATTATTAAACACATGCAACAACGCCTCTGTTTACAGAAAACCATAAATGACATCATGTCTCATATCAGAAAACACCCGTCATGACAGACGGGTGATTCAAAAAAATAAAATGAAAATTAATTTTGCTTCATCTCCAAGATCTTCTGAAAGTAACAATGGTCTTACAGTTTTTCCCCTAAATTAGTAAACACATGCAACAACGCGTCTGCTTACAGAAAGCCATAAATTACATCATGTCTCATATCAGGGAATACCTGTCTTTATGATTATACACAATTTTTGAGGCAAAACTTTGAGTGATGGAAAGTGCAGTTCTGAGGCGAAGGGCCCTCAGAAAACGGGAGGAACAAGGTCAGAGTGAGGGTAAGATGGCCCTGGCACTCCTTTTGGATAGGACCTTGCCCTCATGTCCTGTCGTGGGCTTCACCGTGGGTGAAGTGTGGCCTGGAGGAAAACTTTTTTCTACTTTACTTTCTTTATCTTTAACTATGCAGTATCAGACTAACTTACTCCAGGGAAGTAGATGCGCGAATGGTCGAAATGACTAATGGCATACCTAGGATTAGTGCTTAGTTGTGTGGTGCCTTTGTTGTGGCACAGACAAACGTTGTATTCTTGGGACAATGGGTTGTTTGTGTACACGATAGTCATGTATGGACTGTCAGCTAAGCACGTGATGACTTCGTGGACAGAACAAAGCAGTGATGGATCCAGCTTGATCTGGTAGGGGTGCTGCAGGGGCGGATCTAGAATTTTTGTAACCTTAGTCAAACCATTGCTAGGGGGGTCCGGGGGCATGTTCCCCCGGAAATTTTTGAAATTTCGACCTCTGAAATGGCATTTCCTGCATTCTGACGGTCCTTTGAAGAAAGATTTAAAAGTTTTAAATCGTGTTTTCAATAGCGCATTTTATCAAACCTGGAAGGTGTCAAATAAATTTAGGGATAAAGTGGACGTTTTATTATGGATTTTATTAGGGATATCACAAGGAAGCTAGACATTAGAAATGTGATTGACATTTCCAATGAAATCCACATTGCATCCCACTGCAACAAGGCACTAATTGAGTAATTGGCACCCCCCTGCAGCCCCTTCGCCAAGGGCCAGGGGGGTGCGCACCCCACCGCACCCCCCTGTAAATCCATCACTGGAACAAAGTAAAATTGCTATATCATTAACCATAATTTATATAAACTATAAATTGTCACATAACAGACGGGTGATTCAAAAAAATAAAATGAATTTTGCTTCATCTCCAAGATCTTCTGAAAGTAACAATGGTTTTACAGTTTTTCCTGATCTCACTGCACTGGCAAGACGTTGTCGGAATATATACGCATGAAGCCAACGCCAATAATTCGATATTTTATATTTTTAGTTTATAAAATAAGGTGTCGTCTACGCACGCTCTGATTGGCTGGGCTCCGTGCATTTATAATAATGCTCCGTGCATCTACAAATTATGTAGTATATTAAAAATTGTTAGAAATCGTGAAAAACGTCGCCTGCTGTTCAAAAACAACAACTTCAACTCATTATGCATTTCCTGCGTACATATCTTACAATCTTGATTCTGAGGAATTAGAATTTCTAATTCTATCAGTTTATCTCTAATGTTGGTGTCTAACCTACGACGAGCTATCCAATCAAATTCACAACGTAAGTCACTTAGTTGATTCAAATACGCCCATGCATGCAGTCATCGTCCGCCATGCCAGTTATCGTTAACCTATTATTTTTGTCCTCCCTAACAGATTTTACGGAAAAGTTGTTCTGATTTTCAGCATCTTCATTATACAAATGGCTGGTCTTGATACACAACTTTTGTCGACGATTAAAGTTTGAAAGTATTGGTGTGAAGTTTAGTCGAGGTAGCCACGTTGTGTACATTGTTACTGACGGGTTGTTCTTTTGTTGTTGGTATATAACTTTGCAGAGCTTGCCAATGCGCGACCTTATATCTCTATAAAAAAGCTCTTCAGCCGTTACTTCCAGGTTCTCGCAACCAGTGTACATTGCTTCATATAGGACATTGCCTTCATCATCTTCACACTTCACCAAAATGATCATCGCATCATTTATTGAACAGTTGTTTCTTTGATAAGGACACGAATTTGATAGGCATGAGGCCGGGTGGTCACCTTGTTCAAACATATGGTAAAAAGCACAAAACTGGGATTCATTTTGAAAAAGGTGTCGACTTGCACCAGCTCTCGTCACGTAGTGCCTTTCAGAGAGCCCACAATTTGGGTGAGGGTGACGCAATTCTGATTTATAAACTATATGCCTTGCAAAAAGTCATGGATATGTTTGTCTAGTTTTTCCCTCTCAACTTTATGAGACTCCGGAATTGTGTTATTTTCATCATTCGTATTAACCATAGTCCAAAGGTAAACCCAATCCTCCTCTTTCATTCGGCAAATGTTGATGCCACTCTTCATTAAATTTATGATTCCCTCGTTCGCATTATCTATTTCCTTACTTAGCCTTTTTTTATCTACCGTCTTTTTTCTTTTTTCATCTGCCGTCTCTTTTCTTTTTTCATCTGCCGTCTCTTTTCTTTTTTCATCTGCCGAGTCAGCTTTATAAATGTGGGTTGGTTTAATGCATATTTCTACATCTGGTAACTTTTCATGTAACTCCAGTAGCACATCACAACAACTCTTCTCTGGTGTACCTTCCACAGACTTATGACAAGGTTGTAATGTAATGTAGATAGTCATTTTGTTGAGCGCCCCTCTCCTAGCCGTTCGTAGCCTATCGTTTCTCGACAGATTCGTAAAAATGTCCCAATACAAATAGTCTTCAGCGTGTTTTTTTTTTTCACTATAACAGTTAGTATACTTCACAACAATGTCAGTGCCATCATTAAGTTCGTATCTGACGAGAGCGACCACTGTTTGAGGTGTATAATAGTCCTTTGGCAATGAAGCAACTTTACAGGTATGGCGATCAGTTAGACAACGAGGTTGAATATCCTCAAAATGCCGGGGAACATGGTAGAAAGCGCCACAAAATTCTCCGATGGAACCAAGTATTTTGGAATCTGTGGGGTCTGTACTACCTGAATTAAGCCACTTGATATGTTTACGGTCTTTGTAAACCTCGCATTTAGGATCACAACGAACATGCACGTAAGTCCCATTGCTCGCACTCATTTCTACACAAATACCGTATATAAGAGACAAGAATGGTCCAACTACAGTCTATATGTCTGCTTGTACTGTATGCAAATCTAAACCGTTATCACATCACATCAGAAGCTAAAACAAAAACCAAAACGGGTGGCCACGAGCTTGTTTTCGTAAACATAGAATTGAACGTCCAGCCGTTTCCGATGCAAAGAAAAGATTATTATATCTTTCTTTATATTGTAAGTACGTCTTTATAAATCGTCTGCCAAATATTACAACTTCTGAGCTGTTTATTTCTTGACGAACGTCGCAAGCATATAGTTAACAAAACAGCTGAATTAGTAAACACATGCAACAACGCCTCTGTTTACAGAAAACCATAAATGACATCATGTCTCATTTCAGAAAACACCTGTCATGACAGACAGGTGATTCCAAAAAAATAAAATAAAAATTAATTTTGCTTCATCTCCAAGATCTTCTGAAAGTAACAATGGTTTTACAGTTTCCCCCCTAAATTAGTAAACACATGCAACAACGCGTCTGCTTAGAGAAAGCCATAAATTACATCATGTCTCATATCAGGGAATACCTGTCTTAATGATTATACACAATTTTTGAGGCAAAACTTTGAGTGACGGAAAGTGCAGTTCTGAGGGGAAGGGCCCTCAGAAAACGGGAGGAAC
The DNA here is from genome assembly GCA_035771165.1 of Paragorgia papillata. NCBI lineage: Eukaryota > Metazoa > Cnidaria > Anthozoa > Scleralcyonacea > Coralliidae > Paragorgia > Paragorgia papillata. The sequence continues at coordinate 1,784,595 of JAWNZC010000216.1, forward strand.
AAGGTCAGAGTGAGGGTAAGGGCCCTGGCACTCCTGAATTGGATCGGACCTTGTCCTCATGTCCTGGCGTGGGCTTCACCGTGGGTGAAGTGTGGCCTGGAGGAAAACTTTTTTCAACTTTACTTTCTTTATCTTTGACTATGCAATATCAGACTAACTTACTCCAGGGAAGTAGATGCGCGAATGGTCGGAGTGACTAATGGGCATACCCAGTGCTGTGAGTAACTTCGTTACAAGTAACTATAGTTACAGTAACTATTTAGTTACATTTTTAAGTAACTGTAATTGAAACTAGTTACTTTTTCTCAAGAAGTAACTGTAACTATAACTAGTTACTTTTTGAAGAAGTAACTATAACTAGTTACTTTTTTAAAGAACTGTAACTAGTTACAATATTTGGTTTAAAGATGTGACTATATAGTTACTCATTTTCAGTTGAGGATGTCATTCTTTCTTGATCAAAAATGGTTTTGATATAATAATAAAGATACATTATATACAATTTGACTATTTCTGCTTAGTGACAACTATATTTAGCTGTAAAAACATAATTATGGTACTAGCATCTAAAAACCAGTAATTTCTCTGTTGATTCTAGTAACTTTGTCTTTGTAACTTTGTAACTAGTTACAAATTTTTTGAAGTAACTTTGTAACTGTAACTAGTTACTTTCTTTTCATTGTAACTTTTATCGGTAACTAGTTACTTTTCTGATGATGTAACTGTAACTAGTTACAAAAATTATGTAATTTTTACAGCACTGGGCATACCTAGGATTAGTGCTTAGTTGTGTGGTGCCTTTGTTGTGGCACTGGAAAAGGTTGTATTCTTGGGACAATGGGTTGTTTGTGTACACGATAGTCATGTATGGACTGTCAGCTAAGCACGTGATGACTTCGTGCACAGAACAGAGTGAAATTGCTATATCATTAACCATAATTTATATAAACTATAAATTGTCACATAACAGACGGGTGATTCCAAAAAATAAAATAAAAATTAATTTTGCTTCATCTCCAAGATCTTCTAAAAGTATCAATGGTTTTACAGTTTTTCCTTATCTCACTGCACTGGCAAGACGTTGTCGGAATATACGCATGAAGCCAACGCCAATAATTCGATATGTTATATTATTAGTTTCTAAAATAAGGTGTCCTCTACGCACGCTCTGATTGGCTGGGCTCCGTGCGTTTATAAAAGGCCTATTTACACGATACGATTTGTGGTATACGATTGTCATCTTGGTGTATGTAATCAAGTTGTTCTACATGCGTGTCAACATTCGTCATCGAATTATGATTCGTTGATGAATGTTAATACCACTGATCTCAATAAAACTGGATGGGGCATGAGGCCGGATTTTGCGTGCCAGTTGTATGATGACATGACCACTACCCAAGATGGCGCATAAGCTTTCGTAGATTGAAAACAGACAAAAAGAATTATTTTAAGAAAATTTAAACGAATGTAAGGACACAAGAAGTACTTAATAAGGTTTAAGACGCTAATTTCTTGCATTTGTTTCTGTTACTGAGCTGTAAAACCTTTAAATTTCGTTGTTTTTCTTCAGTGCCGACAACGAAGAAACTTCACGATAATATAAACTGAAAAACAGACCACAAAATCTGCGAAGAATTCAGTTCCAAGTCTTAAATTGTACCTTTTATAGTAATCTTAATGCCTTAATAGGCCGTAATCTGTTGCCCCAAAAGTCGCTTAGAAAACGATTTTCGTTGCCCACATCCGGGCACTACTTGAAAATTTCAAAATATATAGACTTTTACTCACAGAAGACGGATTCACTTGTTGTCACTTGCAAAAACCTGCAGTTTTTTCATATTTAACGTTTGAATTTCAAAAATCTCCACTCGCCATAAACTAGAAATCCGCCATTATTCCTCAGGAGACTTCATGTAATATACGATATAGATACTGTTTCCAGCCTCTTGACAGGGGGGATCTGCGCGGCTTTATTTTTTCCCGTGAGACTTCATGTAATATACAACAAATTGAATTTTTTTTAGTACGATTCGTGGTCATTTATTCACGTCTTTAAACGTAGTAACCTTCGTTTGTAGGACTCATTGTATTAACATTTTCGAAAAGGCACAAAAGTTAAATGGCATCGTCTGCACACAATCTAAACAAAACAATGTTTTGTAATTTGCTGTCATTGTTTCGTACCAGCATCACAGGGGCGTAAACCAAAGGGCCTTGGGTGGCTGAAGCCACCCCCCCCCCAGTTTTTTTAAGACAAGTAAAAATAGACAAGTTTTCCCTAACTTTAAGGCCCTGTTTACATGGAGGTAGGGTGACCCTTCTACGAGGTTGGCGGCAAGACTATCTTTTTGTTTACTTAAGCCATACAAATGGCTCTGGTAGGGTAACCCTCCCAGATGGGTCACGTTTCAGTGGCAATTAGAGGTCAAAACTAGCGCTCGTTCAATGCATTGTCAACAACAATGGCTGACCATATGCCTCAGTCTATCTAACAGGTGACCTCTTTCGAAAATATTAAAAACTCTTTGTTTGTCCACCAATATCAATTTGTTTGGTGGCCACGCAAATGTAGGGTGACCTTGCTAGAATTGTCAGCCCTGCTAGAAAGATCACTGGTCTACATCATGTAAACACTCGGACTAGGGTGACCCTTCTGCTAGGGCAACCCTTCTAGAAGGGTCACCTTACCTCTATGTAAACAGGGCCTTAATCTACAATGTCAATATAACTTCACAATAGTATAAATTCTGTGAAGAGTTTGTTAAAGTGAAAATAATTAATGAAGATAATATTTTTTATATGAAAAAGATTAAAGAAGAGTTTGTGAAAACAGTTGAACAAGTGGAAAATGCTGATACATCAAATTATAGAACCTTCTGCTTGAAAAAAATTATGCAAAAACGGTTTCCCCAACTTGTTTTTCATACCCCCAAAGCTCGCAATAAAAGTGAGATTGTTTATGCTCATGATGTGAAACAAAGTAGTGTGATTGAAATTGCAGCTGGTGGGGACACTTCACAGTGTTCGTCAATGGAAAGTGATGATGAGGCAGGTGCAAGTTGCTCGGGATCAGAAGCAACATACAAGAAAGTGCCACATTGAAAGCATTTTATAATGTTGCACTAACCTTAAGAACTGAATTGCAAGGGGGAAAATATGTCAAATGGTATGAGACATGGCCTCCTAGAGCTTCTGATATCACTTGTGAAAGAGTGGAAAATCTGGTGTCACCAATCCTGTTTAATTTTGTGGCATGGGTCCTTCGCTTTTCTGACGAACCTGAGCAAACAGAGTATGTAAAAGTACTAAAGAAAGATGCCATCAAGATTTTCTCTATCTGCAAAGATTTGGTTAATATTTTTAGTAGAGGGAGAATGCAAACACCAAAGTCTCTGTCACTTGCTATGGCTGTTAGGCAGATATCAGGTTGTTCAGGTTTAATCAACATATTATGTGGACTTGGACATTGTGTTTCTCTATCATCAACTATGGCGTATGACTCAGCTATTGCCCAGTTAACAATCAACACATCCAACATCATCCCAAGAGAATTTTTGCATAAAGAGCATATTAACCTTGTCTATGATAACATTGATTTTGGGGAAGAGTCTACCAAGCAGACACATGTTACTAATGGCATCATCATCCAGAAACTGATACCTCATAGCCAGTCCAGCTTAGAACTTCCAGTGGAACATACAGTGCCAATAAAGAAGACACAACGCACTATAACTGTGCATGTCCCTAGCATTATACCTTATAATATTGGTGCAAAAAAGACACCCAAATTTGATGGTGGTGCATTAGATCTTCCAGTGATGGAACTTGTGGCCAAAAAACATGCAAATATCACAGCTTATAAACCAGATTTAGCCGCTATGTTTTGATTAAGATATTTGCTACCAGTGAAGAAGACCCTTGGCCAGGCTGGACTGGATTCAACACATTACTTAATCTACACAAAATTCCAGCTGTGTCAAGAATTGGTTACCTTCCAATTGTGGATGCTTCTCCAACTGAGTATTCTACAATCCAGCAAGTCCTGAAGACATGTATTTCTATTATTGATAAATTACAATTGCAACACGCTGTTATTGTTTTTGATGAAGCTGTATACGCTAAGGTGCAACATATCAGATGGAAGGATCAGGTCTTTTATGACCGGCTCGTTGTTCGCCATGGTGAGTTCCATGCCAGCATGTGCTACCTTTCTGCCATGAGTAGCCGAATTAATTTAAGCAGTTTACAGTAGTACAGAACTTTCTGTTTCAGCATTATGTCATGTTGATTAATTATGAATTTAGATGCAAGAAGGATGCATCCCTAAAAACTGCAGTATGTCTTGTGGATCTGTTCTGACGAAATACATCCAAGTGTCTTGATAAGCCATGTATGTACCAGTATTGATTTTTAAATTTTTTTTGTGTCTTGCAAGATGTGTTTATAGAATCTGGCATTGTTAAAGAGGGGTCCATTAACGGTGTTTTGTCTGGCAAGCACTACAACAGGTCTGTTATGTGCCATAAAATGTTGTACGAAGCAATGACCCAGCTGAACAGGTTCGTTTGCCTGTTGTATGGCGACAAGAAGTCAGAGAACGTTAACAAATGCAGGTTCTTGCTATTTAAATTGGGAAAGTGTTCCGATGACGTATTACCTCCGACGAGCGACAGTCTACTCCAACACATACTACGTGCAAATTATCAATCAGCTATATGGTATCAATGTCTCGATGCTGAAATGGTTATTCCTCCTCCAAATGGAAATGCGTGGCAAGTGTCTGATGGACAGTTAGAGATCGTGTGGATGACCCGTCCTCCAGCACCTGATTCGCTGTTGGAGTGTGTTCAATGCACTTGTAAGACTGGTTGCAAAACACTGCGATGTTCTTGCAAGAAAGCTCAACTTAAGTGTACTGATATCTGCTCCTGTGTGGATTGTATAAATGCAACGGATGAGGAATCGGAATAAGAGCTCGGGGGAGAAATTAGCGGTTCGGACATGGATGACGAGATAGATGATTATATTCAGTGAAAGTGGAACTTAGACTACGTGCACATGATTCAGGAGCGTAGACAAATTTTAACAACTGAGGACTTAATGCGTGAAAATCGAATTGGCGAGAAAATGTTTTTCACCCTAATAGGGGGCTCTGTAATTACCTTATTTTTTATACTATTGTGAAGTTATATTGACATTGTAGATTAAGGCCCTGTTTACATAGAGGTAAGGTGACCCTTCTAGAAGGGTTGCCCTAGCAGAAGGGTCACCCTAGTCCGAGCGTTTACATGATGTAGACCAGTGATCTTTCTAGCAGGGCTGACAATTCTAGCAAGGTCACTCTACATTTGCGTGGCCACTAAACAAATTGATATTGGTGGACAAACAAAGAGTTTTTAATATTTTCGAAAGAGGTCACCTGTTAGATAGACTGAGGCATATGGTCAGCCATTGTTGTTGACAATGCATTGAACGAGCGCTAGTTTTGACCTCTAATTGCCACTGAAACGTGACCCATCTGGGAGGGTTACCCTACCAGAGCCTTTTGTATGGCTTAAGTAAACAAAAAGATAGTCTTGCCGCCAACCTCGTAGAAGGGTCACCCTACCTCCATGTAAACAGGGCCTTAAAGTTAGGGAAGACTTGTCTATTTTTACTTGTCTTAAAAAAACTGGGGGGGGGCTTCAGCCACCCAAGGCCCTTTGGTTTACGCCCCTGTGATGCTGGTACGAAACAATGACAGCAAATTACAAAACATTGTTTTGTTTAGATTGTGTGCAGACGATGCCATTTAACTTTTGTGCCTTTTCGAAAATGTTAATACAATGCGTCCTACAAACGAAGGTTACTACGTTTAAAGACATGCATAAATGACCACGAATCGTACTAAAAAAAATTCAATTTGTTGTATATTACATGAAGTCTCACGGGAAAAAATAAAGCCGCGCAGATCCCCCCTGTCAAGAGGCTGGAAACAGTATCTATATCGTATATTACATGAAGTCTCCTGTGGAATAATAGCGGATTTCTAGTTTATGGCGAGTGGAGATTTTTGAAATTCAAACGTTAAATATGAAAAAACTGCAGGTTTTTGCAAGTGACAACAAGTGAATTCGTCTTCTGTGAGTAAAAGTCTACATATTTGGAAATTTTTAAGTAGTGCCCGAATGTGGGCAACGAAACTGAAAGATAATCGGCCATAGATTACGGCCTATAACAATATCTTGTGTTGTGTACTTGCGATCTTTTGACATCTTTCTAAACGAACCGGTGTAACGCGAAATTTGTGACCTGCGAAATACATGACTATTACATTTAGTTCAATGGACTATTATGGTTTTGCACATGCGCAGATGATGCGCATGATAGACTTTGGCTCATATATTTCGCAACTGTTCCAGCTGTATCTCTACAGTCGTTTACAACCTTCCTTACTCTCGTTTTTCGCTGATATTTTGTCAACAAATGGCTAATTCAACAACTGACACTATCACTGGCTGTGTTGGCGTTGCAGCAATCAAGCCTCCATCGAAAAGCTGTAAATAAAAGGTACGTAGAACTCGGTTCAGATAACCCGAGGATCAGTTCAGAGTTCAGACTGTTGTATTCATACTATAATTATTTATAAAGATTGTCTCGATACTAGTGTATTATTTTTAGGAACAAACATGTGTGAAGAAATAATTCACTTGCACTATAAACATTGTTGGTTTACGTAAAGTGTTATTGGTTTTGTTATAGGCTTCTGTGCAAGATGTCCTTTAATTAATTTAAGTGTAATAGTCAATTTGCAACATTGCAAAATGTTGTTGTTATGCCATCAACTGCCAGAATAGTTTTTCTTTGTTACATTGTTAATTTCCAACTGTGAGATTCTGTTTTACTCTCCACAGAAGTATATATTTTTAGGATCAAATTGCATTCCACAATATGCCAAATAAGCATCAGTAACGAGGGGAAAATAAACCACTAAAGTCTTAAATTGAACAATATTTGCAGCATACTACATGTACATGCAATTATTTTTTTGTTGCAGTGGAAGAAATACAGCTGTATGCAAAATCTGCAGGAAAGATGACAATGAAGACTGGCTTGGTTGTGATTGATGTGGTCAATTTCTTCATGGTAGCCCTTTCCCAAAACTTTTATTGTTAACAGTCATTTATTTAATTATACAGTTCCAATGGGCCCAGTTATTCAAAAGTAAATTAGGTTAATCCTGGATTATTTAAATATTGAGAGCAATTCTCTGGACTTGCTTAGGAAAGTTAAGCTACTTCTTGTCAGGGCAACTGCATAATAATTGATAAGTGGTAAAGGTTTTTTATCAAGTGAACTTTTAGCCTACACACCTATTTTGGAAATCATGTACAAAGTAAATCCTGTGTGCAAGCTAGTGAAGTTTGAAATTATAACACTACATATTTGTCGGAATGGACTGAAATAAAACATTTCACCCAGTATTAGCTCTAATCAACCTTTGAACAACTGGCACCAGCATTAAGATTTCTATAAGCTTTCTTGAATGTGGCTTGCAAAGCTACAGGATATATTTATATTATAATGATCTTATAGCTTATATTGTAATTTGTGCTTGAACAGAACTTATTAACCCTTTGGACTCCTAAAGACTCTCTCTTAAATAGTAAAACCATCTTGCATTTTACAGAGTAAAATAACAAAGTGCCTGGTCTAGGAGCACGTGGAGAGCTACATTTGCTCATCATTGTATAATTATACTGTACCTACTCCCTATATATGTTATGTAAATATGGTACTAAATAAAAATTGTCTTGTCTAACCAACCCTACACCTAAAACTATAATTCTACTAGAAATTATTATCACAAAAGAAGGTTTTTTGTGATAAGAAGGGTGGCTACTTTTGGTTTTTCATAGTAATTATTGAAAAAAGCAGAGAAATAATTTTATTATTTAAAATACAAATTACTACCACTTTTCCGATTATGTATGTGGTGGTTGTTTTGCACAACTGTTTATAAAACATGTGTGAATGATGAATCACCATGACTCTTTATTATGGGGCAAAGCTGTCTTCACTCTGAATTCAGAGTGTCTCATGCTGTTTATCCAAACTGAATTTGAGGGGGTATTTGACCAAGATCTTTGGCGCAGAGCATTTACCTCAAACATTTTGGCGCACGTTTTTGGCGCAGATTGACAAGCTCATAGTTATGGTGCAGGGTTTTTTTGGCGCAAGCTTTCTAGTTTTTTGGCGCACAAATAATAAATGTTTGAAAATCTTTGGTGCAGAGAATTCTGAAATTCACCCTGGCTGTTTATGGCGTTATAAATTTCATTGGTCATAATCCATTACAGTTTACACTCAACTGATCCAAGGAGAGATGTGTATTATTTCATAACACATAGTTGTTGTGTTGGTATCAAGGATCTACTGTATCATCATTGAAAGAACATGTTCTGCAGTAGGTGAATAGGTGATATACTGACAAATACTGTGGGTGAAAAAAAATTTGACAATATACAGTATGTCTTGACAATCTCGTTGCAAATATAAGATATTCATGGCCTTGGTGAATACTTCCACAGCAAATTAAACGTTCCTACCAATCTATCATGAATTTCTGTCAAGGAAGAAGCTAAACCACTGAAATCTTTCTGAATGTGGCGAAATCTCGCGGAGAGCAGATAGTTTCTTGGCTTGTTTTCGACTGATAAGGTGTGCCTTCCATCGTCCTTCATCAATATCAAATTAAATCCAGTTTCGGAGGTGGTGCGATACATTATAAACATCTTATATTATATAAACATTAGATAATTCGTTTCCTTCGACGGCCATTATGGTTCGACCCAGGCCTCAGATATTTAGCAAGCGGTCATGTATTTCGCGCCTACACGCGCGAAATACATGACCCGTCACGCTTGGTCAAGTATTTCGCAGAGGTCATAAATTTCGCTTGACACCGGCATCTGTTGTTTGCTTTGCGGCTTTTCCGACTCCCCCGGCACAGAGTAATTAATATTCCTCCCCCGGGATAATCTGACCGTGCTGACGTCAAGATTGTTTATGCTAGTCAACTTTGGGAGTGGGAACAATCCGCAATGCTGAAAAGGCCGCAATGCGTCATATGTTCCACTACGTAAGATGGCGGCGACTGCCACGAAATGTTTGACTGCTGGTCATAGGGTATGGCCTATCCAGTTTATACAGAGATCAGTGGTTAATACGTGTGTACAACTTGATTACATACACCAAGATGACAATCGTATACATGTACTACAAATCGTATCGTGTAAATCGGAGTATGACGATCATGAATGACGTAAAATGGCGTGGAGTGGCGTAGGATGGCGTCAGCTGGCGGGAAAAGCTAGCGAACTTTCAAAACTATCCCACTTTTAGTTTGTTTGTTTTTTTCTTCATATTTTATAAAACATATCGCTCCTGTGCATATGTACTCTTATAAAGGTACATTTGACGTGATTTGAACACGAAAGAAGTGTAAAGGTACTCGGCTATCGCCTCGTGCTTCTTCTCAACTTCTTTCGTGTTCAAATGACGTCCAAACGTGCTTTCATAAGAGTACATATGCACAGAGCTTTATGTTTTATTTGTTGAAGTGCCTCGTATTTCATGGTTGGGATTTTACATATTTAGGATATTTGGAACCTTCTGAGAAGATTTGTAATATATCTTCCTTTTCTAAACTTTCATCTTCATGGACTTTTTTGCCGTTACAGTTGACGGAAGTCACGTCTATACAAAAACCACTTTACAGATTCCTCCTTTGACGTCACTTCCGTCAACTTTCACAGCAAATCAGTCCATGAAGATGAAATTTTAGAAAAGGAAGATATATTACAAATCTTTCTCCAAGTAAAATACCCAACCATGATATAAGCGATGTTCTTGACACTCTGTCGTGGGAAACACTTGATGTAAAACGCTCTTACAATAAATCAGTTCTCATGTACAAAATATTGAATGACCGCACTGCTCCAAATCTAAAAGAATCCTTCCTAAAAAGAAGTGTTTTTCAGAACACTTATAATCTTAGAAACAATGATACAGACCTAGCATTAGTAAAGCCTAAAAGAGAATTCTTGAAAAGAAGCTTTAAATATAGCGGTGCCATGCTGTGGAATAACTTATCCTCAGAAGCCAAATCGTCTGAGACGCTTCAATCTTTTAAAAGGCATATACGCCCACTTTAGACCACGATGCTGGGTCACGCCTAAGAATTTGTATTTATGTATATAGATAAGAAAGAACTTATAAAACCCTGTAAACTATAACGTACAGTTACATCTTTCTCTCCTTTTTTTAATCTTTCTTCGTATCTATACTTTTCATTTGTTTTTAAAATTTCAAAGAATGTATTTATATTTAGTGTGACGCCCCTCATTGAAATCAGCTTTTGTTGTTGAGGCCAGCGTGTTTAAATAAAGTTTTACATACATTACATACATAGGCACTTAAAATATACCAACTAGTAGACTATTACAAATGCTGAATTCTGATCTGCTGAACTATACTCAGTACTAGCATTGTGTAGAGTACTATCTATGAGCAATAGTTACTGTAGCTCATCTGCACGGAGCTTTATATACATATTAAGGACTTATTAACCGAGAGCGAGGTCTGTACGGGAAAGTATTTGCCTGAGGTTTTCGTCACAGACCGAGCGACGAAGGTGCGAGGTTTGTGCGATAAAACCTCAGGCAAATACTTTCCCGTACAGACCGAGCAAACGAGGTTAATAAGGAATTTATTATATGGCTATTGGTTCATTTTATTTTTAAGCTTCGAGCGTTGTTTCGTCTTCGGAGCATGCTGTTTACCTTACCTGTTGACTTTTTCGTGTCGCTTCTTGGCCTTCTTGTTTACACCAGTTCGGCTTTTATTTGTCACGTTTTTAGATATAGCTTTAAACAAAACAAAAGATAACAGCTTTAAAGAAAACCAGCAGTAATGTTCCAACACATTTTATTGTTCAGAATATTGGAATAAAGATACCTAGTTCTCTTTTATTTGTATTCAAATCAACTCAGAAATTTTCCCGCCAAAACTTACAGGGCCGAGAAAAAAGCGTATTGACCGGTCGGTCAATATCGTAAAATCCCGACCTCTCAGGAACCAATCAGCGTGCGTCGTTTTGCGTACGGACCGGAAATCAAACCCACCATATAATAAATGTATATACATACAGTATATAAATTTCGAGTGTAGGATATATACATTACAAGACCAAACTGGGACCAGTTGCGACATCAAGGCCTTCCGGCTAGGAATTGAACCCGCGACCCTGCGATGCTAGTGCAGTGCTCTGACCACTGAGCTACGGAAGCCATTGCCAAGAGCCTGGCCACGAGTTCTGTATATATAATGTGGCAATGCCGAGAGTAGAATTGGGTATATTACAAGTAAAACCATGATCGCCTCGGATTCTTTTGTTCTCCGAGGGAATGTAAACCTCGTATTTTCCTCATCGCTCATGCAAGAGGGAAATTTATCCTTTGTCTTCTAATTTTCCCGTGCATGTTGATGAGGGAAAATTAGAAGACAAAGAAATCTTTCGCAGTTCTTCTAAATTTCCCGCTTGCATATATTTTCCCTCATCAACATGCACGGGAAAATTAGATGCAACTTCTCTGATCAACCGTGTAAATTTCCTGTCGGTAAGATTCTCAAAGTTTTCCTCGGCGATCATAATATTACAAACTAATAACATATGACTTTTCGGGAAATTAGCGATTAAATTTCCCCTTTGCCTCGGGAAGATTTGTAAAAGTCCTCGGGCCACACAAACCTTCCCTCGGCGGCGGGGAAATTTAATCGCTAATTTCCCTCAAGTCATGTTATTACTTATAATAATATTTGGCATTTCACTCGATTAAACTGGATGTACTAGGTAATTTTGGTGAAGGAAAATTTCAAGTGTAGATTATAAGACCAAACCGGTACCAGTTGGGGAAAATGCAACATCAAGCTCTTCCAGCTATCTGGCATTGAACCCGCGACTCTTGAGACCAAAGCCTGGCGTGATTATAATAAAACATCAATTGTAGACTTGCAGCGCTTCTAGTGCTAGATAACTGCTTAAGAAATTCGTCTCATATTACCAGTAACAATCCAATCTCGTTCCCAGAGCCCATGTTCCCCACCCGGGAAACGAGAGACTCTGGGATAATCCGTTCACGCCATCACAGGATTCTTGTTATCCGGAAGAAGAGTTATATAGAGTTCACTGTGTTCATCAGCCAATGAAATATCGATGTGAAACGGATTATCCCAGAGTCTCTCGTTTCCCGGGTGGGGAACGTGGGCTCTGGGAACGAGATTGGTAACAATCATGACATATTCGATTACTGGTTTTCTGCGAAAATGACGTTAGTTTAATTAACTTTTATTTTACAGACTAAACTTTGTTTATATTCTGGAAGATTATTTCGAATCCTATACCTTCTCTGATCTCTCTCGTGTACTTATACTAACCTATATCCTAGGTTTTCAAGATGTCTTATTATTCGGCTTTTTCTTTCATACAAAGTAAGTTATTCTTAAGCTAAACTGATGACTTCAAGAGGAAAGCATCTTTCTTGTAGGACGGAAACGGCTATTTATTCTGACCGCCATCATATTTGCTGGAACAATCCGTCGAGGGATTCTCTTGGCTCCGTGGGACAGTTCTGCGCAGCTTTCTATCACGTTCCTGAAAAGAAATTTGCGTTACATTGTCACTGTTGTCTAGACGAACGCCAATGCAAAGTTGGACAAAGAATAGAACGGAGTGGAGAGAACAGAGTTCATCCCAAAACCGTAGTCGCCGTGATAAAATGTGAAGACAAAGATGGAACTGTCACATACGAAGCAAGGTATTCCAATTGCTATGATGATAAAATGCACGCTGAAGACTATTTCAAA